>CM075016.1:2222960-2242980 GCA_037576675.1 Pangasius sanitwongsei | reverse complement strand
AGTGTGTAGTGTAAAGCATATAATTTGCAGTGTAGTGTGTGTAGTGTGTAATGTGTAATGTATAGTGGGCCTTGTACAGCGTATAGTGTACAGTGTACAGTGTGTAGTGTAAAGCATATAATTTGCAGTGTAGTGTGTGTAGTGTGTAATGTGTAATGTATAGTGGGCCTTGTACAGCGTATAGTGTACAGTGTACAGTGTATAGTGTGTAGTGTAAAGCATATAATTTGCAGTGTATTGTGTGTAATGTATAGTGGGCCTTGTACAGTGTATAGTGCACAGTGTACAGTATAGTGTGTTCTGTGAGCGTCCGAATTCAGACTCACGTGATGCCGTGTGACTGTTGCTCACTGGCGCTCTCCTCGTCCGAGTTCTCTTCTCCTCCCACCTCCTCCATCAGCGGGGTCATCATCTCCATATCTGCTTAGGGTCAAAGGGCAGGTGGTTGAGTAGCATGTGTATACACTCATATACTCTACATAAACATACAAAACACGGCTCCAACTAATGTCTCGCTAATTTCCTCTGCGAGTGTTTGGTAAATGAACACAGCCTGAGTGCTCAAACAGTAAGCTGAAACAGTTCCTCACAGAGCGAGTGCTGCAGAACCCAAAATACTCCCTGCGCCCTTAACACACTGAATAAGTCAACAAGATGAGGGCAAAACAAGCACGAGGGCAAAACACACACTTCTGAGTCAGCATCATTCACAGGGAGAGTGCGCTTCTCTGAATTAAGTACACGACACACGGCACCTGTGTCAGATTACACACACGACATGTTGAAGTCGGCTTCATTAAATGTCCCTACTACAAACAGATGTGATCTCCCCTACGAAGTGTGCACTACAGTGCATAAACACCTGTATCTTTCCCTACAGAGGGTGCGCTTTGCTACATGAAGTCCACTGTGGTCAAGAAGTATAATAGGGCACTTGAAAGAGTGATAAGGATAGGGCACTTTGCTCTCCTGGAGTGCACTACTGTACATAAACAATGCTTGCAATATGCTTGGAGCAAGTGCATTACTCTACATGCCCTTTTGAGTGCCCTAGATTAAGGGAATTTCCCTTATACAGACCGTTCACTATAAATAAATAAATAAACAAACAAAAGGTACAGAAACAGTCTACATAGTGCACACTTCAGAGAGTGACAAAGATTTACCTAGTTGCTGCTCCATCTTCATTCGTCAACAGTGATAGTGGGCGTGGCCTCAGCACGTCGCGCGCTGTGATGCGTTGGCATGTATGTACATGTATTTGAACATTAAATACACACACACACACACACACACACGGCTGTATGAGTGTCACAGTAGATCAACAAACGAAGAGCGAAAACAGATGAACTCACGCCTTACCGCGAGCGCGCGACAATCACAGCCGTCCAGCTCGCGCTGACGTGGAAGCTTCATCGGTTGTGTCGCCTGGGCGTGGCCTGAAAGGTGCGCGTGCCACGCCCAACCCCCCTTATAAAAAAAAAAAAATAAGTTCTGATCTTGGTGTGAAGTGATTTTGGGTTTTGTTTTGTTTTTCCTTTTCAAAATCCACAGCGCGCTCGTGCGCCGTTCCGCCTCGCGCACATCATCGCCGACGGAATCTGCTGTAAACGTCACCGGCATTCCACAGCGTCGGGAGCGCCTCTTAAAGGAGCCGCGCGCCACGACACGGCGAACGCATGCAACGTGTTTGCGTCTTCAACCGCCTTTGCATGCATGCAAACTGTCCAAAATAACCTTTAACGCTGCATTGCTTCTCGTGCATGATGAAAATAACGTTTAACATCAGTGCACTGTATGCAAACTATCCTTCCACAGAACCGCACTGTGTCTGATACACGCAATTTATTTCAACATCATGTACAAAATATTAGCAATGCATTGCAGCATAAATGCGTTCATTTCACACTGTTTCGTTGCATGCAAATTATTTATGCATGCAATATATCTCACATCATTGTCTTATATGCTGTTTTTTTTTTTTCTTTTAACTCCAGTTGAATTTTGAATCTGATTGGTCAAAGTGTGTTGATTCATTTTCTCTAACAGCAGTTCTGACAGTAAGGTAGGTTCATATCACCGCGCTGGTTATCGCGAGTACGATACCGTTTCTATAGTAACAGCTCATTCACAGAGAGTTGTATAGCAGATGTTCGACATAATCTAAATTATAATTTAAATTATACATACTGTTATTTAGCAAAGAAGAATATTTGAATGGTGATGTTTTCTGTTTTCTTGTTTAACATTTATGGAAGGAGTCTCCAGTGTCAGAACTTTGTAACGGTCAGGGGAAAGTCTTCAGGACTGGAGGTTACATTTTGCGGTTTCTCTGTAACATGACAAGCTGCGTTATTTTTGTCTTATCAACGTGGAGAGAGAGAGAGAGAGAGACTGGTGAGGGAAGACTGTTTATAGCTCCTATAACATAAGTAAAAAAAAAATATATATATAAGATTAAGAACAGCCCAAACAAGTCAAATTTCGTAGACTGTACAAATTTATATATTGAGGTCTTTTTCGAAGAGTAAAATATAATTTCAGACAAATTAAGACCTCGGATTCGTACAAACAGAAACGAAAACAGAAAATCAAAATTAATTCACACAGAAAATTCAGTCACTTTATCATAGTTTTATAATTTTTAATAGATTCCTAAGGCACATTGCTAACAGAAGGCCAGCTGAACAATCTTACAGGTACTCTGTGTGTGTTTGTGTGTAGGTGTGTGTGTAGGCGTGTGTAGGCATGTGTAGGTGTTGCTGGCTGCTGTGAACATTTATATACACACACTGTCATGGGCACACATCCATACACACATCTGATCAAGGCACACTGATTTCTTGGTTCTAAGGTCCACTTATGTGCAGAAATAAAATACAAATGCTTTACGAAAACAACATGAGAATGCGAAAATAATCGTTTTTATGATGCATCACAATATTTTAGATGCACAGTAGCGTTGAGCGAGACATCATCACTCCCCATTTGATGCTGAAAATATCAAACTGTGATAAAAATGTTACGCTATTATCGTTATGAAAATCAAATTATTGTCACACGTGTACTTGGGAGCGCACGCTAGTTTGCTGACGTGATGTTGCGCAGATTACGCCACAACGACATCCCACGTGCTGCATGTTTGTTAACTAGTTACCCTGCGTTGACTCTAGTAACTGAAAAAGTGACAGGCGACCGTTTGTTTGTTTTTTTACATACGTGCGAAACACGGAACTGCGATTTCGGCGACAAGCAACAAAGCGACGTTTAAAACGAGATTTTCTTAATTTTGCGCAAATTATTTACGACTCATCAAAGCGACAAATCCAAAAACTGGCTCGAATGATTCCTCGGATCAGTCCTATGACGCGTGTGGTCCGACGTTTCTTCAGTTCCCTGATCACAACTTTAATTCCTATGTGCAATTCGTTCACAGTTACTATCTGACGCAAAAAATTATAACTGTGGTTTCGTCTTGTAGCTAGTACGGTTAGCTTGCTTTGCTAATTTAAGAACAAAGTAAATCAATCAATCAATTTTCACACTGATTAGTGTGTTATTTAATTTGTGTTTAGCTACCTAGCTTTAGAAGGGGTACATAAATAGCTACTACTTTTTTGAAGAAATAATTTTTTACAGGCCACGCCCACAAGCAACAAACTACAAGCGACTTGCGTAGGGTAGTAAGATATTGGTGTAGGGAAAAAACTGGCATTTTTTATGCTCTTAATATTCTGCCTTTCATACATTTCTGGCAAGTTGGAATAGTTAGCTGCTGAATGCTGTTAAAACAAAAGGAAAGCACGTTAATCTCAGGAGAAAAGTTGCTTAAAGCAAAGTCTCGAGTGTGGAGTGTTTAGAGATATAATAAATTACCCCAACAGGGGGCGCTGTCTCTCAACACTGACGGTTTTTTAAATCACATTACACTCAAGATGGCTGAAAGGAGAACGTTAGTTTATAAAAATAAAAATAATTTTTTTTTAAAAAAGTGTTACGTCGATGGTTTTTACGATTAGCCAACGAGCTACACGTGAGTGTCGTTGAGGCGTAAACCATTCGTGCGCATGTGTGTGTGTGAGACAGTGCTTGGAGAGTTAGCATTAGCATGTCTCTTAAACACTTTGGCCTGCTGGTCTTATCTAGTGCAACAAATGTCATAAAAACATCCTCCTCATTAGCACATTTCATCCAGACTTCACTTATACACCATAACATTCAACACAATACTGTTGTCATGGGCACTTCAAATATTAATATGATTATTTTTAAATGAATCCAATGCAGTATCGCATAAAAGTGGTGTTTACTTCAGAACAAGAACGTTTTTGGGATAAAACTGTGTGTGTGTGTGTGTGTGTGTGTGAACACTGCAAAAGAAAGTACCCAGAGAGTTTCCCTAAAGCTCAGAAATTAGCTCCAATGCTAACATAACACACTCCACACACACAGACTGTGTCCCAAACGCTGGTGTATGAATTTCTTCAAAGAAATAACGTGATTTGAGACGGTGTTCCAAAATACTGCCCCATTAATGCTAACCAGAAACTTTCAGTGAATTAGCGTATGAGATTAGCGCTCGACATGAAACACCACCCTGAGGTAAATACTGACAGACGACACGAGGAAGCTAAACTTTGTGTTACAGATTGTAAAGCTGTATGTAAATGATAATAAAGCTAAATTTGTTGCAGGGAACAAAGCTAACTTTACATTAATGATGATAAAGCTAACTTTATGTTACAGAGAATAACGCTAACTTTGTTATAGATAGTAAAGCTAGCTTTATGTTATAAAGCTAACTTTACAGACAAGAAAAGCTATGTTAAAGATAATAAAGCTAGCTTTATGTTATTGATAATAAAGCTAACTATATTACAGATAATAAAGCTAGCTTTAAGTTACAGAGAAAAAAAGCTAACTATGTTAATGATAATAAAGCTAACGACATTACAGACAATAAAGCTAACTTTGTTACAAAATAATACAGCTAACTTTTTGTTAAAGATAATAAAGGTAGCTTTATGTTGGAAAACTAGTGGACGAACTAGCGTTTGGGACACAGACATAAATTAGGAGTGGGTTAAATTAGGGAAATAACTTATTGGTTGTAGCTTGGCATTTAAATAAAAAAATAAAACATTTTCAGCCATGTCTGAATTGTAAATGCTGTTGACGGTATTTCACAGAAAGAACTTGTGTGTTTTTGGCATCTCCTTGAACTGACTGCGAGTTTGTAAGTGTATGATTAATACTATGTTCGTGTGTGTGTGTGTGTGTGTGTGTGTGTGTATACGCATGCTTCGGTTCAGTCCTGATGTTCGGAACCTTCCTCACAGGTCCTGATTCAATTCCTGAATCCTGGTTGCTTTGGCATGAAACTGAAACCCTGTAAACACAGTACAGAGCCAACATGGCCGCCACCGGCATTAGGTTCAAGTTCTGACAGAGCCAAAATGGACAGCCAGGGGTTAGAGGGAGGAATGGAAGCAGGGGTCGTGTTCCAATACCGTTTTCAGTGTGCCCTCGTCGCCTTCCCCAGCACTAGGAGAGGAATATACTCGGCCTCTGCAGCAAGAGCAATGTAGCTGAAAGTTATTTCCTTTGGAGAATTATATGCTATTAAATATTAACTGTGTGTTCCAATCATGTTTTTAATGCACCCTTGTCGACTCTCAATCCATTTCACTTTAACTATAGGTGTCATAATTTCAAGGAAGTAGGGCACTTAAGCCCAAATGTTTTGCTATATGCCTTGGGAATTGACATCGCACTGCACCGTGGTGCATTATGGGATTGATGTGCCATATTAGCCACATTAGGTATTTCAGCATGGTAACTAGTACCTAGTTAGTGTGTTAACGTTGATGCTGACAGAAACGAGGGGAAGTGGATGAGGTCGAGGAGAGTAGGGACGGCTACTGGACGGCTCCGGGTCGGGTGGCGACGTAGACAAATAGGACTATGAGGAGGATGAGGATGGCGAGCGTGGGCAGGACGACGGTGGCCACCTGCTCGCGCGCCTCCTGCATCGCCTGCTTCCGCTCCTTCTTATCCTTCCACGACTCCTTCTTCGGCTTGCCCTTCAGCTGACGCATGGCATCTGCAAGTCCTCGCGCACACACTCACACTCTCACACACACACGCCGAGTCGTTTACAGCTGCAGATAAATTGCACAATCCGGGTCGTTAACCTGCAGGAAGCACATGGAAAAAAAAAAAAAAAAAAAGAAACAAACAAAGAAAAAAAGCATGAAACAACATGTAGGTCTCTATGATAATGCATTACGAATAATATTTGCATGAAATTGGCATATTTATGCATATTCAACGGGCTGATTTAGGAGAATTAGTGTTTTCCTCTTGCACTTACATCCCTTCTAGAAATTTCCTGTAGTCATGGCAACCTTGCAAAGATCAGCAATGGTAACACACACACACACACACACACAGTGGTCTAAGCCCACTTCCACACCACCCATCCCAGGAATTAGGAAGTTGGTGGGAAACAGGAAGTGGGTGTAAAATGCGAGTTCCTCAGGATATGTGTACATAATAGCTTAAAAGTTTTTTTTAATGCCCTGTTTATTGCTGTTGTAACAGTGTAGAGAGCTGAATCTCAATTTCAAATTCTAAGTGCCCTACATAGGGTGTAGGAGCCATTATTTCATACACTATGTAGTGCTTTTTTTTTTTTTTTATAGGGAGTAAACATCAGGATTATAAATTGCTCTAAACCATCACAAGCCATTATCCCACAGCGCTGTTTAACTCTCACTGGTCACAAGGTGTTGATTCATTTTCTACAACAGCAGCTCTGACACTAGTGCAGCTGCAAATCGCGGGTTTGTATTAACGTGCTCATTCTAATACGCTATCGTTTCTATAGTAACAGCTCGTTCACGGGGCGGCGATGGTACGGCGGCCGCTTCGCAGAACCTTCGGCTAATAAAGAACGGATTAAAAGTTAACAAATAAAAATGTATCATCGCTGATATGGTTACGTTTTCCGTAAAGGAGATGTCTGTTTGACGGTTCTGGAAGGAGTCTCCAGTGTCAGTAAGTTTTCCACCGCAGGAAAGTCTTCAGGACAGAAGAGTTTATGCTTTTCGGTTTCTTGGGAACATAAGCTGCATGTTTTGTTTTTTTTTTGTTTTTTTTGTATTAGCTTCAAGAGAGAGGGGAAAAAAGAGGTGAAGGAAAAACTGTCTAACAAGAACTTGTTTCGTAGAACATTAAATGTTACTATAAACAGATAAAAAGTGTGAAGTGTTGTTCATTAATCATTGGCAAGTGGTTTAAGAGGAATAAAAACACGCTGTGTCGTGCTGCTGCAGGAAAATAATCAACAACAGGCTGATGTGATGAAGCGAAGTTATCGTTACCACCTTGACGTTGATTATTTTCCCGTAGCAGCATGACACGGAGTGTTTTATTCCTCTTAAACCACTGCAACTTGCTAATGATTACAATGCTACAGGAAAATAATCAACTCCAAGGTGGTAACAATAACTTCACTTCATCACATCAGCCTGTTGTTGATTATTTTCCTGCAGCAGCACGACACAGAGTGTTTTATTCCTTACTTATGATATACCTTATATAGTGTATTATTATTATTATTATTATTATTATTCAGCTTTGGTTTCAGTTCAACTAAAGCAACCAAAACAAGCACGTATTGTTAAAAGGCTGAGGCCTAACTGCGCATGCGCACTGCGCTCTCAGCGTGTGGTGGAGTTATTCTTGTCTACGGCAATGCACGAGGGACAAAAAGCACCGAGAGTTTAGCAAACTTGGTTTGAACCTTGTACGTTGAACGTTGTAGAAACTCCTTCAGTAACACTGTTAGCGCCTGTAAAAGGCGTGCTGCAGTCAGGGTTTTCGGTTTAGACGCTGAAGCAGGAGACTTTAGCACATTTTTTAACTTAACCCGGACTGAGGGAGCGTTAACTGTAAATTAAACACGTTAACTGTAAAGTAAACACAGTAAAAACAGTAAAAATGTCGTTGTTTTAGGAAATACAAACACTGAACTAGTTATCTGAGCACCTGGAATGATTCTAACCAACAGCACAAACCCGAATCTCTTCCTCTAAAGACCGCACGTTAAAAATAACTCGAGTTTCTGCTGCGCGTCTCTGCGCGTCTCTAATCCTGTCCGGAATGAGCGCGTGCTCCCTGCACAAGGCCACTCGGTAGTGAGTGAAGCAGTGAAGTGTTCACGCGCGCTGTGTGTAACACCGGGAGCTGTTTAGGATGCAGCCCTGTCTCCACTGCAGCACCGCGGGCATGACGCGATCTCCACACTCCGCTACACGTAGCGCACGAGCTGTCCGGTTTACAGCACGCGGACTGACTGAGTGACTGACTGACAACTTCCAGCGAGTCGCGCGCACGCGCGCGCGCACTTTCGGTTCTTTCGCTTACCTCGCGAGTCTTTAGCAGCCGCCGGATATCTGACGCCACTCACGCGCGGCTGGATTTCTTTCTTTTTTTTTCTTTCCTTCTTGTGTGTGTGTGTGTGTGTGTGTGTGTGTGTGTGTGCGCGCTTGGACGGCCGGTAGTGCAAGTTCTTCAGTCGGTAATGAAAGTGTCGGCTTCCGCTCGAGCGTGTGTTTCTGCGGGGCTCGTGCGCCGCTTTCACCGGGATTACGTGGCAGCAGACGGGCGGTCTCGGCTCGAGCGCCGCGGAGAGGCGGAGCGAGGGAGAGTCGGAAACAACGACGCGCGAGCGCGCACTCCCGTTAACTAATAATAACAATAACAACAACAACAATAATAACAATAATAACAATAATAGTAATAATAATAATAATAATAATAAATACAATAATAACAGTAGTAGTAGAAATAACAACAATAATAATAACAATAACAACAACAATAATAATAGAGAATGCTTTATATTATATATAAAACACTATTAAAAACAACAATAATAACAATAGTAGTAATAACAATAATAATAAATACAATAATAGTAGTAGTAGAAATAACAACAACAACAATAATAATAATAATAATAATAGAGAATGCTTTCTATAATATATAAACCACGGTATTAAAAACAATAGTACATCTGATACCACAGCTCTATTGAATTCTCGAATCTGATTGGTCAGAAGGCGTTGATTCATTTTCTATAGCATCAGCTCTGACAAGTTTAATGCGCTGGTTCTAACTCCTTCTCGTTTCTATAGTAACCGCTGGTACGGCGCTCCACATAAACACGCCGTTTATTTCACGTGTACGGAAAGGAGTCTCCAGTGTCAGCGCTATAACTTTGAAGGAAACGATTTTACGCTTTGCTGTTAGAGGAAAATAATCAAGCGTACGGTGGTAAGAGTGACTCCGCTTCACAGTGGGTCGCGTCACACCACCCTGTCTTGGATCACTTTCCCAAAACCGGCACAACCCCAAGTGATTTATTCCTTATTAGAGATAATAAACCGAACTCAGGAATCCAGTTCTGTAGAAGACAAATCGGTTCCTTAACGCAGGAAGTCATGAGAAGTGACGATTCGAAATAGTTCTAAATTGTTTATTTATGGTTTAGACACACTGAAACATCTCTATTAAAGATAAGACGAAAATAGTAAGAGTAGGAACCGTTAGCTAACAGTCGGATGGATGAGTCGCAGCTGCGAAGTGCTAGCTGCTTAGCGCTGACTGATCACACATCAGCGTGAATGAAAACAATTCGTGAATGGAAAGATACACTTACACACGTGATACACTTATCGTTAAAGCGCTTGCATTTGTAAGTCTGACTAGCTAATGAATGAGGCTAATCACTTAGCTAGCAAACGCATCGTTCTCGCAGGTCAAGAATATATATTTACGATAGCACAGATAGTACTTAAAGGCGTTATAAATTACAACGGGCTCGGCTAGCTACCGACTGCTAATTTCTAACTTAACCCTAATGGAGTATTATTATTATTATTATTATTATTATTATTCGGCTTATAACGTGAAAAAAATACACTCATGATGATTGGCTACAAAAGTGTCATATAGAAATTGATATTAATTTTCATCTGTTTTCAACAATAAATAAATAAATAAATAAATAAATAAATGAGATCCTGTACTGAGGCACATTTCTATAATGTGTGTGTGTGTGTGCATGCTATGTTAGTGAGTGTGTTTGTGCTGCAGCTTTGTAGCCGTTAGCCTTGCGGTCCAGCTCTTTCTTCGTCTCCCAGCGCTGTAGTGCAGAAGCCCAACGTTCCTGCTCCGGCTCAGCCACACACACCACCTAAACACACACACACACACACACACACAATGCAATTCAGTTGTCACTGTAAAAAGTGTCGCTTTCAGTGGGAACCGCATCCTTACACACTCGAGCTCAGCGTCGCAGTACCTCACTGGGATCCTGCGCAGGTGACGTCTCATTTCCGTCGGCGCTTTGCTCCTGAAGCGGGGCGCGGCTGTGTTCCAATCCACTTTTCAAGCTGTCGAATTTGGAGCGGAACCAGCTGTGCGCCTCCTGCAGGTTCTCGGAGATCTGAAAGCAAAGGACAATTCGTCTTTCCTATTTATTAAAGAACGTCCATTTAAGGTTGAGGAGCATCTGCGAAACACGGTCCTGTTAGCGCTTACGTTATAGCAGCTGTAAACGCTCATTCTCTCTCTGTGCTGCTGAATCCTGGAATCTGACGGCGTTGATTCATTTTCTATAACGGACAGTAGCGCTAGCTATAATTCAAATCGCAGGTTTATACTATAGTAATGAGCTCGTTCTAATACATTATCGTTTCTATAGCAACAACTCATTCACAGTATGGCGGACCCTCCACATAATCTGCGCCTAATAATAAACAGATTTATGAAAACATGTCGTTATGAAACAAATAGAAATTGTTGATACGGTAACGTTTTTGTGAGGAGATGTTTATTTAACATTGATGGATGTTAGCGCTTTGTAAAACGTTGTTATCGCAACAGGAAGGTCTTCATGACAGGATTTAATTATTTTTTTAATGTTTCCGTACCTGCTGGGACTCGAGGCTGACCTCCTTCATCTTCCATTCAGCTTCATCCCTTTCCTCTTTCAGCTTCACTATACACTCCTCTAACATCTACACACACACACACACACACACACACACACAGACAACGTGTCTGAGACAGAATCCATCCTGCTGGATAACTGAAGGTCAATACACCGTATAAAGTATAAAAGAGATTAAAAAAACCATTTGAAGGATAAGAACAGAAAGTTCTCATCTCGCATGATTGCATATAGCAAAGAAACGTCAAAGAATTTGTTAATAGTCTAATTAACGTCATCCGTAGCTGCTAGCTACACAACACACTACAACAGTGCACAATGGCGGCGCTTTCATCTCTTAGAGCCACCTGTTTTTTATTTTGGTTGTTTTTTTTTATTCAATGACCATTACATTTTTGGTGGATTTGGGACACAACCTAGAACCAGAACAAACCAAGAACACACCTCGCATTTCTCCTGCAGTGTGTGTGTGAGGCGTCTTTCTGCCTGCAGCTCCTCCTGCTGGCTGGAGGAGAGATCGAGTAGTTCGGCCTGCAGAGACGCAACGTCATTACGCAGCTGCTCCAGTGACCGAGACTGACAACACACACACACACACACTTTTGCAACTGCTGGATTTGGACACCTACCTAACAAATGCCCAACTACTGTAGTGTATGTGTGTGTTTTAATTGCTGAAATGTGTTCATTAATGTATATAAACATGTGTATTAACTACTAGAGTGTGTGTGTGTGAGAGAGAGAGAGCGTGTGTGTGTGTGTGTTTTAATTGCTGAAACGTGTGTATTAATGTATATAAATGTGTGTGTTAACTACTGGAATGTGAGTGTGTTTTAACTGCTGAAATGTGTTCATTAATGTATATAAATGTATGTGTTAACTACTGGAGTGTGTGTGTGTGTGTGTGCGCGTGTGTGTAACCCTAACCCTAGCCGAGTCGTTCAGTTCTGTCTTGTTTCTCTGCTTTAGCTGAACCTTCTGCGCTTTAATTCGAGCGTTCTGATTGGACACGAGGTTCTCCAGCTCATGCACTTTTTCCCGAAGTTCCCGATTGGTTCGCGAGAGGTCACATGACCTAGATGACACATCATCGAGAGCTTTCTTCAGCTAGTGGAAAGAGAAAGGGATGGCGAGAGAGAGAAAGACAAAAGAACGAGAAAGATCACAAGGGAAATTTGGGGAGAAGTGAAAGAAAAAAAGAGAGAAAACCGGAGAGTGGAGAAAAGAAAAAGGGATGAGGAGCAGAGAGAGAGAGAGAGAGAGAGAGATGTGTGTTAGGTACCTCACACACCTCCCGCTGAGCTGACTTCCTCCCATGATGCTTTGCTTTCCGGAGTTCGTGGACTTGCTTGGTCAGTTGGTTAATCTCTTGTTTTGCTTTGTGTAGCTCCGCCTCTCTGGTGATGTAAGCAACCACACAAACACACACACACACCCACACACACACAAAGGAAAAAACAGTTTCTGCGCCTCACAAAAACAACAGGACAAACAGCAGGCTAGTCAATGGTGTTAAGAGAGCACGCACACACACACACACACACACCTTTGTCTCCTGAGTGTGTGTAGCTCGTCCAGTTTGTCTCCCAGTTCAGTTTGCAGAGTCTCAGTGTTCTTCTGCAGAACACACACACACACACACACACACACAATTTTAAGCTGATAGACAGCATTACATTTTTCTTATAATATCTGTATCTGTCTGTCTGTCTCTCTCTCCATCTTTCTCTCTCTCTGTCCATGGTCTGTTTCCTACCATGTGTGTGTTGTGTAGCTGATCTTTCAGCCTGAGGTTCTCTCGCTGGACATATTCTATCTCCGAACGCAACGCACACATCTGGCATTCCTTCACCTGTAACTCCTCCTGCACCTGAGAGAGAGAGAGAGAGAGAGAGAGAGACAGACAGATGGACAGACAGACAGATACATATTATAAGGAAAATGTAATGCTGTCTATCAGCTTAAAAGTGTGTGTGTGCGTGTGTGTGTGTACCTGTTTGAGTTGCTCCTGCAGACTTTTGTAGTTTGTCCTCACACACTCCAGCTCTGCACACACCTAAGACAGTACAATAGCATGTGTCTGTCATTTAAGTGTGTGTGTGTGTGTGTGTTTGTTCAGAATAACCATGCAGTCACCTCCTCCCTCTCCTTCTGCATGGTCTCTCCCTCTGTAATTGCGTTGCTCAGCTCCCCCCGCAGTCGCTTGATGGTTCGCTCCAGCAGCTCCTGATGATTGACAGCTGCGTCCAAGGCAACAGCTGAACTCTGCTGCAGTTTGTTATGGTCCGCCCTCAGAGTTTCACTGTTGGGGGGGGGGGGAATAAAGCACCTGATTGGCTGGTAAGGGAAAAAGAATGCACCCGATTGGCTGCTTGGGGTAAGGGATGCATATGATTGGCTGCTGAGGAATAATAAAGAATCTTATTGGCTAGAACTACAAAGCACCTGATTAGCTGCTATAGGAAAACGCAGCAACGGTTGGCAGGGGACAAGAAACCACCCAATTGGCTGCTAGAAGACAAGAAAGAACCTGATTGGCCACTAGGGGAATGAAACACATCTGTCTGGCTGCTAAAGAAAAATAAAGCACCTTATTGGTTACTAGGGAACAAGAAAGCACCTGATTAGCCGCTATAGGAAAAGTCAGCAAGTGGTTGGTTTGTAGAGGAAAAACACATCTGACTGGCTGGTGGGGATCAAGACACAACCTGATTGGCTGATGGGCTGCTAAGGAATAATAACGAACCGGATTGGCTGGAGGGGAACAAATGCAGGAAAACGCAACAGCTGATTTGCTGCTAGGGAAAAAGGAACATGTGACTGGCTACGAGAAGAGAAGAAAGCACCTGATTGGCCACTAGGGGAATGGAACACACCTGGCTGGCTGCGAGAAGAAAAGACAGCACCAGATTGGCTACTAGAAGAAAAGAAACCACGTGATTGGCAGCGAGTTGAAAGGAAAGCACCTGATTGGTTAATATGGGCAAAAAATATGCACCATGTCATTTAGTATTGAATCTGTGTGATAATCAAGTATACGGGTTGGAAACCCCTGGAATTGTACATTGTGTTTTAAAACATCTGGATGTTTGCTATGTAATTTCAGGAAGTTTGAGGCAGACCTTGTGTTGCAAGCCTTAGCACGACTTTGTCATTGTTAGCACCGTTAGAAATGGCCTCTGAACAGTTCCTTGAACTTGTTAAAAACAGGCAAATCCATTACAAAGAAGAGAAATAAAAGGCACTGTTGCATAACGTCAAATAAAATATTAGCAGATAAGTGTAAATATGTGCGATTAGAGAACTCACAGTTCTTTGTTTAGCAGGCGTCTCTCTGCTAGAGCTTCCTGCACTTCACACTGTATGTTCCTCTTGGCTGCGTCTAACTGCAGGTCCACGTCCTTCAGATGCTGGGCAGCGCGCTCCTGCTCTACCTGAAACACAAACATGTTCATGATACCCTCTCAAACAAATTTAAGGTATATTACAGTTTAGCAACTGACGGTTTGTTAAATTTGTTAGTTAGCTTTAAATTGATAGTGTGTCAGTTTGATTGTCATCGTTGTGTCCCCTGTCACCGTGTAACTTCTTGGCCAGTCTCCCTGTGTCTTGTCACTGCGTTGTCCTGAGTCTTCTCACCAGGTTACCCTGCGTCTTGTTACCACACTGCCTTGTTACCATGACGCTCGGTTGGGTGTCACCATGTCGCCTTGTTACCATATAATTTGTCACACTGTCGCTTGGTTGGTTGCAAACATGTGGCCCTTGTTTCCCTGCTGCTTGGATGGTTGTCAGCATGTTGTTTTGTTACCATGTCACATTGTTGCTTGGTTGGTTGTCAATAGGTCACACTGCCACAGTGTCATTTGTTTCCCTGCTGCTCGGTTGTTTGTCAGGATTTCGCTTTGTTACCATTTTTTTTGGTCAAACTGTTGCTTGGTTGGTTGTCAACATGTCACCCTCTTACTGTGCCATTTGTTTCCCTGCTGCTCGGATGGTTGTCAAGATGTCGTTTTGTTACCATCTTGTTTGTCAGACTGTCGCTTGGTTGGTTGTCAACATGTCGCCCTGTAACCGTGTCATTTGTTTCCCTGCTGCTCGGATGGTTGTCAGCATGTCACCCTGTTACCACATTGTTTGTCACACTGTTGATGATGGTTGTCAAGATGTCGCTTTGTTACCATGTTGTTTGTTACACTGTTGCTTGGATGTTCGTCAATAGGTCACCCTGAATCAGTGTCATTTGTTTCCCTGCCTCTCAGATGGTTGTCAGCATGTCGCTATGTTACCATGTTGTTTGTCACCCTGACACTCTGGTGGTTGTCACCATGTCACTCTGTTACCATGTCTTGGTCTTGTCACCATTTCACCCTTTTAGTATGTTGTTTGTTGTCATGTTACCCTGTTACTGAGTCATTTACAATCCTTTTCACATGGTCCATTGTCACCACGTCACCCTGTCAACGTATTACTTGTTGCCCTGTCATGCATCGCCTGTCACCACTCTGTCACCATCCAGTCACGGTGTTGCTTTTGTTACTGCTTTGTCTATATTTTGTTGCCTTGTCACCTGTCACCATGTCACCTGCTGCTTGTCTCTATGTTACTTATCACTGTGTTGTTTCCTGCCCTGCTGCTGCTGCCGCTTGTTGTGGAGTCTCTTGTTGCCTTGGTGACCAGTCGCTACTGTAATCTTAGCTCATAAATCGCAGGTTTATGAATGTAACAAGCGTTACCTTCAGACTGGCCTGCAGTTGCGCTTTCTCCTCAGTGAGAGAGCGAAGAGCTGAACTCAGATCAGAGCACTGAGCCTCTAACTGATCATTCAGTGCCTGAAAAGGAGAGAAAGAGGGAGGGGGTGGGGCGAAACTTCTCTGAGTCTTTTACAGTGTGTGTGTGTGTGTGTGTGTGTGTTTATACCTGAACTTTATCTGTAGCTGCTCTCAGTTCTTCTCTGCCCCTGAGGAGTGTACGGTTCTCCTGCTGCTGCTTTTGCAAAGTTATCTTCACACTCTATACACACACACACACACACACACACACACACATGATGTTATATTTATAAACACACAGCGTATATTCAGTCCACTCTATCAGTCTTACCTTTAACTCTGTGCACAGATCTGATTCAAGAATGTCCTTCTCCTCTGACCAGCAAACACACACACACACACAAACACAATTTCATTTCAAAGACTACACACTTACAGAAGACTTCATTTCCCATAATCCTGTGCTGCTCACCTAACTGCTGCCTCAGCTGCTGACACTCTTCCTGCAAGCTCTGTATAAGCTCTCCCTTCTCCTCTAGCTCCGCCCTCACCTCCTGTCCGTCAGCATTTAGGGCGTGGCAGTCGGCTTGAAGAAGCTTCACCTAGAGATGGTCACTGAAGTCACTTTTAAAAATATAAATAAAAAGATAATGACAGACAGACGGACAGAAGGACGGACAGATAGATTTTCCAAATCTTTCCCTGACCTCTTCTTTCTCTCTCTCCACCTCTCCTTCCATCTCCTTCACTCTCTGCAGCAGGGCATCGAGGGATCGCTCAGCCTCCAGACGGGCCGCTGTCTCCCGCGCCAGCTCCTCCTTCATCTGCGGAAAGGTAAGGGGTCAGAGGTTGAAGGCTGGGTGCCACTGAACTGGCTGTAACTTCAGTAGCCTCGACAATGACCTCTGACCTGATGGAGTTTCCGGCTCAACTGAACTTTGACCTTCTTTAGCTCATCCGCTGCTATAGCGACATCCATCTGGAGAACAAATGTTGAAAAAACGTGTTATAATAATCCAGAACCGACAGGCTAGAATTTGGACTCTGGAGTTTTGCAGGTACATCAGCGTCTTTAGAGGGGAAAAAAAAAAGTACTCTGAAAATAAACACAGTTAACAGGATACACTTTCGGTACTTTAGAGGTTCTCTAGAAAAGGAGTAATATATTGCATAACCTAGAAGAAGCATCCTTCAGAGGATATCTATTCTAGACTTATATTATTATATAGCTCTAATCTAGAAGAAGCATACTTTAGAGGAACTGTACTCTAATATCAGCAAGGATATATACTCTAGAAGTGTTGCATTGTAAAGATTTAGTGTACAAGATAAGTAGCATGCTGCACAAAAGTATTCTAGACAGGTACGTGATGTGGTCTAGAGGAGGTAAACTACACAGAAGAACTCGAGAAGAAGCAGAGTTTGGGAAATGTACACTAAAATGAGCGGGGCGTATACTCTAGAATAGCGTTGTATACATTTATTATACACGACTGATGATCTAGATGAAGAACCTTTTAGAGGATATATACTCTAGAGACGTTGTATTATGTAGAAGATATGCTCTAGAAGATCTGAACTGCGTAGTGGTAATGAGACGGCTGTATTCTATAGATATAGAAGAACTCTAGGAGAACACCATAGAAGAAATGTACTCTAGAAGGAGTCTGCTGTATGAAAGTGCTCTAGAAGAAGGATCTAGATCATGTACTAGAATTGTATTATTAAAAAAAATATGTGGTGTTTGTTTATTTTGGAGAACCTGTACTGGTACTGGTACTGGAACCTGTTTTATTCTAGAGTTGTTGTATTTTCTAGAAGATCTGTAGTAGGTAGTGGTAATCTAGCAGAAGCACATTTTAGAGGAAATTTACTCAAATATAAGCTCACTTTACAGGACATATATACTCTAGAATTACTGAATTGTCTAGAAGAAGCACTCTTTAGTGAAAATGGAGTTTGTTCTGTAAAAGATGAGCTGCGCTAGAAGAGATGTAGTACATTGAAGAATATAGAAGAGATGCACTCTAGAAGTAGCTACAGGAAAGTACTCTAGAAGATGCATCTTTTGTAGGACATGTACTACAATTAAATTATACAAAAAAAAAGGTGTACTCTAGAAGTAGTAGGTGATGGTATTCTAGAAGCACACTTAAGAGAAATTGCTGTAGAAGACGTGATCCAAACGAGGGGAACTACGTAGCGCTAATTCGAGAATGACAGCAGATCTTGAGTACTTGAGAGCAGTGTGAGACGTGCAGCTGTTCCCGCAGTGTGTGCGCCTCCCTCTGCGCCTCCTCCCTCTCCTGCTGCAGCTGATCCCTCAGACGCATCACCTCCCTCTGTGAGGAGCGCTGCTCCTCCTCACACTGCTCCTGGAGAGCCGCTAGCTGCTCCTGTAGACGTGCTAATACACACACACACACACAAAATACAAAAAAATACACAAATACAGACATCTTGAACTTATACAAATATTCGTTACACATGCAATGTATACCAGTATCTGGTATTTTATTTATTATATTTAAATACATTTAATTTAAATTATTGTAATTCTAGTTTATCTGTCTGTCATTTTAGCCGACTTTGGAGCTCTATTACCAGTTAAAATGATGCCTCAGGTGCTGCTAAGCAGCTCATTCTGTTTCAATCAATCATTTTCCCCAAAGTTCAGAGACTTTGTTTATTCAATGAAATTTTTTTTTTTAGAATTTATATTTGTATTTATTTTTAAGATATGCTGACCTTCTTGTTCATTTTGTTCACAATAGTAAACCTCTGTTCAGAGCAATTTTTGATTTATTTAGTTGTATACATTAGTTGTATGCCTATCTATCTATCTATCTATCTATCTATCTATATCTTTCTGTCTGTCTATCTATCTGTCTCTCTGTTTGTCTGCCTGAATCTATCTATCTATCTATCTATCTATCTATCTGTCTGTCTACCTGTATGGGACGAGTTGAGCTCTCTCTCCGTCTCGATGCGGAAGGCGCTCAGCCTCAGTGTGTGTAAGAGACTCTCGAGGCGACACACTCTTGCCACCAGAGCCTCAGATCGCGAGCTGTCCGTAAACTCCGCCCCTAGCTCATCTCCAGAGACTCCCAGCTTCTTCGCTAGCTCCGCCCCCTGTCCCTCGGCCACCAGGAGGCGTCGGTGCAGCAGCGAGAGAGACTCGGGGGGAGAAGCTCCAACACTCAGGGGCTTCATCACAGACCTGGACATGACTGGAGGAACATTTTCACCTGCTCCTGATTACTCAAGAATTTAAACTGAGACACAGTTATATTCAGTGAAATGCATATATGAAACAAAACAATTTTAAATATTGATAACTGACGGAATATTTCGACCTAAATTCTAGGCTAAAAAAAGGAAGCGCTCTAGAAAAAGCAGATTTTAGGGGAAAATAATTGGCTTTAACAAATGTCTAGTATTAATGGGAGCTCATTTCAGAAGAAAATAGGATATGAAATTTTTGTGTTCTAAAACATTTTGTGAGAGAAATTTCAGAAAATTGAGTATAGATATGTTTTCTGAACATACAGTGCATTCAGAAAATATTCACACCCCTTCGCTTTTTTCACATTTTGTGTTGCAGCTGTATGCGAAAATGCTTTTAAAAAAATTCACATCAATTTACACCATAATTACAAAGCAAGAAAACTAGATTTGTGATAACTTTTCAAAATTTATTAAAAGGAAAAAACTGAAATATCACATTGACGTAAGTATTCAGACCCTTTGCTATGACATTTCTCTGGATCACCTCTGAGATGTTTCTACACTTTGATTGGAGTCCAAATGTGGCAATTTCAGTAGATTGGAAATGAATCATTACTGTTTTCTTTTTCCCAAATTAACTGAAATCAATTACAATGTGATCATATCTGATCATATAAAGACGTGATTTAGTCATTTATTTCCATATTTCTTCAGCTCAGTTCACTCCACTTATATATGTATTGTTTTCTGTTTTCCTCTCTTGTTCTTTTCTTCTGTTTTCTCGTCTTCTGTCCTGCACATGCTTATTCATCTCTTTTGCAAGTAAACATGTTTATCTGTGTTGAACTCTCTGTGCTATTCTTTGTAAGTTCCCTCGAGGTTATTGAAAAGCGAGTCATCAATAAAATGTAAATGAATTATTTTTATTTTATTTTATTTATTTAAAAAATCATAAACAAGGTTTATGTTGTTTATTTTGATGTGTTAGTCTCTC
>CM075016.1:2210460-2220460 GCA_037576675.1 Pangasius sanitwongsei | reverse complement strand
TTTTTAACCAACATAGAATTCGCTCAGCCTTTAAAAGATTACGAACACTTTACATAAAATTCATTTTCTTACCAAGATGTGATTTTTATCCTAAACTTAATTAATAGAAGTTTATTATTGCTAGACTGAGTTATGTCAGAGTGAGCGCGAGCAGTTCAGGTAACATTAACATAAACTGAATATTACGTTAACGTGATTGAAACGTGCGCCGGTGACCCGGGTTCGAGCGCGGAGTCCGAGTTTTATTCACGGCTTCGAAAATACACGATCAGATCGTGTTGAACGTCGAAACCAGATTGTTACTGTAACTCGAGTCAGTCACATGGACCCGGTGCACACAACGGAGTTAAATACATTCACTGGGGTTTTCCCCGCTGCAGTGTGCTGTTGTGTGACGTGACAAATTCACGTTTATGGGCTGGTTTACACGGAGGTGTGTGTTTTTGTTTTGTGTTTTAATTTTTTTCTTCTCTTTTTTTAAACAATGCCATTTGGACCGAGAGCAACACACCCAGTCTGAACTCAGTAAAGTTCTGTCAATTTAAGGCTCTTTTTTTTTTTTTTAAATATTATTTTTTAGAAAAATATCACATAATAGCACATAACCTTTTGTAGCTTTCTAGATTTGTCTTTCTCAGTCTTCATTCTCTTTCTACAAAAAGTGAACAAAAAATTAAAATAAAAAATGTTTTTGCGCCAGACTCCAGTGAACGCCATCGATTTTTAAAAACTGTTTTATTTTTTTTGTTGTTGTTGTTGTTGTTGTTGTTGTTGTTTTTTTTTTTTTTTTTCAGTATTACTGCTTTGCGTCATTTGTATCTTCAGAAATGATATTTTCTAAACTTTTCGTCTTCAGCATTACATATTAGACATGAAGGGTTTGGACATTGGAAGATTCTTCTTCTTCTTATTATTATTATTATTATTATTATTACTTCAGGTGTATACTGTTTTACTCTTTTTCACTCGTGGACAATCTGTTTACTTTTTATAATATTCAATTTTTAGACAGAATCAAAATTCATACTATATCATATATATTCATGAAGTAAAAAAACAAAAAGAAAGAAAAAATCTCAAGAATCTGGACATGCGTTTAGATATTTTATGCATGAAAAGGTTCAACTTGAGTATCATGTACTGTGTGTGTGTGTGTGTGTTTTTAGTCATGTGACCCATTTAACTCAAAACAGACAACTTTATAGTCTTGGGTTCTCTTCGTCTGTCCGTTTAAAAAAAAAAAAAAAAAAAAAAAAAAAAACACTCTGCTTTTCCGCGACTCAGAGAGACGGAAAGTAAATAAACGCCTGATGGAAACGACGCAGTCCAAAGCTTCTTACGTTTTTACGCATGCGCCGTGTATCGTATGTAGGCGTTTTCAGACGTTTCAGTGTGGACAAGCAATTTTTGGAAAACATTTGCGAACGCCAGTACACAGTAGACAGTGTCTTGAAACGAAAACGAAACGAAAACGTTTTGAGATCTATCCAGACTGACGTGGGCGGAGCCTCAGAGCTTGTTGTGCAGGTCTCTCGGAGACGCTCTTGTTGCGCTGGGCGTGGCGTTGGTGCGGCGTCGCGGTGTGCGATTAAAGGGAGTGCGGTGAACTTCGGCCCGGGACGCAGAGAGGAGAGTTGCAGAACTCGTACAGAGGCGAGGCGAATCCACTCAGGGATTAACCCTCGCACGTCTGTCGCTTGCATATCAGCAGGATGACGACATTCTTCTTGATTTTAAAGCCTGCAGTCTTCTCTCTCTGTCTCTCAGATGGCGTCCATGCTGGACACGAAGCCGCCGATCTCTCGAGCGAAAATGATGTCCATTACCAAAGCGGGGATGAAAGCGATTAAGGTGAATTTATTCATTAATTGAACTTTTTTTTTTTTTTTCCAACTTAATTGCAGTTGTATTTGTCAAATACAAAAATAATTTCTCAACAAAAAAAAAAAATTGCGTAAAGAATCATTTTTGTTCAGTGCTGATCTACTCTCGTTTTTCGCCCTTCATCAGCTGTATAAACACGTTGTCCAAATCATCGAGAAGTTCATCAAGAAGGTGTGTGATTTAGTACAATATCTGAGAACATTTCCATATCATATAGTCATCTGTAAAATGTATATATTTCTAAAAGTAAAGTTTTATTATTGTGTGTGTGTGTGTGTGTGTAGTGTAATCCCGAGCTGAAGGTTCCTGGGCTGTACGTGGTGGATTCGATCATCCGACAGTCCCGTCATCAGTTCGGAGAAGATAAAGACGTGTTCGGGCCGAGGTTCCTGAAGAACATCAGCACCACCTTTCAGAGCCTTTACGAATGTCCTCCTGATGATAAGGTGCTCAATTATAGAATTTCCACAGGGATTATTATTATTTTTTTTTTTTTTTTAAACATCTTTCCTGGGTTTAAACACATGATGATGATGATGATGTGTCTAAATAAAGGATAAGATCCTGCGTGTGTTGAGTCTGTGGCAGAAGAACTCAGTGTTCAGTATGGACGTCATTCAGCCGCTGATGGACATGGCGTCGGCTCCCGTGGTGTCTGTTATGGAGAACGGTGGTACGCTGGGAGGTACAGACACACACACACACACACACACACACGTACCAACCCTGTGTTCATGCTAGCACATGAAAAGTCACTCGTGTCGCTTGTAGTTTGTCTCTTGCGGATGTAGTTAAAGCCTAGGGGTGTAACGATACACTCCGGACACGAGTCGGTTCAATTCGATTCACGATACTGGCTTCATGATTCTGATTCGATTCTCAGAATATTTTGAACGCATTTTGAATAAAAAAAAAAATAAATTAAAAATTACTGAAAAGACTCATTTTTATTTCTGATTCCTAAACAGTGCAAAACTTCTTCTTCTTTTTTTTTTTTTTTTTTTTTTTAGTTCATAAAATTTTTTTTTTTTTTAATTGCTACGAACAGAGGTTTAATATTGTTAACAAAGTGTACTACAGGTTCACTGTGTCTTTAAAAAAAAACAAAAAAAAAAAAACAAGCAACATTTTATAAATTCTTCCCAAAATTTATATTGAATAAACAAAGTGGCTGACCAGAGGAGTATAGAGCAGAAATAGAGCTCCAAAGTCGGCTAAAATGCCCGCTTTCCGCAGCCTTTGGTGTCTTTTAAAAGCAACTGAAGAGCTTTTTTTTTTTTTTTTTTTTTTTTTAAAAACAGTTACATGTTCGTGTAACCCTGTAACATATGTTGGTCATTCGGAGCTATCGGGCTTCACGAGTGCAGAACTTGCAGGTTCTCCACGAAAGGATGAGATCACATGATCAGCGAGCTCTCTATATATTTTAACTCTGTGGATTGCACCGATTGGGACCGCTGGTGTTCAAAGAGTGCAGCTGCATTGCGTGCATAATTAACAGATAAATAAATAAATAAATAAATGCTGATTTGCACGATGTGAGTCGCACATTGTGAAGTTTTTGCAGCTCAGTGTATTGATACACTCCTATTAAACACAAAGTGAATAAATAACGCACTAATCGGTGTGAGAATTGGTTTAGTTTTCTTTGTAATGTCTCCATTCACACTTAATGAGAGGTTGTATTTCATCGGAAAGGAAGATCAGAAATCCCGTTTTTCATTCTTGCGTGTC
The DNA here is from genome assembly GCA_037576675.1 of Pangasius sanitwongsei. Classification (NCBI taxonomy): domain Eukaryota; kingdom Metazoa; phylum Chordata; class Actinopteri; order Siluriformes; family Pangasiidae; genus Pangasius; species Pangasius sanitwongsei. The sequence continues at coordinate 2,216,842 of CM075016.1, read as the reverse complement.
AGACAGTAAATGAGAACTAATCACAGGTAGGATCCAAAGTGCGGAAATGAAGAAATCGCGGCACTGTGTTGTGCGCGTACGTCGAAAACGAACGTCGGATCAATATTACACATTTAGCGAATCCTTCGTGAGAAATATTGCTCACTTTTTCGATGTTATCGTGTGTGTCCCTTCAGGTTCTCCAGCTGAAGCAGTGTGTGTTCAGTCAACGCCAGAACCGTCCACACTTCCTGTATCTCAGAACGCAGCAGATCAGCAGAACAACGTGACGCTCACTGCTGTGGCTCAGTTCCTCCAGTCTGCTCAGGGCCTCGACGTGAGTGAAGTGAACCTGAGAACATTAAGCACACACACACGCACGTCTTACTATACATGCGATGTGACTGCTTATTTGTTTTGAGATAACATCCACATTTTATCTCACAGACAGGATCGTTTCTGACAGGAACATTTAGGGACACTAAGTGACCGTTTGCTCAGTTCCGCACCAAACCTATTACGCAAGAATAAACAAAATTATTACGTCATTCTCTTGGACAAAAGGAAAACAGTTTAATAAACAGTAAAATAAAGCAACTGAGCACCTGTATACACAAGGTGATTATAGTTAACCTCAGCAGGCTACTGTTAGTAACATGTTAGAAAGTTATCCTAACTCACGACGTCTTACTTTATAGACTAGCTAGCTAGCACAATATATCGAAATATTGCAATACGCATATTACAAAGACTCGTGATAACCGAATGATTTTAATACTTCAAAAAGGTACGAAAAGTCAAAGTTTTCAGGTGAAGCAGGTAGCAGAGAACGCTTTCTGTTCCTCAGAAGGAAGAAACGTATGCTGGTTTTACATATATAAATTTAATTTAAATTTATTTTACAGGCTTATAGCATTATCGCATTATTTAACAACTTATCGTGTTTTTGTTCAATAAGCTACTTGAAACTAGCTAGCTAATTAGCCACTGACATTTTCCATTTTAGTTACATCAACAACGAATGCGGAAAAACGTACTAAATCTAATTAATTAGCACCTATTTCTTTCCGAAGTTTTAGGTCTGTTTCTCCTTCTGCTATTTTTCCCCCCTCTTTCGTGTTTTTCCCAACCCAGATAGATACGAACACTTCACGATCTCCTGACGTTTCTTACATAATATAGTTACGAAAAATTCTGGTTTCTATTCTTTTGTCACCACCAGGGGGCGCCCTGCGACCACCACATACATAAAGCTTTTTTTCGCCAAATGAAAGTGAAGTGTATTTTTTTTTTTTTTTTGTTGTTTTTTTTTTTTTTTTTATTTTAGTAATCTTTGGGCCCCCTGGTGGTCATAACATTGTGTAGAAATGAGGACATATTTGAGCGACAGGAACGAAGCGTGAAGAAATCTGCGTCTGTTTCATGAAACTGATGAAACGCGCCATAATTTGTTTATTTTAATTAGTTACAGCTAGTTGTAGTGACACATATAATAATTTATAGGATGAGGCGTAATGGATCTGTGTGTAATGGGACGATTATGCTGTATGAAGGGAAAAAAAATACTGCTCTTTCTTCACAAACGTACTTGTGACAGAGAACATGACCAGAAATTAAAAAACGTTTTTTTCTTGCGTGAAATTGACATGGCGTGTGTTTTTACTGTTCAGCTCCAGCAGATTCTGCGGACTCTCCAGCAGGGAGGAGCTACACAGGCTAGCACGGCTAACACCGCTAGCACGGTTACCACGGCTAACACCGCTAGCACGGTTACCATGGCTAACACCGCTCCTGCCCGACAGAACAGTTCAATCTCTAAGGTAACGCACATACACAGATTATAATTATTAATTATGCATACGTTACAGTCTATATGTTTGTGTATGTTGTTAATGCAGTAGTTTTCCATGTAACCAAATTGTGTGTGTGTGTGTGTGTGTGTGTGGCGTGTGTGTGTGGCCCTTAGGTGCTGCAGGACCGATTCGACTACGACGAGGAAGCAGATGTCGAGGAACCGCAGCCGGTGGAAATGTTTTCCGCTTCCTCCGTGTAAGTACATCTGTAGTGTTATTTATTTATATTTATGCTACAGCGCCGTTGAATTCTGCTTTCTGATTGGCTGGCAGCTCTGACAGTAGTTCCAGCAGCAACGTTTCTATTAAAGCGCTAGTTCTAATACGTTATGGTTTCCATAGTAACAGCTTGACCAACTAGTGGACGTTCCACAATGTTAAACGTAACCGTAAACGGATTAAAAACTACACGTACTTAAGTAAATAAATAAATAAATTTCAATCGCTTACAAATGTCATTTCTTATTTTCCTATAATCGCATGCCCCCAAGTGTTTTATTTCTTTTCATAGCCGTTCGTTTTGTGTTTCTGTCCAGTAAGTTTTTAGCTCCGCCCCCTTTCCACCCCTACCTCAGGTCATTTTAAAAAAAAATTTTTTTTTTAATATTATCTGCAGTTTGAACCAAAAGAATCAATTTCACTGCTTGAAACATGACAAGCTGACTAAGATTTAATTCTGGCTTATAATTTCATTAACGTTGTTATTTTATTAACTTTAAAAAATGTTTTTTTTTAAAAAAATTTTAAATTTTGTGCAGAAAACTTCCAGATCTGCAGCAAGCTCTTCAGGGTCGCCACCTTTCCAACCAGGTAACACGTTTGTTTTTGTTTCTGTTTCTTACTCGTTTGCTTCATATCGTTCTCTAGCATTAAAGAAAAGAGTGCGCTTTGGGATATAAATGAAACTGTATTAAAATTTGAGTTGTGAAGTCACCATGCAGCAGCCCTTGAACTTTCTACCGTAGGTATGTGACAAGGTGTTAGCTGTAGCTATCGATACGCCATGTCATTACTTCTCGAAAAAGCTGCTAGCAGAACATGCGGTCACCTCACGACTAAACGTGTCGAGAGGGAGTAATATTTTTACGTGAGATGTGAGGACGGAACACCACAGCTCGGAGATGAAAACGGGAGGAGGGCCACGGCTACGCGGCCATCTACTTCCTGGGAATTCATATCATATCATCTACTTCCTGTAGTCTCTCTATTAATGCACTTAACTAGTTTGCTGTTATGTTAACTATCACTTTGTGGTCTTGTCACAGTTAGATTTCCAGACCATTAAAACATGGTACTGGGCAGCACACTGGCGCTTATACTTGCTTGGTAGGCTAGCTATTGAATATACATTCCACTTTATTAGGAACGCCTTCATGCATGTGATTATCCAGTTAGCCGATCATGTGGCCGCAGAGCAGATACAGGTGCTTCAGTTAATGCCAGATGAGCCGGTTTGAACATTTCATTGTGGACAGAAAGGCATTGTTGATGAGAGAGGTCAGAGGCCAGACTGGTTTGAGCTGGCAGGAACTCAAATAACTACTCTTTACATCCGTGGTGAGCAGAAAAGCATCGCGCGATGGGCTTACAACAGTGTGCACAAGCTCGCCGAATCTGTACAGGGGAAGATTTTTCCAAACTTCAGCTGACCTTGACCTTTAAACGCATGATCTTATGCATCACTGGTGCCGCTACACGATATATCCGATCGCATAATTACTCGAATGCGCGGCTGTTTGTGATAAAGTGTGCGGCGGTGAGGTATAATGCCGTTTGTTTGGTTGTCGAATTGATGCCTGTTCTTGAAGTTTTGAAACTTCTCTGTTGTATTTATTTTGCAGAGCTTGAGTTCGTATTGTCATGTTGCCCATCCTTACTGCCCTGATTTGTACATGTTAATGCAGGCGCTTCCTAACACGCAGACCGAGCAAACTGTGACCAAACCTGCTAACGCCACCACTCGCGCCATCACAGAACCCCACACGGTACACGTTTTCACACACCTCCTCACCTGTAGTCTCATTCCTACGTTCACCTTTAACGCCCTACAAAGCCGTTAACACTTTTCTACACTGTAGACAGTGAGGTGCTGTTATCAAGCGTGTGTTTATTTATCGCTCGCCTGTATTTATAGCATCTTCATATACTTGTGAGTGTGTTTAAAACCCGACCAGTGCGTCTCAGATGATGTATCACTTTGTACTATGTATTACTTTTTTATCTCGATTGTGATCGTGAGTGTGTTTTTGTTTTTCTTCAGGCTGAACCAGGTCACTCCAGGAGAGATGACCGAGAGAGGAGGTACAGCAGGAGGTCGCAGTCGAGGTAATATAGCGCGACTTTAGGTTTACACCACATTGTTAGCTTGACGCGCCAATAACCTGAAAGAAAATGGTGTAACGTTACGTTAGAGAATGTTTTGAATTAATAACGTTCATTTTATAGTAATAGTGAGTAACTTGTGATATTTGTAGATTTTATCAAACACTCGTGTTAAAATGGACCAAATGCTCAGGTGTGTTACTGTACGAATATCCGTCCTTAATAATTATTTTCTCCTAACCCTTCCCATGATGCACTCCAAATCTGTCCCGTGTCGTGCGATCGCCGCAGGTCACCCAGGAGGCGCTCGTCGTCTCGCTCTCGCTCTCGCTCGCGACATCCGCGGCATCGGCGTTCCCGTTCCCGCGAGCGTCGGAGGAGTCCGCCGAGATCGCGCGCAGAGGACAGGCGGGAGATGGAGAGGAGAAATAAAGGATTCCCGCCTGTGAAGAGAGAGGCTCTGAGCGGTCAGTGCGAGAGATTTATTTATTAAAAAAAAAAAAAAGTATATATTCAAGCTCTAAATAAATCATATGTAGGGATGCTGGAGTGAAATCGAGTCCAGGTTCATCCGGCATGCAGAAAGATCTTTGTGGAGTGTGTAGGGAGTAAGAATGTGTGTGTGTGTGTGTGTGTGTGTGTGTGCGCGCGCGCAGTGTGCAGCACGACTCTGTGGCTCGGTCAGCTGGATAAGAAAACGCAGCAGCAGGACGTCAGCAGTCTGATGGAGGAATTCGGCCAGATCGAGTCCATCAACGTGAGAGAACACAACACCATCTTCATGTCATTCCAATATTTCAGCGAAACGTATTTCCTTTATATTTTATTACAGTGACGTTTGTATCAATAACAATAACGTCGTATAACTTACTGATTTTATTCTGCGGTCAGAAAAGAATGAATGTTCTATACAGTGTATATAGAGAACATCTTTAAATGGCGTTTTTCCTTCAAAGAATATTATGGAAATTAAAAATAGTATTCAAACAGTGCCAATGTAATTTTTTTTTTTTTTTTTTTTTAATGCTTAAGATGATCCCTCCCAGAGGCTGTGCCTACATCGTCATGGTTCACAGACAGGACGCCTACACCGCGCTGAATAAACTGAGCCGAGGAAACGCCAAGATCAACCACAAATCCTTCAAGGTACAGCAGCCTGCTTTTATTCATAAGTAAACGTGGTTCTGTGCAGTGAGAGTGTTTTCATAAATGGTGTGTGTGTGTGTGTGTGAGTGTGAAACAGTCTCTTCTGACTCTCTCAGCACCTCCCAGTTGCATGTTTTTACGTTATTCGGATGTCGTTCTAGATCACCGTGAGGCATGAGTTCATGGCCTGTGGTCCTAGAGACTGCATTAGATGTTCTGTCATGTTGTTACGTCTTTGGAGACATGTTAGGATCATTGTCCTGCTGGAAGACTCAGGTGTTGCCGTTTCTAAATAATCGCCCTTCCTCATGATGCCGTCTGGTTTCCAGCAAAACATCTCCCCATCCACGACACGATGCTCCCACCCCCATGCTTCACAGTTGGGATGGTGTTCTGCGCACCCTTTTTCCTCCACTCTTCTTCCTAGTGATCACCTGCACACTTCAGGTTTTTTTTTTTTTTTTTAAATTAAAGAGGTGTAAAGGCTTCTTCCTTGTGTGCTTATTTGGTACCTGATGCCTCCAACTCTTTCTCCATTCCCTTTGGTGTTGTCCTGCGGTTCAGTTGAACGTTTCAAAGTGAAACAAAGCATAACGACTTCTAATCGACGTGTCATATTTACGGCCTTTGAACTAATCACTAATTTGTTGCCATTCGGTCACGTTAGCCGCTTAATCGGACTTTTTATGCAGCTGACGTTCAGGAGTTTTAGTAGAATACCTCTGTTCTGTATAGTGTCTAATTAATGGTATGTAGATTAGTTTCAGGTTCGTACAGTATACACCTGTTTGACATGTAGAGTGTGTGTGTGTGTGTGATCAGATTGCATGGGCGATGAACAAAGGTGTCGGAGGTCGCTTTAAGAAGTACTGGAACATGGAGCTGGGCGTGACCTACATCCCCTGGGAGAAGCTGAAGGACACGGAGATAGTGGCTTTGCGGGAGGGAGCAGTGCTCGACCAGGAAACACTCAAACCAGGTACGGTCCCCACACACACACACACGCGTTCAAACAGATATCACAGAAAGATATGAAGCCGTGTCTTCTACCCCATACATAGTGCACTAGATGTGGGAGAGAA
>CM075016.1:2175835-2206060 GCA_037576675.1 Pangasius sanitwongsei | reverse complement strand
AGCAATTCTGATACTTTAGCTAAACTATATATAGCTATCAAGATAGATATATCTATCTATCTATCTATCTATCTATCGATCTATCTTAGCACTTTTCTGGTTAAAGTACACGTCAAGTCATTAACAAAGCACGGCTTTTAAGTTGACCTGATGAGGCTGCGCGCAACCCGTCTCCAGTGTTCTAGCATCAGATGCTTTACTTGTACAAGTGACGAGTTCTTGTAATATTTGTACCATGTTTAAAATGAATTTTCTAGAACAGCAACTATGACAGTTTCAGGGATTTATTTATTTATTTTTTTAAAAAAAGCCACTAAGATTTCCACCGCAAGAAAGTCTTAAGAACGGAGGACATTGTGTTTTGTGCTTTCTCACTAACAAGCTGCGTTTTTATTAGCTTCAAGAGAAAGACTGTTTCCTTCTAGGAGCTATAACGTAAGCGATAACAGGAACCAACTTGTTTGGCGAGACATTCCGCAAACATGCAATGTGACTATAAACTGATAAAAGCTACAATGTGGTGGTGTTTTTTTTTTTTTTTTTAAAAAAGGAGGTGTGATTGTAATTTGCATGTTGCTGTGGTTTAAGAGAAATAAAATAACTTAGGGATGTGGTGTTATTGAAACTTTGCTGATGCACGGTGGCTCAAATATCTCTTCTTCTTCTTCTTCTCAAATTCTCTTAACTAGAACCAGCCTCAGTGGAAAAGGGAATGAGGAAATGAGAGTAAAGTCACGCTAGAGTGTGATGTCTTTCTAGATCAGTGTGTAGACCGTCAGAAGACACGCTAGCGAAAACTCTCTGCGTGGTGGGTAAAGACGAAGCACGAACTCTTTACCGTGTTTTTCCTCCAAGCGTTCAGTTTGGAAACGTTTTCTGCGACAAACCATAAAAAGGCCTCCGAAAGGATTTTCGTAAAGCCACGGATTCGGGGAAACACGGATGGCTGATTACCGATGTCGGATATTTTTGCGGTGATGGAAAGGTAACCACACACTCGCTCACGCTGGAGAGCAAACTCGGATTTGGCTGCAGTAACCATACCACCAATGCTGGTACAGCGATACGTAAGAAGGGAAGCAAACGGGACGTAGGAACTGAGAACGCAACAACTTTGAACAATGGCGTCGTGTTGCAGTTTGACTTTCCCTCACAATATCTCCTCTCCTACACAAGTCAGAGTTGATAGTGAGGAACATGTTTCTGCAGGAACACACTATGGGCTGTCATTTCCTCTCACACAGCTAGCATGCTAACATCAGAACTGTAACATCAGCTTCGGCGGATTTAGTTGCGAATGCTTGCACTTTAAACAGCATCATCCGGAGCACGCTAACCATCAAGAAAGATGCTGCTAAAGTCATTTCCCTTGCACTGTGTACTGAGTCCTGTTGCTAACTAGCTAGCATGTTAGCATGCTAGTGGTCCTGTACAGATGGCGAATATAAAACTTTGACATTATATATTTATTTACACACAAACGGCTTGAGCAATTTACAAACGCATATCACCTCGCTACCTAAACGAGTAAGGAAGTTCCACACTTTGAAAAGGAGATCATCAGGTTGCAGCAATGCCTTCTGGGTAAGTTGTGATCCTGAAGTCTACAGCGATGTAAAGCTGATACTTCAGCTAACTCCGGTAATGCAGTAAGCCATAACAATTGGAGAGGTGTGGTAAACAGGGTCGATGCTGTTTTTTGGTTCTACCATAGAGTTTTCGATCACCTGTTAGCCTCGGTCAAAAAAAAAAACAACAACTTGTTTTTAAATAGTTTAAGTGCGGATGGTAATTCTACACCAAAACTCTTCACTTAGGAAAATATGGAACACACTAAAGTTTGTTTACATCGAAGATCCGACTTCAACTCGGCTACGTAAAAAAGCAAAATAAAAGCTAATCTTTGCACTCAGAAAGAAACTTTTTGTTATTTAACACTGGTTTCACACACACACTATATATATATATATATGCGGTTGTGGTTTTGGATTATAAAGCGAAACATGTTACATGTGTTTATATTGAAATATTTGCAATTGTGCAATTTTTGCCTGGTGCTATATTTCCTTTCTTCTGTATATTTCATGTATATATAGAACAGAAGTTAGCAGTTCTGTGCCGTGCTGCCGTCACAGGGGATGTTGTTATTGCTGTCGCGGTTACATCGGCATTTAAAAAGAGCCAAAGATTCAACGATCTCATACTTAAGGGGATGATGGTCGGGTTTCGCTGTTAAAAGCGAATGAGCAAGAGCTTCTTTTCTCTGAAAATCATGTTCATGAGAAACCCGGCGTCGAAGTAGTGGAGACGTTTGTGCAAACAGCAGACTGACCATCCCAGAATGCAGTGCAGCTACACGCCGCCGAGTCACGCCAGAGCCTCGTTAGCGATCCAAGTGATGACTAGCGCGATGAAAGTTGAAGCTTTGGAAGCTGATCCGTTTGAGCAGAACGTACAGATGAAGAAGTGAGAGAGCTTTGTGGGTTTGTGGGTAATGTAGGAACCTGTTAACCAACGTGAAACTAGACCAGCATGTTAAGAAAAAAAAAAAAAAAGTTCACATGTTAATTATGGAGATTTAATATGCATGTTGTTCAAGGTGGAATTTTCCTTTGACTACCTTCACGCTACCAGTCAATGCACGCTTATCGCCTTGATCAGCTACATCATCACATAACAGCTGATCTGGTGCAGGTTTTCCCAAGGGGCTAACAGCGTTTTAAAAAATGGTTAATGTTGCTCGAGAGTTAACCTGTAATATCCACGGCAGCGCTGAAGCTTGGGTGTATCGGTATGGATATGAAAATCACCATGTCCTGGTTTGCTTTCGGAGAAACACGTGGAACATCTGGGACAAGAAACGAAGGTTCAAAATCATTTAATCAAACAGCTGGGATGGTGAACACTCCGGATTTTCCTCACCTACTTCTTGAAGGAATTGGAGAGTTGGTAAGCCAGTGATTTTTTTTTTTTTCCCCCCCTCTTGCGCCATCACCTCTTAGCAATACAGATTTTGTAGCCGTACACACAAATCCTCCGTCTCAGCGCTGATCGATGTAAACCCTGGCTGAAATGAAGTCCCCAAAACCCAGCCCATGCTCAGGGCTCACACTGATGCCAGATATGTGTGTGGAAAAGAAAAGAAAACACTTGAGCACTTTTTTTTAAATTTCACTTCGTTACTTTCCTCTCAAAACCTGAACGTGTCTGTAATAAATATTTTATAACATTACATTTTGACTTAAACATTTCATAAAGCAAAAGTACTGACTTTCCTCCGGTTGTAGTACAGATGTGTGCCTTAATTAACATTGATCTAGTAAATCTTTTGTGTACAGGTTGAGGAGTCGTCGTAATTAATGAGTAACTGTTGCCATTTTGGACTGTTTTTGAAAAGCAGTGTATTCTGGGTAAGCTGTGCTCTTGAATTCAGCAACGATGTCGACTTGATCCTCCTCTCGAGCCGATTCAGGAAAGCGAGGGAATTTAGGAAGGATATGATGAGGATTGGTTGCTTAGCGACAAAGCTCAGGATTTTTCAACATCTAGTCTCATTAATAATAATCAGTGAAAGTGTTCATTACTATTAAATTTAGTCAGTAGTGAGGTTTTTGGTTTGTTAGCAATAACCAATTCCTTAAATATAAATGTAAAGCCTTAAATTAAAGTGTTACTGACAGAAACCTGCAGAGATCAGTGTTACAAACAGAAAACTAAAAACATACACCGATCAGCCATAACATTAAAATCACCTGCCTAATATTGTGTAGGTCCCCCTTGTGCCTCCAAAACAGCTCTGACCCGTCGAGGCATGGACTCCACTAGACCTCTGAAGGTGTGCTGTGGTATCTGGCACCAAGACGTTAGCAGCAGATCCTTTAAGTCCTGTAAGTTGTGAGCTGGAGCCTCCAAGGATCGGACTTGTTTGTCCAGCACATCCCACAGATGCTCGATCGGACTGAGATCTGGGAAGTTTGGAGGCCAAGTCAACACCATGAACTCTTCATCATGTTCGTCAACAATTTTTGCAGTGTGGCAGAGCGCATTATCCTGCTGAAAGAGGCCACTGCCATTAGGGAATACTGTGGCCATGAAGGGGTGTACTTGGTCTGCAGCAATGTTTAGGTAGGTGGTACGTGTCAAAGTAACATCAACGTGAATGTTAGGTCCCAAGATTTCCCAGAAGAACAATGCCCAGAGCATCACACTGCCTCTGCCAGCTTGCCTTCTTCCCATAGTGCATCCTGGTGCCATCTCTTCCCCAGGTAAGTGATGCGCACACACACCCGGCCGTCCACATGATGTAAAAGAAAATGTGATTCATCAGACCAGGCCACCTTCTTCCATTGCTCCGTGGTCCAGTTCTGATGCTCATGTGCCCATTGTAAGAGCTTTCAGGGGTGGACAGAGGTCAGCATGAGCACTCTGACCGGTCTGCGGTTACGCAGCCCCATATGCAGCAAGCTGCGATGCACTGTGTGTTCTGACACCTATCTATCAGAACCAGCATTAACTTTTTCAGCAATTTGTGCTACAGTAGCTCTTCTGTGCGATCAGACCAGACAGGATAGCGTCCACTCCCATGTGCATCGATGAGTCTTGGGCACCCATGACCCTGTCGCAGGTTCACCGGTTGTCCTTCTTTGGGCCGCTTTTGGTAGGTACTAACCACTGCATATCAGGAATACTCCACAAGCCCTGCCATTTTGGAGATGCTCTGACCCAGTCATCTAGCCATCACAGTTTGTCCCATGTCAAAGCCGCTCTTACACTTGCCCATTTTTCCTGCTTCCAACACATCAACTTCGAAAACTGACTGTTCACTTACTGCCTAATATATCCCACCCCTTGACATGTGCCATTATAATGAGATAATCAGTGTTATTCACGTTACCTGCCAGTGGTTTTAACGTTATGGCTGATCGGTGTAGTTACAAACAGGGATTAACGACGACTGATTTTCATGTTGGTTCGTCCTGAACAGAAACAATATCTTTACATTCCTGCTCCAGTGTGCCCTGCCCCGCCTTTTTAGTTAGAAATAAAAGAATCGCTAAGAACTCTCTTTACCCGTGATAGTCTACTCTGCTTATAGGAAGCATAGAGTACAAATTTAAAAATATACTTTGTACGTGGATTTTCTTGCCATCACCCCAATAAAAACAAACAAAAAAATCTGAAAACCTGTAGCCAGGCATGCAGGAAGTGGCGAATTCTGGACAGGAACTTGGAAAGGCATGTTTAGGTTTACGCTTGACTTTCCTGAAATCACATTGAAACAGAAAAATGACATTATTACCCGGTTAAGCACTTTTTAAAATGAGATGTTTCTCTCTGGAACACTTTAGAGTGATTTTGTTTGCATGTTTTAAAATTACGTTCCATGAAAGATTTTATTCTTTTCGGTTTAGTTTTTGTTCCCTGTAATGCCTCTAACCTCTGGGAACAAGCGTTCAAGAACTGTTCATGATTTCTGAATTGATGCAAATGATGAAACACGATGGATTTTTAAAAAAAAAAAAATCTACATTTGAGTGGGAATTCTGCTTTACGTGATTGTTCCATCGCACAGTTCTCATCTTTTGAACGGAAGCATTAATCAAGGCTGATAGTGATTATTGACACTGTGTTTGCAAGTACGTGTGTGAAATTCTCCAAAAAACACAAAAAAATGTCCTGTTGGTGCTACTTTATGGGCAAGCTGTGCGTGTAAGGTTTGTGAACACGACCAATAAAACCATTTTTTTGAACCTGACAAGTCACATTATTATGGATTTATGGTGGTACAGTGGGGCAGCGGATGATGTTCCAAGCTCTTCGGTTTGGTGTGCGTAGAATTTCGCATGTTCTCCCCGTATGGGTTTCTTCGGTTTCCTCCCAAAAACATAGATTGGCATGTTTGTCCATAGGTGTGAATGTGTGACTGTGCATGGTGCCCTGCGATGGCCTGGCCTCCCGTCCACGCTGTGTTCCCTGGTTCGGTTCCGGATCCACCACAAACCTAACCAGGATAAAGCACTTACTGAAAGTGAATGAATGAACGAATGAACGAACGAAAAGTTATTTGGAGCCCTAGTTCCTGCATTGCTGAACGTCACCGTCCATCGTGATCATTCTCAAATGAGCGGGATTCTCTCAAATAAACTCAACTATATGTTAAAGACCCCCCAAGGCTGTATAAAATGTGTTTATTATTATTATTATTGTCACTCCTGGGGAGTTCATTTGAGGGAGGGAGAAGGTTAGATTACATTGGAAAGGTTACAGTGAGTGTCTGGAGTGCTTATTTTCATTAGCTATGTTTACATGCAAAGATATTTCCGCCAAGCCAAAAGAATTCATTCCGATAGCAGATTCCTTACGAACTGTTCATGTAGATCCTAAACTGGACATTCTGTATACACTCTTCATTTCTATGCATGTTACATGTAGTCCAGTCCAAAGTTATGCACAGGTTTGGGGTCAACGTTCGAACAACCACAACAATGAGAAGGTTTTCAATTATTTCCATCTCTACAAAACGTCCTTACGAACAGCAAGAAGAAGAGCTACGTCACAAAGCGCTGTCTGCCCTCTTCCGCATACGTCAGCTCAAAGATGCCCACGATTGGTTAGTGTCACACTAATTGACAGGAGAGAAGGTTAATCCCACCCAGAGAGCACGGCCAGTTTTGCTCACTGGAACTCCTGGCCACGGACGGCTGTAGCACCGTCAGGATTTGAACTCTCCAGCTCACGATTTCCGTTTTTCTGACCACAGGCTGCAAGCAGGAATCAACAGGTAAATCTTTATTTTTTTTCCCTCACCACTTTCGGCTCTGGTTTGTTCATTAGGGATCTAAATCTGTATCCGGATTTCTGTAAAGCTGCTTTTGTGGCCATGTTAAAAGATACGAATAAAATTGAACTGAATTTCACTCACCCATACTGAAACTTTTACTAACTAAAAGTCTACTAGCTTACACTTTACTCCACAAGTTTACTAACTGCTGGCTGGCGGTAGCTCAGATGCGCTTACGGTACTTACGTCAGCGTTTGCGTCTTCGTATGTAATATTATCTAAAATATATATATATAGCTAAGATAAGCTAAGATGTTAGGAAGGTATCTAGCTAATCTCTTTAGCTTATTTAGTTCCATAAACAGTCTTGTAAATCATTGTAAAGACTTATTTACAAAATGTCTAATAATGAGCTGTTTACTGGAGAACGTTGCTGCATTGCCTTCACACACACATTGTGGATCATCCTGCTGGATCGGAATGGGGTAAGATGATGGATCAGACGTGATGATCCCAGTCAGACCAGTGCTAGCTAGCTAACATTTATTACAGATGTTACTGACTAGTTATCGAGCGATTTCGCAGTTTGACTCGATTCCTTCCAGTAGCTGCGGTGGAACCATTAGCACCTCAACCTCATGCTGAAACATAAGGGATGAATCTTGTTCTTATTCTACTGGATAACAGGGAAAGTAGGTGGATGCATGGTCTGGTGACATTTTCAATTTGCATACACATACAATCTGAACTTTTAATGAGGATAAGAGTGTTCATCTTTCCTCTGCTTTAGATCAGGGGGGAAAAAAACCAGTTTTGGTTGGCTTGAATCAGGTAAGGTGGTTCTGATTGGTCAGAAAGTTGTTGATTTATTTCCTGTAGTAGCAGCTCTGACAGTTGTGCAGCTGCAGATCACAGGTTTGTACTACAGACGGCGCAGACCCGATAGCCAGGATCAGTATCGGGCTGATACCAGGGGGAAAAAAAAAAAAAAAAAGGGGTGGATCAGATAGGGGGAAAAAAATAATGAATTTGATCCGATTCTGTAACAAATAGAAATTTGATTTGGAACTGGATTTTGGGAAAACATGTTCCAACATTTTATTTATGTATGTATGTATGTATTTATTTATATTTTTGGGAACTAGAAATGTTTACATATAAAGAGACTTCATTGTATTATTATTTTTTTTTATTATTTATACGTCATATTTTTGTGTCAAAGCTGTGGTTTTGTGTGTCGCGTATTGTGTACATTTTTGCGCGTTTTTAAGTGCTTCAGTTTAAAAAATTTAGTAGATTTTAACGGAAAAAATATGTCAGTAACAGCTCATTCATGGGAACTTGTATGCTGGACATCATAATCTAAGCCTCATATTTATTTAACAAAGGAAATGTATAATCGTTGATATTGTGAAGTTTTCTGCTACAAGACGTTTATTTAATATTTTTGTAAGGAGTCTCCAGTGTCAATGCTTTGTAACAGTCAGTAAATTTTCCACCACCACTGGAAAGTCAAAGTTTACACTTTTTTGCGGTTCATCAATAACGTGACAAGCTGCTGGGTTTTTTTTTTTCTTTGTTTCGGTCTTATTATCTTCGAGTGGGGAACAGAGATGCTAGTGAAGGACCGACTGTTTATACCTGCTACAGAGTGCGAGTGAACCAGAACTGACTTGTTTTTTTAACATTAAATGTAACTATAAACAGATAAAAAGTATGATTCATTCGTTCATTAAAAAAAAAAAAGGTTGTAATCCTTGACAGATAGCTAATTTAGAGAGAAATGCACGCAATATCCTGAAATCATGCCTGCTTAATGTCACATAGATACTGCTGGAGCTGTAACGGTAATGTTAGCTAGGCTTAACAGGAAGTTAGGAACTATATGTTAAAACTATATGACGCAGTTACAAGCAGCTGGCCGAGCTAAAATTAATGGTGGTGTCATACGATCAAGTGGTGATTGGCTGATCAAAATTTACTTACATGCCTCTTATTCATCGATTCAGGGACATTCGTTATGTAACGTTTGTCACTGACGCGCCTACACACTCACGTTTGTATCCAACTCCCTGACGTTTTTAGCTACACGTTTGAGTACATTCATGTTTTCGACCGTCTTAGGATTCATTTAAGTATTCCTCAAGGAGATTTCTTCCCCCTAAATAGCGCAGACGCTTTCACTTCTCACCTGTGTTTCGTTTTGTCTGTCTGCGTGTCCATGTTTAACGTTTCTGTTTTGTTCAGGACACACAGACCCAGGGTGGGACGATAATAAAAAAACGAAGCTTCATGTGCACGGGTACGCTTCTCTTAACCAACATGAGTGATTGTGTTAAAAGGGACATTTTGAGCTGAATTGGGTTTGTAAATGTGAGGTGTTACATTTCCTCCACCTGTTACCTGCACACACCTGCCTTCTAGCAGATCGCTGATTTTGGGACGTGAATATTTAAGATTTTAGACATAAATGTTATAGGTGTGTTACTATAAAATCCAAAGAGATGGCCTGCGATAACCCGACGTGACACCACTGCAGGGTTACAGCCGAAAGACTGGTTAGACTTGGTTAGCTACAACGTTCACATCTATTTAAGAATTAAACTTAATGTGCTCCAAAAATGGAAGGAGGTTCATCCAAACTGCTCCACTGACTAGATTAGGTTTTGGTAGAAAGTGTATCTGAGGAGTTTCTTGAAGATTTGAGTTTTATTCCAGCATAAAGATATAGCAAGTAAGATGTCACAAAAGGCCACTATTGGCTCTACAAGTGACAGGAAGTAAATAGAAGGTAAAGAGTGGCATATCCATGGCCGGTTATCTGTCACATAAATCAAGCCGTTATGTGTATTGTCATAAGAGAGTTACACTTCATCATCTGACTGATGCTTTTATCCAAAGCATTCCTAAAAACGTGGAAAATTTTTAGTAGTAATTTCACAAGCTTGAAGTTTTTCCTCAGTGTGACGTGAGTAAAGAAGATTGTGATCAGGGTTTCCGTTAGACACTAAATACCGGTATATGACCAATAAAAAGTCTGGTCACAGTGTCCGGTAAAAATATTCGCTTAAAGGACAGACAAACTTCAAAGTAAATAAAGTAAGCAGCTTCTGTTTTTATGGAAATTCTGATGTAAGTGAATTCTGTTTTTTCTGTTTTATGTCACCGGACAGTGATTTGATTTGAAGTACATATAATTTTTAAAAATTTAATAATTTGCACTATCCGGTGTCACCCAGATGAGGATGGGTTCCCTTTTGAGTCTGGTTCCTCTCAAGGTTTCTTCCTCATACCGTCTCAGGGAGTTTTTCCTCGTCACCGTCGCCTCCGTCGCCTCTGGCTTGCTCATTAGGGACAAATTCACATATTTACAATATATTTTAAATCCATTTATTTCTGTAAAGCTGCTTTGTGACTATCCATTGTTAAAAGCGCTATACAAATCAAATTGAATTGAATTGAAAGTAAGTGAAATATTATTCCACACCTTCTATTCAATAACACGTCTCTTTAAGTGAATGTAGATGATATCCTGAAGGAAGAATAGTCACTGTGTTAGTTTGCTAAATTGTTCCGAATTTTCTCTGTTTTTATCTGATAAAATTAGACAGCTAGCAAAGCACACATCTTAGCTA
This sequence comes from Pangasius sanitwongsei, assembly GCA_037576675.1. NCBI lineage: Eukaryota > Metazoa > Chordata > Actinopteri > Siluriformes > Pangasiidae > Pangasius > Pangasius sanitwongsei. The sequence continues at coordinate 2,195,644 of CM075016.1, read as the reverse complement.
AATAATGCCAACGCCGCTCGTTCACAGGGGTTTGTATGAGGGACGGGCGATCTGGTTGGTCTTACAGGTGGAACTTTCTCCTGACATATACAGAAAATCCAGATACATTATTCAGTTACAGAATTAAAAATTCCTGTCACGCACACTCATATACACTATATTCAAGTCTGAAATGAGAAATTTTCCCTGGTCCAGTCAGATACTACTTTCCTCTGTTCCAAAGATCAAATTTCCTCTTCCTGGTGGAAGTCGAGGCAGCTGATATCGAGACCTGCCTGCAGATAGTCACTGTACAATCGTGTGTTTGGACAGACAATGGCGAAACTGTCAGCTCTTAAAGGTTTTTCGCTAAAAGCAAGCGATTCTGAGCAGCCTAATCGAGACAGTGAGGAACACGTCGAGATCACGGAGGCACATGATCCTGGTTCCGACGCAGAAAAGTCGTCCATTTGAGAATTTGCGTTGCAAGGTAACGTTTGCGTGCTCCTTCCTTAAATACATTTCAATCTAGTTAAAACAAAGATAAATAAAATACTATTACCAGTCGTGTCATAAAGTAATATTTTTCATTAGCGGAAAGTTTGCTTGTTCTCTTTTATTTGGGTTTATTTAAATGTTAACTATGCAAAAAAAAAAAAAATCTTGTATAGCTCAAAATTTCCGTGTATTCTCGCAGCAGTAGTAATTAACATATAACCCGAATTATACTCAGAATTTTCCCGGTAAAACGCATCAGAAACTCGGATTGTGATATGCTGCTGTCTAGAGATGTTCTTTTCAACAACATTCCTTCCGTTTAACAGTGAAGTGCATTTTGCATGTAATGCTTGGGCCATAACCTATTGCAGTGCATTGTGGGATTTCATAAGTACCTTGGGTATTCCTGAGTACACTTTTTAGACGTGATCACGTGATGATAGACTTAAGAAGTAGTGCACGGTGTAGTGAATAGGGTGTGGTTTCGGACACAGCGGTGGTGAATACGTTATAGCAACAGAACACTACGTAGTAAAGTAATGATCACACGTTGCAGGTAATACGGCAGTAAATAAACCCCTGACAACTGAACACATCACGACTGAAGAGGCAGCGGTTGAGGAATTGATGGTCTAGCATGCTAATAGCGGGTCCATTACGTAAATCGGAGGTTTTAAATAAACTTTCTTTGGTACGTTGTAGTTAAGCTGAGATTTTTCAGCTGTTCATGCACATGCTGTAATAAAGACTGATATCAGCCCTATTCAGTCTGGATTAGTTTTACACGGAAAGGTGTTTAGTCCTGTCCGATTTCTACATTTCTGCATTTCTACATCTAATAAGATTGCACCGTGTTTTACTTCCTCGAAAAGGACCTGTAGAAAAACCCCCAGGTAATGTATATCCTGTCTGAATTAGTGTTCGTAATGATTGCATTATGTACTGTGAGAAGGGAGGCTTTATGTTTTTTTTTTTGTTTTGTTTTTTTCAGCACAAACACTTCAGGAAGTGCTCGTTCTTTTCTTTCACCTCCTCCCGAAAACCAAAACGAGGTTTAAAACGCAGAACAATAAAACATAGGCGACGTTTAAAACGGGTCGTGTCGGAGAAGCAGCACTTGTCGCTATGAAATTATCGAGTTCACAGTACAGGCACAGCCTACAGACGTGTTATGGTCATGTGACCTGCCAATCGTCACGTGCTACCACAAGCACTAATGATAATAAAGAGCAAAACAATCAGTTCGTATTTAAATTAGACGCAGACAGGGCGAAAAGAATTTTTGGTGTGGTGAGCATGCGAGTCTTGTGAAGAGACACCCATTTCTGTGATTTTTACAGAGATCGTTTATCCCATCTGACTCGATCGAGATTCTTACAGACGTCCTCCGGCGACGTTACTTAACACACTTATGTTTACAAACTTTATTGCGTTGAATTGTTGCTTAAAATTGACTAAAATGCTGTTTAAGACTGTAGATTATTTTTTTTATGTTAACCCAGACATGAACAAATCTGCCCTAGGGAATATATTTTCTTTTGGAGAATAGAAATTTTTTATTGAAAGTACTGAAATTATACATGATATATATAAAAAACAATTTTTAATTAGATTTGACTTAGCTTAAATGTCGATGCTTATCCAATTTTCACCTTGTGGGAAAATGCCCACCTGGGAGAAGTTCCCTCCTCCTGAGCTCCTTCTTCATCAACCAGACAGCACTTCCTGTCTACAGACTACAGTGACTTCCAAGAAAAGTATTCCCGACCCATTACGTTTTATTGTGCGAATCTAGACACGCTAACCCATAACGACAAAGCGAAATGTGTTTTTAGACGTTTTTGAAAATGTATTTTTTTTTTAAATCGCAGTGAGAGATTTCAGCTTTTAATGAGTACTCAGAGCCTTTATTCAGTTTGAGTCTTCTCGGGTAAGTCTCGATAAGCTATGCACTCAATTCTGGGTCACTCAAGGACATTCAGAGATTTGTCCCAAAGCCTGAATTAAATCTATAACACGCAAAGGTGTAGGGGTATGAAGAAATCCAGAACTCACGAAGTCTTGCCAACTTTTAACATTTGTGACATAAATACTGAGCCTTGTTTTCAGTGGTCTCTATTTCCATGTTTTGTCTCTTTCCTTTGTTGATCGACTATCTGACTATTTCGTCCATTTGTGATTTTATATATATATATATATATATATATATATATATAATGAGAGAGAGAGAGATTCTCACACAGTACAGTCGTTTCTCCTCTTGGTATCGAAAAGCATTCTTTTTGCAGTACATCGTGACGTCTGTGACAAACTCTTAACCTCCTTTTTTTTTATTTATCAACTCCAAACTTACTTTCTTATATCCTGTTTTATATTAATCCTGTATTCTCCTCATGTGCATATTGATTAGACTTTTTTGTGTTTCTTGTCATCTCAGGTGTCTGCTGTAAGCACCGAGTCTGGCGTCGAGCGCACACACACCCTGCCAGGTACGAGACCTTAAACTGAAAATCTCGCATTAATATAAGTGTCCAGTGATGCTGTCATGATCACGTAGGGTTTGATCACATTATAAAAATACGTATAAACACAGCAAATCCAAAGAAATCAGAATCAGGCGAATATAGTCTAAATCCAAAGGCCATGGTGATATTTGCAAGCATATTGCGAGTCATTCTGTAGCTGATCTCATGATGGTTCCCTCTCACCGGATGTCACTCAGCTGTAGTGAGTTAGCATTTATAGCGTTTGCTGCAAATTTAGCTTTGTCGTCATTGTTGTCGGCAAAAAAGTGGCCACATGATGCAGAGCCACACAAAAATCCATGCATTTCTCATAAACATTCCAATAATTTAAACATTTTTAAAACTTGATTTTGGGATTTTGGGAAAATGCCCTGGGGATGTTTAATGATTGGTCCAAATCTCATGAAATCTCTGAAAGTTTCTGTAGAAATTATTGGAAAATGTAAAATATTGGAAAAGTTCTTGGGTTTTTTGGAAAAGTCATTTCTGACTTTTTCAGAGATTTTAAAATATATAATGTGATTTTGATTCTCCCAAAGTCTCAGTAATTCCCAAAGAAAATATGAAACAAATCCTCACAATCCAAATCTCATTAATTTCTGGAAAAGTCAATGGACAGTTTTGGAAATTGCTGTGAAATTTGTGGGGTTTTTTGTTTCTAATAATTTCCATAGACTTTTTTCTTAAAGAGATTTAAAAAAAAAAAAAAAAAAAAGATGAGCTTTTGATTTTGAGAAGTAATTAACCAAACATCCCGAACCTGTATTCCCAAAGTCTCAACAATTTCCATACATAGAAATGTGTTAAAACCTCTGTAAAAGGCGTTGGAATTTGGTGAAAAATGTATGAGTACGTTATTGATTTGTGTGTTTGTTTTTTCCCCCCAATAAAGAGTTCCATAGACTCTTGCTTTTGAGAATTCATTAAACATCACCAAAATCTTAAACATTTCCCTCAAAACATCGTAAACAATCCTCAGGATCCCCCATAAATTTCCAGGTATATTTGGAAAACACCTGCTTTCTGTGACAGAGGCAACGTAAGAACAACATTTACAATAAAATAATCTCGTGTCGACCGCTGACTTCCCACACTTTCCATAGCTAATTAATTAGCATAATGTACAAGAGACATGAGATTAGACCACAGAGAACACACACACACAGACACACACAAGTAGCCAGATACAGGTTGTGTGTTAATGGGGTCCAGATGTGTTTATTTATGTGTGTTGTATTCATCCAAACTCAAACAGAGCCACAGACAGAACAAAAAAAATATCTTTCGCATGAGGTCTGGGTAACGACTTAACACAGACATGCTAACATTAAACCCCTAGCAGCTGGAATCTTTAATACAGTACACTCTCGTTTCTAAAGATACCAACCTGTACTTTTATTCGTTGCAAGGATGGTACTATCAAGGGTGTCTTTATATCTTTAAAAAAAACAAAAACAATCTATGGTATATAATTGGACCTTAAGGACCATTGAAGTACCTTTAAAGCTTTAATAGATATTTAAAGTACACTACATGCACTTTCCCAGGTAAAAGACACACACTGAAGGTACGATCCACGATATGTATCATGTAACAAACTGCCAGCAAAATGGCTACATTTTTTTAATTGTGGAAAAACTGAATTACTTTAGAAAAGTTATCACGATATACACGACATCTCAGAAAAGCATACTGTGATGTAATTTATCATGATACCGATATTATATCGTCATATTCCCCGGCCCTGGTAGCACCTCAGCAACGAGGAAAGGTTTGGTGCCATTTATTTCTGAAAGTGTTAAAATCTGAAAGGTTTGATACGGAAATCTTTATGTATTTCTTCTGGTTCTTGTTTTACACACAGTCGACCCACTGGAGCCTCCGTCAGAAAATTCCATCAGCGGCCCCGGAAACCAGACTGGACCGTTACCTCTAAATCATCCTCCGCTTCCATTTATGCCTCCGTTTCCCAACATCCCGCGTCCTCCACCCAATCTGCCTCCTCCCAATGTGCCTAGGGCTCCCATGTTCAGGATCAGGTTGCCCATGCCGGGTCCAAGCGATCCCGCTGAAGAGTTTCCACATCCAGGCATCATGGAAGCTGAGCACTGGAACGACAGGCCTTTCAGGAACGACCGGCAGGACAACGGACCCAGAGGACCACCCGAGTGGTTCGGCCCAGAGCCTCCGTTCAGGCACAGCAGGTGGAGCAGAGGAGGTCACTGGGGTCACGGACAATTCAGAAACTGATACTCCCAAAAAAAAAACAAACAAACAAAAAACTTAAAATATCTAAGACTAACAAAAACTCACATCAACCCCAACTTCCAAAAAAAGGAAAGAGTCCAAAACTTCCAAAGAAAAAGTCTAGAAAAATCATCCAAACCTCACAATTACAAAATAAAAAATATCAGACAAATTAACCAAAATGTTACAGGAGCTTACAAAAAATCCACAGATTTGTTCAAATTTATTTAAAAAAATTCTATACTTTAAAAAGAAATTCCCCAAATTCGACAAAATTATCATTATTCTCTAAACATCACAATTACAACAGAACTCCTACCCAAAACAAATAAATCAGCAAAATTACCAAACCAATCTTCAGAGAAATCCACAAAATTGCTTGAATTTATATTTTTTTAATAAAAAAAAGTCTATGAATTATATTTAAAAAAAAAAAAATCACAAGAGTCTATAAAAAATTCTCCAAATTTCTCAGACAAATGAAAAAAATGGGAACATTTCCAAACTGTTACTGAACCTTCCAGAAAATCCACAAAAAAAACTTATATTTATAAATTCCATGAATTTGAAAAACCCTAAAATCTCTTTAAAAAGTCTTTGCACACTGTAACCAAATTTCAAAGAAAACCTCCACTATGACACTACACTACACAAATATATAACAGTCCACAAATTCCATGAAATTCGCCCAAGATTTCTGTAAACCCCAGAAATTTCCTGTTTCTTAGAAGTTTGATTTCAGTAAACTTTTTGAGATGAATATTAAACAAGTGTACCAAACAAATAAAAGTAAAGAAGTTGTTCTGAGCTCGCGACTGTTCGATTAATCTGATTGTTTGTCCTCAATGTTTGTTGTGCAATTTTTTTTATTTCATTATAAATTTGTAAAAAATCTGATGTTTTTAATCTGACTTTCAGTGAAATGCGAAGAACTGTTTTTTTTTTTCATAGTCATGCTATAGTGAGGAGTCACGACATCCCATAATGCACTGGGAGAAGGTTAGTGTCCAAGCGGTCTCTACAGAATACCCGTCACGCATCGTCAGGAGGACGGTGTGGTTTCAGACTCGGGGTTGATGGTAACACAGCGTTGTTCTGAACATTTGTGTAAAAAGACGATCACAATGTTCTGTTCCTGTTTTTGGAGGATTTGTATATTTTGGAGTTCTGACTGTAAAAGCCTTTGACGCTCTCACTGTATATTTTAGTAAACTAATTTTCTATTGATCCATTTTTGGCTCTGTCTTTCATCATTTCGAATTGTCTTTCGTCTGTCTGTCTTGAATAATCATCAAATAGCATTTATGATGAGCTTATTTAGCTACATGTAGCTACATGTAAGGAATTAAACACTCATAGGTTTCGTGCTCTTTAAGGTAAAGAATCAGCAGTTTTTCGGTATTTTCCTATAACCTGACGTGAATTGATTTAGAAAGCAGCTACAGGAAGTGTGGACATTTTGTGCGCCACAAAGGAGGTTGGAGCCAATATTTATACCTTACTGCATTGTGCACTTGTAATAATAATTCTACAATATTAGTAAGTAAATATTAAGTAATTATTAACTAATAATTAATTAAAAGTAGGACATGGGTTTGCAATAACAACTGCGAAACGCAAAATCGTAGAAAAACGTGATTCCTCCGATTCTTTGGTTTTTCTGCCATATTGGAATTTACGCCATTTTGATTTGGTTTCCGAACAAAGTTTTTTTTTTTTCCGCTTCTTCTCCTACAAATTTCGTCCAGTCTTCACAAAATTTGGATCACATCATCGTGTAACCGACCCGAACAAAATTCGCTTCTCGGATTTTTGATATGCACTTCCTTCCCCAAACAGGAAGTGAGGGCATATCTCGGCAACGGCTTGACGCTTTGTACGTAAGGGAAAGATCTAAAATGCTATAATAACTCGCGAATTAGTAAAAAGTGCTCACTAGATCTGTTCCCCTGACGATTCCCTGGCAGGTGCTGAGTGTTCGTGATGTAACGAATTTGTGACGCGCTAAACACGGCCAGCCATTTTGAATTAGATCACAGATGTTTGTTTGTTTGTTTGTTTGTTTGGTCTCCTACAAACTTCATCTAAGCTTTGTGGAATTCGAGCCACTGCGCTGTGAGACCATGCTGAACTTATTTCTCTGGTTTCTGATATTCATCACTGTTCGTCAGTATCCTGTCCACTAGAGGGCGAGCAAGAGCAAACACAAATTGCCTTTGTTTTGTTTTTTTTCTTCCTAACTACCATTTTAAACACTTGCAGAATATCAACATATCACCTCGTCCTAAAATTTGAGTTGATACGCAACACTTTATTTGGCATTTTCATTAAGCATATTTTACTGTTAATTGCATGTATTACAACGTAGTTACAGGTTAATAATAAAACGTAAAAACTTTTAATAACCGCAACCGCTACCCTGATTTCCAGTTTATCAGGTGGAGCACCTTCCTTATCCCTACACTACAATAGTCATTTTCTGTATAATACTATACAAGTACAAACACTTACTGTAGTCTCGGCACAAAGTATTGGCACCGCTCTACTCGCATCTTCACCATGTCTTTAGGAAAGACCAAAAGTGTGTTCACATCTTCAGTGTTTTAATCGTCTTAACGTTCAGGCGTATAAACATTTCCATATGTAAATACAGACACGAGTAGGACACACACGCTCTCTGTCTCTCTCTCTCACACACACACACACACACACACATATACACAGTCTAATCTCTACAGAACACACAGTAAGGCAGAGTACATACAGAATATGTGTGTAACCTGTGTTCTGTGTGTGTGTGTGTGTGTGTGTGTGTGAGAGAGAGAGAGAGAGAGAGAGAGAGAGAGAGAGAGAGAGAGAGAAATACTGTACATGGTTTAAGAGGAAGGCAGTTACTGAAAGTGTGTTCACCAGAGCCGAATCTCAAATGGAGCATATAGTGCACTGCAGAGTGTGTATTATTTAATAACTTTCATAGTGCATTAATATGGAGTAAGATCTTAACTCTGTTCTTAATGGATTCTCTGGTGTGTGTGTGTGTGTTTTCATCTATTATTAGTTACAGTGTATTTTTGGCCCCAAAACCGTCATATTTGCATCGTCGATGCTGAATTTAAAGTACCCCTTAAAGTCTTAATCCTAATTTCAAACGTTAAAAATAATCTGCGTAGAACAGGAATGTAAGCGAATACGAATATGTTATGAATATGAACAGATAATGTGTTCTAAACCGATACAGTTTACACAGATACGAATATTTTTTTTTTTTTTTCAGAAAGCTTGACGGAAAGGTTCAGAGGGCGTGCGGTTGAGACGAGAAGAGTGTACTGGAATTGCGATCCCGTGGGAGGCAACGAAAAATCATGAGTGGGAGGTTTTTATGTTCATGCAGACGAGAAAACAGTCAGATGTGAAGTTATGACAAGCAAAGACGACGTACAGGAACATGCGGCGCTGATGCATTAGCAGTGTTCATCTTTAGTAACTGCCTGGTCAGAGACATAACTGGGAAGTGGGAAGTCGAAACTTGGAATTATGTCATTTTCGAGCGACAAAGTTGGGGGAAAAAAAAAAAAACCATGGACGCCGCCATGATTGTCTTTCTTAAGCAACAAGCTAGCGAGCTAACTGTGATGAGTGATGTATATTTTCCTTCTCAAAACAGCAAGCTGTAGCGTCAGTGTTATAGATTTAACAAGCGAATACGTCTGTATGGTGATTGATCTAAAGCTAATACTTGTATATACAGTATAACTCATTTAAAGGTAAGAAGTGCTGCTGTGTTTATTGTCGATGCTGCGAGCGGCCATGTTGATTTGACGTCACTTTGCTGAACACTTACTGGGTAGAGGAGTTTCCGATTCGGAGTTGAGGGGGCGTTTTAATTGTTTTTTTTTTTTCCTAGTTGAAATTCCGAGTTTGAAAGTTACAAACAAAAAATAATAACTATTGAGCGCACGTCTCTAGTTGAGACCGATTATGAACTGGGGTGATGTAGCTGAGGTTGAGGAACTGTCAGAGCCAAATTCACACACCATGCTGACGTTTCTACATTTGTTGGGGTTTCCGGTGTTCTTCAGCATTTCTGAGAGCATAGTGTCAGGATTCATATTTAATTTTAAAATTATAAAACAAAAAACAAGTGAAGGCCACGCCCACTTCAAGTTTACAGACAAAGCTATAGATAGTAGCATTATGTATTTTGTTGTTGTTGTTGTTTTTTTATTGTTATTATTTTTACCCCCTCAACTATTAAAATGGCCTCCAGTCCACGCCAGTGGTTCTCAAAGTGGGGTCCATTATTTATTTTTATTTAATTAGTGGTGGAAATCCCCAATCCAACATGATTAATACCTCAAAAACACATCATCCTGACCTATAAATGATGTCAGCTTGGACCTAATGTGTTCTATCGGGGGAAAAAGTTCAGGAATAACAATCTCTAAGGCTCTAATAAATAGAAAATATTATTGCACGTGTTTAAATAAATGAAATGAAATGAATCTAAATGTACTGAGAGGGTCAGTGGACGTTAAAGGGTTAAAAGGGGTAGCAAAAGGTTTAACGACCCCTTCCACCCCAAACGTCTACATCTCCCCTGTGTTAAATGAAATATAATAATGCCTAAACTCCTGTGTTTACATTAACATTGAGTAATTTGGCATTTAAATATCTAAATATCCGATATTAAAGCATCTAAATATCCGAGATAAATAGTGTGTACGAGTGCTAGAGTTGTCCAGGATGATGATAAAAACAATGATAATAAAACAAACCAGGTCCCGTAGAAACAATATAAAAGACAGTCGGTACGAAAAGGACAATTTCAAACCTAAGTGCTTAAATAATATCAATTTTGTAAAAAAGCAACTAATGTAGAGAAAATAAAATTATTTCTATAATAAAAAATAAATGTTATTTCTACATCGCAGTCCTAAATAGCTAGTCAGCTAGCTAAGTACTAGCATACTGGCATTATCTTGGCGCATGTTTATATAAAACACAGTGTTTTTTTGCGGAACTACTGAGAAAATCTCAGTTTTAAATGGAAAAATTCACAAATTCGACCCAATTGAATCAGAATCAGCCAAGAAGGAATAAACTGTTTAAAGCTGTTATCATGATCATAATCTCGAAAATGTGATGTTTAAATGATTAGCTTCTTCTTCTACGCTGATTATAACGTTACAGATATCACAGGTTTGTGTGTCACATTTTTTGAAACAGATTTCCAGTATTTCGGTATTAAACTTAAATAACGATTGTTAAATTTGATCTCCATAAATAAGTTCTGTTCTGTGGCTTTGAACCTGTCGCATGTGAGACCCGGAAACGTCAAACCACAGAACCACAGAACCGCAGAACCCCGGCTTTCTAACGCTGCTCATATCAGTGATGAAACAAAATAGTTTTTGCTGTTATGGATATTAAAAAAACAAAACCAAAACCAAACTGAACTATTATTCTTCTACTTAAATTATTGTCATAGTTTTATACTACATTTCAGAGATACTTTAAACATCTTGGATTATTTCTGGTTAATTTCTGAATGATTCATTCGTCCTGTATGATGTCATTGATTTATGGGTCAGACTGATGTTAGAGATATAAACTCAAAACTGATCAAAAATGTGTTAAGTGGGATTTCGCAACCTGACGCGCGCGCACATCTGTCCCAGATTGCTGGGGAGGAAAAGTGTGTGTGTGTGTGTGTGTGTGTGTGTGTGTGTGGAGAAAGGAAGAGAAGAAGATTGTCAGTAGTGTTTAAGTGCATAGGGAGGAATAAGAGCAAAGGTCCATCCGCTCTAATTTATGATGGAGGACAGGATAATAATACACAGTGAGCGACAATAACACACACATATACACAGACACGCACGTGTACACGCACATACGCACACACACACACGCAGCTCAGGCGTTTCTCCTGCTGCTGCTGTTGCTCGTGGCCGAGGCGCGGCCGGTCGTCTCGTGCTCCGGTCTGTATTTGAGCCAGCAGAGGAGCCACGTGACCACCACGGCCACCATGGCGAGGACGCTCGCGACCGACAGGCACACGGGACCGGCGGGAGACGGCGGCCGGTCCCCGGAGTTTCCGTGCACGAAGACGAGGCCGGCGAAGAGCAGCGCGAGCATGGCCACGAACGAGAACGCGACGCACGCGCAGCCGGCGGTGAGCGCGAGCCGCCTGCAGCAGCCCTCGTGGCAGCTCTCGCGGCGCGACACCACCGAGTCCTGCGAGAGCGTCATGGTGGCCGTGGACGCCGTGGTGGACGGGGTCGCGTGCACGTGGCGGCTCGGGCCGGACGCGCTGGACGCTTCGTCGCGCCGCAGGGCCGCGAGCGCCGGATGCAGCGGCGGCGGGTGCGGCGGCAGCGCGTCCTGCGGCACGGGGTCGGCGTCCACGTCCACGCGCAGCGGGAAGTCCTCCGTGACCTTGGTGTTGTTGGGCAAGTTGCGTATCCGGTAATCCGGCACGGGCGTGCGGTGGCGGCACACGGGGCACGTGACGCGCCACGGCCGCTCCTCGCGCAGGTGCAGCGCGTGCAGGCACTCCTCGCAGAACGTGTGCAGGCACTCGAGGATCTTGGGCGCGCGCCGGTCCAGGTCAAAGTAGTTGTAGCAGATCTTACACTCGTACTCCTCATACTGGTCCGTGCAGCCGGCAACCCCTGCATCCGCCTCTATATCCGCCTCCTCGGCCATGGCGGCGGCGGCGGCGGCGGCGGCGTCTCGCGCACGTTCCGATCACATCACCTCATTCTCCGGCGGTCACGCGGGATGACGCTGATGTGCTCCGCTCCCGCCCCCTTTATTATCCTTTATTAACCGGGCATTTTTTGGGGGGGGGTAAAAATCGGGTCGTGTCACACCGGAGCAACAAGATCCATCACGTCGCGAGCCGCGTCCTCTTCCGGTACCCGGATGCACTCGGTTCTCACTCGGTGATGTAATGGGATGTAGTCTATTCTTCTGTCTGTTGTTTATATTTTCCTCCGCTCGCTTCTCCGGTAAATCTCAGCGTCACGAGCTGCTTCTTCTTCTCTCTCTCCCTGTCTCTCTTTCTTTTTCTTTCTTTCTCTCTCTCTCTCGACAAAGAAGAGAGGGAGCGGGCTGGGCTCGAGGCGGACGCAAATCACTCCGCCATCACACTGCGATGATGCTGCGTCTGAGACAAAAGAGAGAGAGAGTGAAAGAGAGAGAGAGAGAGAGAGAGAGAGCAAGCGCGAGCTCACGCGGTGAGATCAAAGCCGAACCCAGCACGCTCCGCGTCAAACTGCACGCGTCAGTGACAAAGGTCACGGCTAAACCTTGTTTACTTCCTGTTTACCTTTAAATCCGATATGTTGCCTGGATCATGGCTCCTAAACTACAGGTCATTTATAGTGCAGTATGTAATCTATCAAATATCCGAAACCACGCCTTATTCACTGCTTACACCGAATTCTGGATTCTGATTGGTCAGAAGGTTGTTGCTGCATTTTCTACAACAGCAGCTCTGACAACACTACAGCTGCAAATAATTAATAAATAATTAAGTAATAAATAAAAAATAAACTTATTTTTTTTAGTTGTGTTGTCATTATAATAATACATAATAAATAATAAATAATAATAAATGATTTTTTTATTGTGTTGCCATAATGAATAATAAATGAAGAAATAAAAATTAAAAAAACTATTTGTGGTGTTATAATAATAAAGAAACAATCAAAATAATAAATAAAATTAAATGAATAATAATAATAATAATAATAAATGATTTTTATATTACATAAAAATAAATTGATTTTATTTCTGTTGTCATAATAAATAATAATAAAAATAATACATAATAATCAATAGATTTTTTTATTTGTGTTGTTATAATAATAAATAATAAAGAAAGAAATAATAAATAAAAATATACAGGTGTGACCACCCCAGCGACAAGGAGAAGTCCGGTTTAGTAGAGGAGAGCGGGGTCAGCTGTACCACCGTGGTGACTCTCCGTCGTCTGCATGGGACCAGAAACACGCTCCACCTGCTTGCAGAAGATCAGCAGCTCTGAAGAATTTATCATCATAAGTCGGATTTTGAGATATGAAAGTAATGCTCCTCATCTGGAGAACGGTTTTGTATTATATGTTCATTTTCTATGCAAATTAGCATGACTGATAGTTGACAATGCTAAGCCAGTTATGTAGCATGTCAGATTTCAGATTTCATGCTTACCATTCTAAACACAAAACAGATTCTGTTTTACTTGAAAAATTGTTTCCTTCCTGGAAAGTTTCATGGCACAATGATGAAGCGCTAAGACCCGAGCATTTCAGCTGTTATTCGTGTGATTGATGTATTTTTCACCCTCTTTTAGTAAACAAACTGATTCATCTGGTGCAAAAATTGTACAACTACGTAAGTAAGGAATAAGGGGCCGTTTACACGACAACGTTTTCAGCCAAAAATGGGAAACTTTTCATGCGTTTTGCCTGTTCGTTTACACGACAACGGCGTTTTGGGGACTGAAAACGCATATTTTCGAAAACAGGTTTCAAAGTGCAAGTTTTTGAAAACACCGCCATTATCGTCTCCACGTAAACACCCAATACGGGAATCTTTGAAAACGGTGACGTCATGCGAGTGCGTAGTACGTGTTAGGTATGTAGACATGCGCAGTACGTGTCTATTGTAAAGGCAAGCGCATACGTAATACAGCGTTTTTGGCCGTTATTGCGGATATGTGTAAATGCGAATCGTTTTGAAAACGTTGTTGTGTATACGTGAAACTTTTTGAAAACGCAAGAGAAAAACTTTTCCGTTTTTGACTACATCGTTGTCGTGTAAGCGTAGCCTAACACGTGATGGCCCGTGCGTTATAAGAAAATAGTGCACACTGGGGGGTGTGATGCAGCAAGACGCGCAACCTGAGTGCCGCTATCCCCAGAAGTGCATTATATTCATATAAAACAGCAAAGCCTGGAGTGCTGTATTGTTGGTTATTCTGCTTATACCACAATAATTTGCCAACTATTACAATGTTTAATTTATTAATGTACGAAACGTTGTGCATTTCAACAGTTTATTGTTAGATTTAATGTTGTGGAACGTCCGAGAGACAAGTTAGTTCCTGTTCTCATTTATGTTATAGACACGATAAACACATCTCTCTCTCTCTCTCTCTCTCTCTCTCTCTCTCTCTCTCTGTCTCTCACACACACACACTCACACACACACACACACAGAGTCATTTTACAGAGAAAGTGGAAACTGTCACCGAGACCAAGAACGCTTACAACCGAGACTCCTTCCATAAACGTTAAATAAATGTCTCCTACCAAAAAAATGTCATCACATCAACGATTATCAGAATTACATTCTTAAACAACACCAAATTTTCTAAAATCTGTCGTACAAGTCCATGTGTATGAGCTGTTACTATAGAAACAGTAATAAACAATATTAAATTTAAAAAAACAGCTTTATTGGCATGAATTGTAGATAACAGCTGCTGCATTGAATGGGGTAAGGAAACAAATACAACCGTAATAATAATAATAATAATAATAATAATAATAATAATAATAATAATAATAAATAGTTAAATATTTTTTAACAATAAGCAACAAACAAAAAAATCAATACGGATTCATATATGTATATATGACATTCATGTGAGAGCTATTTACACATATAATATTGCTTAATAATATATTTACATTAATATTCACATAGGATTAGTTTTTATTTTATTCTTCTCTCTCAGGTTGTCAGTTATTTCCATAATTTGCTGATGATGATTTGATGATTCACTGTGTTGAGAAATGGTGTGTGTGTGTGTGTGTGTTTAGTTTGTTGAGAAGTCTGATGATAACGTATTTGGTGCAGGATAAAAGAAAGTGTTGTGTTTCTATCTGTCCTGTGCTGTAGTGGTTACAGAATCTCTCCTCTAAAGGTTTCCACTGTCAGTGATACTGTCCTGGTTCTATCTCAGCCATGAGTGCTGAGTCTGTGCAGTGTTAATGAGTCTGTGCAGTGTTAATGAGTCTGTGCAGTGTTAATGAGTCTGTAAAGTGTTGAATGTTAATGAGTCTGTAGAGTGTTAATGAGTCTGTAAAGTGTTAATGAGTCTGTAAAGTGTTGAATGTTAATGAGTCTGTAGAGTGTTAATGAGTCTGTACAGTGTTAATGAGTCTGTAAATTGTTAATGAGTCTGTGCAGTGTTAATGAGTCTGTGCAGTGTTAATGAGTCTGTAAAGTGTTGAATGTTAATGAGTCTGTAGAGTGTTAATGAGTCTGTAAAGTGTTAATGAGTCTGTAAAGTGTTGAATGTTAATGAGTCTGTAGAGTGTTAATGAGTCTGTACAGTGTTAATGAGTCTGTAAATTGTTAATGAGTCTGTAGAGTGTTGAATGTTAATGAGTTTATTGAGTGTTAATGAGTCTGTAAATTGTTAATGAGTTTATTGAGTGTTAATGAGTCTGTGCAGTGTTAATGAGTCTGTAAAGTGTTGAGTGTTAATGAGTCTGTAAAGTGTTGAATGTTAATGAGTTTATTGAGTGTTAATGAGTCTGTAAAGTGTTGAATGTTAATGAGTCTGTAGAGTGTTAATGAGTCTGTAAAGTGTTGAATGTTAATGAGTCTGTGGAGTGTTAAAAAGTCTCTACAGTGTTAATGAGTGTCGTTCTGTTTTATTTATTTTTACACAACCGACCCCACCCATTGTACAACCATCCCCACCCATTGTACAACCATCCCCACCCACTGTACAACCATCCCCACCCACTGTACAACCGACCCCACCCACTGTACAACCGACCCCACCCACTGTACAACCGACTCCACCTACTGTACAACCGACCCCACCCACTGAACAACCATCCCCACCCACTGTACAACCGACCCCACCCACTGTACAACCATCCCCACCCACTGTACAACCGACTCCACCTACTGTACAACCGACCCCACCCACTGAACAACCATCCCCATCCACTGTACAACCGACCCCACCTACTGTACAACCAACCCCACCCACTGTACAACCGACCCCACCTACTGTACAACCATCCCCACCCACTGAACAACCATCTCCACCCATTGCACAACCGACCCCACCTACTGTACAACCATCCCCACGTACTGTACAACTACCCCCACCTACTGTACAACCATCCCCACCCTCTGTACAACCGACCCCACCCATTGTACAACCGACCCCACCCATTGTACAACTGACCCCACCCACTGTACAACCAACCCCACCCACCGTACAACCGACCCCAGCTACTGTACAACCATCCCCACCCATTGCACAACCGACCCCACCTACTGTACAACTGACCCCACCCACTGGTCTAGTTGTAACATTTGTTACAACTCACCCCGCTCTCCCCTACTAATTTTTTCTGAGAGTTTAGAGGCTTAAATTATTATTATTATTATTATTATTATTATTATTATTATTATTATTAGCTCAGCGACAGGGAGAGGTACAGTGTAGTACTATATTTTTTGATAAAGGTGTCAGAAATATGATCGCTTCCAGGCGCCACCTACAGGCGGGAGAAGGTAACTACTGGATCATTTAACGTGGAAAAATCCACGTTTTAACAGACTGGTGTGTCAGAGTCCAGCGTCAGCAGATGGCAATACATCAGCGTGATCACTAACACACCCACCGTCATGTGCCTCTCAAACCCGTGCCACCGTAATTAATGTCACATGACCCGCTGATGACGTGCGCGTAGTTTATTCACAGAACCGCTGGTTAATATTAGATGAGACGAGCAGAGGTAAATATGTCACCTCACTAATGACAAGCAGCTAAATTAAATATGGAGAGTGACGTCACACAGACCGGAGAATACAGGCTAAGAAAGAATATAATCATTTCCGCTGATGTTCATTAGTAATTTCATTCATAAACCGTTCATAAACCTGTCATAACTTCACATAAGGCTCCACCAGAGCGCGTGGCGTTTTTACTCGTGCTGAGTGTTTATATTATGAACCGGTTTTAATAATTCATTTTATTAATATGAACACACACAAAAATAAATACTCATATTAGATGCTCTTTTTCCTTCTTTCCTTCCTTCCTTTGTTTATTTCTTGCTTTCTTTTATCAGTGAAAGCTTTGTGAATATTTTTTTTTAATTCCCCAGTTATTTTTATTTATTTATTTATTTATTTTTAAACAGTGTTTCCTTAATCTCTCCAACACTTTCAGTTTTCTCCAGGAAAATATTTTATTATATTTTATTTTTATTTAACTGTGGCTTTCCATGGGGTCTCTGGAAAGCCACAGTTAAACAAACAAACAAACAAGCACAAAAATAGACAGATAGATAGATAGATAGATAGATAAGCTCACTATCCTACACTCGTTTTTTGTACTCTCCACACCTGCACGCGCGCAGGAAAGCCGGTGCAGAATGCGGAAGCGCGCGCTCAGTGTACGGTGCTTACGGCGTGCGCGCGCGGTGGGTGACTCTGTACAGCAGCAGTAGTAGGAGCGGCGCGCGCGGAGACGCTGACGTTTATGCTGCTGCTGCTGCTGCTGCTGATGATGTGGTCGGTGGTCTCGTACCTGAGCAGCTCGGAACTGGTGGCCGGTTTCCAGCGCGCCTGCGGGTTGTTTCCGACCCCACGCGCCGCTCACGAGCGGCTCTGTCCCGGCAGCACGAGGATCCACCGCCGCGCGAACGGCACGTCGCCGCCGTGTCAGGACGGCGAGCACGCGGCGAACGGACGCAAAGGCGACGTAAGTATAGACTACAAAAAAAAAAAAAAAAAGAGAGAGAGAGAGAGAGAGAGAAGGGAAAAATAATGCAATGTGAACTGAATAATCATAGAGGCACCAAAAAAAAAACAAAAAAACAAAACTATCCAGGTGAACAGAAGTGACAAATAGCTGTGGACTGGATTTTCCCGCTCTGCGAGTTGGGTCAGGTGTGAACTCACATCTGGGAGACTGACAGGTGAGGAGGTTAGCTTAGCTTGCTAAACCATTAAAGGAGTAGTTTAATTAAAAAAAAAAAAAAAATTAAAGTCCATTTCAACATGCAATGCCCTGAAAGTGCACGTCACGTGACTAAAATGTGATGCCATGTGGAAAAATAAAAACAGGTACGCTACAGTCGGTGTGTGAAACAGCAGTGTGTGTAAAATGCGCCTGAAGTTTGTATGACTTCTCCATAAGGGGTGTGCTTTTAGATATAGATTATAATGATTAGTATTTTAGTATTATTAATTAAAAATCAGGGCTCTATGGTGAAATAATGTACAGAAGCATTTTTTAAAATATATGAAAAATGAACACATCCATGCTGAGTGTGTAAATGTGACAAATACACACTGAGAAATAATAATAACAATAACAATAACAATAATAATAAGGCTATTAAACTGTACTTTTCCTTGTTGCTGGGTTGGTATCATCAAGCGTACACTATTTGTACCCTTAGTGTGTATCTTTTACCCGGAAGGGTGCATGTAGTGTACCTTTAAATCTTGATGCAAAACTAATTCCGGCCCATTTATGTACCTTCAATTGTTTTTTCGAAGGTACACTATATCCACACTTACAGGTGTAAGATATAAGGTACAGAAAGTGCACCCTTGAGGGCGTCACCTCAGCAGGTACAGTTTAGTATTTTTTTCTAAGAATGTACCATTATCACTGAGGTATTCAGGCTGTGCTCGCTAAATGTGTCCAGTAAGAACGTTGAAATATAAGCTGTAAAATAATATGGAAATAATACGGAAAAGATATTTTCCAAAGTGGATATACTTATGCATTTGAAAATAAATGTTAACATTGTGTCTTTATATTCTACAAGACCCACAGATAAGAAAATGCATCATTTAACTAAGGGCTGTTTTCAAGACCAAGACCAAGACTAGCTGAGTCTGAGTCAAGACTGAGTCTTAAGAGGGTCAAGGTCAAGTCAGGATCGAGTGCAAATGAAAGCGAAACAGAGTCAAGATCCTTTTTAGCCAAGCCTTTACTTCGACTAATTGGCGTCATTTGTGCCACTGATTACACTGAAGAAGGGATTACCGTGAAAACAACATGAACAACATCTGAAGACAACATAAACTTTTTTTTTTTTTTTTTTACAAACTCTCAGTCCAGACCAAATGCCATGTACAAATACCAATAAGTCTGAGTCAAGTCCAGTTCAGTACAGTAACTATTATCTGATTCTCTCTCCAGGCCTCGAGTTCTCAGTATGAGGTGAGGAACTGGCCACTGTACTTCCTGTTTGTGGCATCTGCCACTCTGGGAAATGAAGTGTTCTACATCTCTTTTCTGCCCTTCATCCACTGGAACCTGGATCCCTTCCTGTGCCGCCGCCTCGTCAACATGTGGGCTGTGAGAGACACAAACACAAACACAAGTTTAATAAACAACATGCTAAACAAACAAACACAATTTAATATATACTTATATACAAACAATACAGCACAGGTGATTATTACTCTCTCTGTGTAGGTGTTGATGTATAATAGGACAGGTGATTATTACTCTCTCTGTAGGTGGTGATGTATAATAGGACAGGTGATTATTACTCTC
>CM075016.1:2149111-2160973 GCA_037576675.1 Pangasius sanitwongsei | reverse complement strand
AAACAAACAAACAAAAACAAACAAACACACACACATTTGTATTATAATGTATATAATCATTATAACCGGAGGAAATTTCCAGCTGTTAAAACTACACGTGTAAATTAATTATGCTAGTATGCAGTTTAAAAAAAACAAAAACAAAACAAAAAACAAAACAAAACAAAAAACCATACAGCAGAGTGAATAACTCACATTTGGAGCGTACTTAGTTACAGGTTTACAAAACCAAATGTGAATTTGTGATTTCTGTGTTGCATTCATGTAAAATTCCCTTTGACAGGAAACAAAGCTTTTTTTTTTTTTTTTTTAATCTGAACAACCCTTTATTCATCAGCACAGCTACGTGAATTCCAGTTCATCGCTGTCGGCTACGATTCGACACAAATCGTTCGACCGGTTAGAAAGCAGCAGTTCTGTAAGAACGGTCTCGTCTCGTCCTTCCTCGCTGACGTAGTGCTTCATGAGAGCGTGGACGTGCTGGAGTTAAGAGATCCTCTCGTAGAAGAGCAGGTAGGCTTGGGAAGTCTGCACTCGGGCCTCTGCGACGGGCTGCACGCTGCTGTCGCTGATGTGGAACCAGGAGCCTTTAGGGGGCGCCTCGTCACCTGCAAAACAAGAGGCGTGGACAGTTTGATCTCAATGAACTAACTAAAATACTGCTAACACGGACATCTGGTACATCAGGAGAAATGATGTTTGCACTTCCTGTTTTTGCAAAGCGACAGGCGTGACATGCGACATCAGCACTAGCCTTTCTTTTCACTTCTTCGCCTGTTTCATATTATATACCAGTTTTACGAAAACAAGCTAGTCAACCACGTAAACACATCGCCTCTCTAGCTTATGGTACTTATTTAAAACTTACTGAAATTCAGCTGCTAGGTTTGCTAGCAGTCCTGATTTTGTAGAGTGACAAGCAGTGAGGGCGGGGCTTAGGTCACAACTGATCATGTGACATGGTGGCAACACTATCCTTTCTTTTTTCACTTCTCCGGCTCTTCTGGGAATTATAACGTGTAGTAAAATCTATTGTTTTGTGCTTAGTAGCATGCAGAGCCAAAATAATAATAATAATAATTATTATTAAATCAAGACTCTGGTGTAGAGTCACTAATGTAACGCTATTAACACACGTCTCCCTTCATTCCTAAACATGGTACGCCCCATTTCCTGTGAAGGCTCCGCCCTGCACTATGAGAAATCGTACCGGTTCAGGGAGTGTAATTGTGTAAATATTAGACGAAATAAATATCAATCAAGCCAATCAGAGTGAAGTGATGGGGTGTGAGAGCGGACGTACCTGCCGCTCCGTTTAGCAAACCGCTGCTAGTGTGTGTGGGAGGTCGGGCTTTAACGAACGCTGTGTAGTGACCCGAGCGCATGGTGCCGCTGTGCTCCACGATACCGTACAGGGAGTAGAGGAGCTGCGTCTGTCCTTCCTCCACCCCCTACACACACACACACACACACACACACACACACACGTTAGAAAATCAGAGACCACTTCTAAGAACATAATGACTCGAGACATAACCAGAGAGAGAAATACAAGACTTATAGATATATACCTTGCATTTGGCAGAGCAGAATGGGCCGAGATCCAGCACCTGAGGAAACTGTACGTGTCTGTTGACTTTACACACACTGTAGCCCACCTACACACACACACACACACACACACACACACACAGAGTTTACATCATGAGAGAATGATGCACCATGTCTACACGAGTATTTCTACAAACCCTGGCTTTGTGGATCATATTTTTATCTGTGTATATTTATCTCTCTCTCTCTCTCAGTGTGTGTGTGTGTGCGTGTGTGTGTGTGTGTGTGTGTGTGTGTGTGTTACCTGCTGAAATCGTTTCAGGTGCAGAGTGAGTACAGGAGGAGGGGACGAGATCAGCATCTGCTTCATCGCCTCTGTGTACACCTTCTTCTTACCGCCTGTGAAACACACACACAGACGCGCACACACACAGACGCACGCACACAGGCGCACGCACACACACAGGCACACACACACACACAGGCACACACACACACACACAGGCACACACAGGCGCACACACACACACAGGCGCACACACACACACAGGCGCACACACACACACAGGCGCACACACACACAGGCGCACACACACACAGGCGCACACACACACAGGCGCACACACACACAGGCGCACACACACACACAGAAAAAGAGAGTGAAACAGAGACTTAAGTAGCCTCAGTCTTGATCTGGATTCACTTTGTGTGTGTGTGTGTGTGTGTGTGTGTGTGTGTGTGTGTGTGTGTGTGTGTGTGTGTACCGTGTGCGGCTCTCCGGCTGCAGGTCACACACAGCAGGCTGTTGGTGTGTGTCAGCTGCTCCACCTGTGTGAACTGATGGAGGCTCGACTCCACTGAGCTCTCCGAGGTGTTCAGCGCCGCCCTGCTGGACAGAGTTGAGAACGCAGCCTTCGGGTCCGCATTCACCACCACGAACCCTGGCTCCGCCCCAAACTCCAGCTCTGACTCCGCCCCCGATTCCACCTCGGGCTCCACCTCTTTGCTCTGCTGATCCTCGGAGATCGACAGCGCTCTCACGCTCTTGGTTAGCTCCGCCTCTTCGTGCTCATCTTCCTCTTCCATTTCCTGTTTTTCTGTTCCCTCTTCTGATAGGCTGATGAATCTATTAGAGGCGGAGGTTTGCGCTTCGCTCGCTTCTTCGTTGTCCTCTACCTCTTCATCAGCAGGCGCCTCCTGATTCTGTTCCACAGGCTCTGATTGGCTAATGAGCTCGTCTGCTAAACCTTCAGTTTCAGCTTCCGTCTGTCCGTTCGTGCTCGGAGGCGGGGCTTCTAGAGAAGTGTCTTCGCTCTGATTGGTCAACAAATCCAGAGTGAGCTTTGCGCCTTGCTTTTGCTGACGCCGCTGGGTCTGTAAATACCAGAAAGTTAACGTACACAAATCAGAGGGCGTGTCTTAAAATATCAAGGGGGCGTGTCTTGTTAGGTTAAAGGGGCGTGTCTTAGTACCTTAGCCTGTTTCTTCGCCTGCTTCTTGGCTTTCTTTTGCTGGTACTTGCTTCCTGCGCCCGTCAGCATATCTTCATTCCCATTGGTCAGCGGAGTCTCGACACTCCGCCCACTTTCCATGCTTTCACTCTTCTTCTGCTGACCGCCACCCTTTTTTTTCCTGTAAGCCTAAAAATAATAAACAATAATTAGTCTTGCGCAGTATTTGACTATTTGTGATTCCGTGATGCAACAGTTAGCTAGCTTGCCACTGAATAAGCTAGCTGGCTAACAACTTCATAACTTATGATATTATATATAATATATATAATATATATAATGAGCTGGCTAACATTACCCTGAGGAGTTGTCTTTGGAGTAGCTGAATATTTAGCTAGCTGGATAATTAGCTTCTATAACAAAGTTTTAAATAAAACAGCTAGCAGCTAGCTAAATATTACAAACCTAACCTAAAGAGTTAGTCGTTTCAGTTCTTTACCTCATCAGCCACAGGTAGCGAGAGGTCGAGAAACACTTCGGTAACCACGGAAACTGTCTTACACTCCGTACACATCACAGTGCTGGTCAACTCTCCGCCGAACACACGATCCACAAAACTCTTCGTCCCGCCGTTGCTCTCATACTCTAGAAAAAAACAAACAAACAAAACAAAAACAAAAAACACAGTCACGTGGGGGTTTCGTTATATATCCCTCAGTACCGTGGCTAAGAACTCGCTATAGGTATATGCTTTATAATGCTTAGCATTAGCATACATAGTGTAATAAAGTAGCTCACTGACCTTTTACTAATTTCTTTTGCTCTGGCTCGGAGGTTTTGCCCGAACTTTTCAGCGCATTCAAGATTCCAGCAGTTACTCTCTGTGGATTACACGTTAGCATTAGTGCACACAGCACAGGGAAGTGTATTAGTGTTGCTAGCACAGCTATTAGCTGAAATGGAGAAGCGCTAATAAACGCTTGTTTTTAAATACATTTAGCCGATATAAATATATATTTCTCTAGCTAGTTTCTCATGGTTTGTTGGAAACAAGACAAGACGCCTCAAAGAGGCTACCTTGTGCTAACATGCTAGTTATGAGAATGGGATCTCGATCAAGATTGTCGCTTAAGCTAGCTGAATGTTTCGCATTAGCACACGTACAACGCTCTCCTCGGCTCTCATTCCGTCCAGCAGGTAGCGCAGGAGCTCCTGACTGTCCTGCTGCTGGAAGCCTTTAAATCTTGCTGCCCTGCACACACACACACACACACACACACACACACACACACGAAAATCAAGCTATTTCCACAAACTAGCCTTATCTAACTGCACTGAAACAGACGCTAGTTTCTCCAAGCCGTACTTTTTACACACTTGTGTGAAGAGCTCGCGCGGCGTCACCACGCCTTTTTTGGTCTGCTGGAGTTCATTGAGCAGTTGACACATGGCCAGCGTGAGAGAGCCGGGTCTCGGCAACTGCACCTGCAAAGGATCCTGAGGTAAAAACACACACACACACACACACACACACAAAAGAAAAAAAACTTATAGGTGGCACACTTTAGAGTTTTTCCTGTCCAGCTAATTCAGCTATTAGCAAGCTGTTCATGATACCCGTTAGCGCACTGAGTAAACAAAGAGCAGAAATGAACAGAAATTTTTTTTCCACAAATCTCAAAGTCTAATTTCTTAATTTCACATTTTGTTGTTGTTGTTGTTGTTGTTGTTGTGGTGGTGGTGGTATTTTCCTCCTCAGAAATTCAGTTAGCGGTTAATGCTGGTCATATGGAGTCTTTTCTTGGTAATTTATCAACATATCTGAGGGGAATGTTGATGCTCCTGACAGTTTTGTCTGGTTTGTACCTTTACGTTTTCTGTATAAAAAGAGTCATTTATTAGCATTATTATTATCATTTTGTGTATTCCCTCTGTAATTTTCTTAACATCCCTATGCTTCCAAGACTCTACGCTTCCAAGGTACGAATGTTTTTAACACCCCTGCGCTTCCAGGGCACTACATTTCTAGGGTTCTCAGGGCCCTCTGTCATTTTCTTAACAGCTTACATTTCCAGAGCCCTGTCTTATAAACACCCCAACATTTCAAGGGCATGATGTTCCCAGGTCCTAATTTTCACATTTGAGAATACTGTTGCTACTGTGAAACATGGACGTGGAGCAAAAGCTAATAACAGCCTGAGCTAGCTTCCCAGATCTTTTATACAGACAACGTACAGGTACGATGACATCGGAAAGCAGACGAAGCTGTCAGGAACGTCGACATTTTCCTCAGAAATGTTGATAAACTACACCAAAAAGACGCCTTATGACTAAAATCACACTGTAATTACACTTAGCATCAACCGCTAACCACATTTCTGAGGCGGTAAACACCACCACGACGCCGAAGTGGAATCTTCTTGTAAACATGGCGGATATTTAACCCTGCTTGGAAGGAGTGTAGGAAGTGTGGGACGTACTAGATCGGAGGATGACGATGGTGTGATCAACACACTCTTTTCTTCGTCCCTGAAATCACTGAGGAGTTGACGTAGCAGCCAAGTCTGCGATAGATTCTGCAACACACAAGACATGTGTTAGCATAGCCGTTACCGGTAGCATACATAGCATAAGCATTAGAGCGCTCTTCTCATGAGTTCTCTCATTAGCATAAGCGCTAGTATTATAGGACCTACCACATTGCTTGTCTTAGCATGAGGTTCAACTGTTCACTGTAGTAAAAATCATTACAAAGAAACATAAATATATAAAATATAGTATAAAAATCTGCGGACCTGCAGCACAGCGTTGAAGAAACACGTATTGCCGAGGTTGCTGAGGCCTCGCACGGGCACGGTGCTGGATTGTGTTTCTTGGCCGTTTTGCTTCACACACTTCTTGTTTTCTTTCTGCTCTTCTTTCTTTTCCTGCTCTTTTTCAGCCTCGTTTTCCTGCACGGTGTCGCTTGAAGTGTTCTCCTCTTCCTTCGCTTCTTCTTTGAGAGAAGTGCATTTAAAAACAACTCACAGTCAGTGGAATCCTAGCTAGCAAAACATTTACGCTGAGATGCATCCTTACGCTAAATTCTTCTATAAATGATGTTTTGTAGGAATGTGATTTACTAAGAAATACAGCGGCAAGCTGCGAGTTGCGGGGTCCAAGCACCCTTCGCAAGTAGAGGTCAGTTCTCGCCAAGTTGTATACGACACTAAAGACCACAGAGGAGCATAATACCTCAGTGCTAACCCTGTCAAATGCCTGCTGATAGCTGATTGGCTGATGGTGGCCATGTTGCAGTGGCACTTGAAAGCACAACCCTGTGCTCCCAAACCCCATAATCCCCATCTAAAAATTTGTACACAGGACCCTCTGTCTCAAGGGCCCAATGTTTCAAGGATACAGTGTTCCCAGGTCCGGATGTTTCTAGGGACGTATATTGTTCTTTGTATATTTTAAAATGGCTCCATGTTCCAAATTTCAGGGGCCTGACATTTCAAAGGCACAATATTCCCAGGGAATAATAAAGAATATAGTTAAGGTTCTGGGATCCTGATCGGAAGGTCGGAGGTTCAAGCCCCTGCACTGTCAAGCTGCCGCTGTTGGGCCCTTGAGCAAGGCCCTTAACCACATCTACTCCAGGGCGCTGTATCATGGCTGATCCCGCGCTCTGACCCCAGCTCCCTAACAACCTGGGATATGCGAAAAACTGCATTTCATTGGCTCTGTACTCGTACTCCTCACAACGACAAGACAGTTTAATCTTAATCTTAATCTTTCTAGGGCCTTATATTGATTCTCTATAAATTCAGAAAGGATCCTACATTCATTTTTGTAAATTTGAAAAAGACCCTAAATTTCTAGGGCACAATGTTCCCAGGGAACAAATTTTCCAGGTTCCTAGATTCCTACTTTGTAAATTTGGAAAGGGCCCTATGTTCATGCTTTGTACAGTTTGAAGGGTTTTATGTTCCCAAGCATTTAGCAGCAACACTGATGCATTTCCGGGTTACCAAGTAGCTATGGTCAGTTTATAACCGCATACTAAACTGCTAGATTTTATGCCATCTCTCGTACATAACTATGATAACATGCAGTATAGTACGATTCTGACCTGGCATGTGGTTTGGGACATCATCCTCTTCAGAACTATTTACAATTTCCTTTTTCAGCAATTTTTTAGAAATTTGGTTAAAAATCTGTGAAACACTTCGATAAACCCATACATAAAGCACTTACTCCTAGTGGCAGCTTTGTGTCTTGATTCGCCCAGCATTTGTTTCTTGATGCTGGAGATGAGCTGAGCCAGCTGTCCCGTGCTGGAGTAGTGGATGTCTTCATCGCAGATGTAACACCTTTAGAGTAAAAAACAAACAAAAATCACGAGGTTTGTTTTAGCTTTCATACATAAAATTCTGGCAAATTTTCCAGAAGGTTCTAACTGAAAAGACTTGAATGATTTTAGATGCTAATTCTGGAAAATTTGAAAAAATGCTAGCTAGTTTAGCTAGCAATAGCTAACTATCGATTTGTAGTGTGTACCATTTAATTGCTCAAAAGCGCTATGACAGTTAAACAATTAAAAATTGTTCTTACCACACACTCCAGTTGTCCAGACTGAGCACCAGGCAGTGAGGATCTGAACGCGGCGTCTCGTAGTGTTTAATGGCGTGTTGGTTCTCCGAGCACCTCCCACACCCCTGAACACACAAAAATATAATCACACACACACATTCTTTTATACACATTAATGCAGCAGTACTAGCGGTGTTCAGTTTGGATTTCGTTTACTACTCACAATAAGTGAGGATTCATTCCTACTTGATTCATTCCTACTTGATTCATTCCTGGATGATTCACTCCTACTTGACTCACTCCTACTTGACTCACTCCTACTTGACTCACTCCTACTTGACTCACTCCTACTTGATGTCGCACTAGATGTCGATTAGGTGTCAGGAATTTAGCTCTGTTCTTCCAATACACCAAGCGCACTACATCGAGGGTAAAATGCTATTATTCTGTACTTAAGGTTCGACTAGCATCCACGAATTTTGGGATTTCTGCTATAAAAATAAATAAAGGTTTTAATTCTACCTAGTGCACTAGATGTCACATTTCAGATTTAGCTCCCTACTCCCTAGATAAGTGCACTACACAGGGTGATACACATAGTGGCCTTCTTCACCCTTTGTTAGAGCTACAATAATATGCTTAGCTAACTACACCCTAAAAAAATCCACTATATAGGAGGAAGAAGAACTTTTTGTAGTGCATTAGCTCTCCAGTTGGGAACTAGCTCCCTACACCACGGAAGTAATGGTAACTAGCGCCCTATGTGTCAAAGAGCGATAAGGGATTCAGCTGCTTACTCTTGTGCACTATGTAGGGTGTAGAATAATAAGGGCTACTACGCTGTATTTATATTTTATACTTCCTACACTTTATAGGGTTTGAATGTAGTGCACTAGACATGCAGTAAGGAATGAATTAAGGGCTACTATGATCCTCTGATCTACTCTTTATACAAGGGCACTATGTAGGGTATGAAATAATTGCTCAAGCACCCTATGTAGAGAAATAAATATGCAATAAGGAGCCATTTGAGAATCAGCATCCCCATCTATGGGTCAATTCCCTTCTCCAGATATAAGAGCACTACATAGGGTACATAATAAGGGCAGGTGAACTTAGAGTGCCTTACTCCTTATATAAGGGCATAAGGTATGATATAATGGCTCAAGCACCCTATGTAGTGAATTAGATATGTAATAAGGAGCTATGCCAAGTACTGGATCCTGCACACTGCACCCTAGTGCACACGCGTCATCACTCACTCTGTGTCCGCATTTGAGACACATCCATATCGCCGACGTGTCTCGTCCGTCTTCGTTCTCAGTCTCAGTCTCGGTCTCTTCCTCCAGCTCGCACGCCTCGCATGTGGCCCAGCTCTTGTCCAGGCTCGTCTTCCTCAGCCAGCTCGGGTCCGTTCCTTTACGGATGTGTATACACGTCACACCTAAACACACACACACGGGTCACATGACCTGATTCAGGAAGTAAGAGTGTAGTACATGAGGGCGGCTGGTGTCACTCACCCGTCAGATCTACAGAGCTGTCCTCTTTAGGACTCCTGCCGCTGTCTTTGGCTCGTTTTTTTCCCATCGCTAGACGTCTGAAACGTTACGCTGTGATACACACTTCCTGTGCAGACGTACGACACACAGCGCACAAAAAAATAAGTAGGAAAAATCAGCGTAAGACAAAAATGACACCATTTCGGTCATTCAGGACTCTGCTCCCTTCTCCTTATGCACCCTATGTAGTGCACTGTGTGTCCATTATGACGTCATTGATTCATTATGCAAATTGATGCATATTTAATTACTCATTCGCATGAATAAATGGAAATGGTGAAGCTCCAATACAAATTCATAAATTTAATAGATAACAATGTGGTCCAGAAAAAAAAAATCTAAAAAATTATGTTATTGAATTTACATGTTAAAATAAAAAATTATATATATATATATATATATATATATATATATATATATATATATATATATAAAATAAATAAGTAAATAAAAATATAAATAATACTAATAAATACTTTTTACCTGCTCCAAGAATCAAGAAAGCTAAAATGACCATTAGCTCAAAAGTAAAACTATTTTTTAACAAAAAAAAAATTTTTTTATCCCAAATATGTATGTGTTTATATATATATATATATATATATATATATATATATATATATGCTAACATCATGATCATGCTTACCTCGCTAGCTAACAGCAGTGAAGTTTACACAGTTTGTAGTCTTGCTCTTTCTTTTCATAGAGTTTATAATCTCAAACTACATGATCCTGTAACAGATACAAATCCGTGCAACAAAACGATTTAATGAACCAATTTCGTGTTAATCTCAGAAGTAGCAACAGCTGCTAAACTACACGCTTACTACGGCTCAAGCCCAAATACCTCATCATTCCCTACCTAGGCGCAATCCATCGCATATAAACTGACCGCTCGTTCACCCTAAATAGTGCCCTGTGTCTGTCATACGATTGTATTTAGAACGCAACCGAATTTGCTGATTGCTTCCGGTACACGTCAAATTTGCGTTTGTGATTTATTTTTTTTAAATATACATCAAGTTTTAACCACATTATTTTAAAATGTTTTAATTTATATTTAGATATTTTCTCAAAATTTCTTGAATCATTTCATTATATAGATTTAACGATATTTAACGTTGCTTTTTTTGTGACCGGAAACACGTTGCTAAGGCAACTCACTTCATACTAAGTTACTAGCTAGAATATTTTTTTAAAATATAATTCTAAAAATATACATCGCTTTAAATTCGAAAAAAGTGTTTACATGTTTTATATAATTACGAAATGAATAATTATTCTATTAACTTTATTTTTTTGAGACGTAACGTTACTTTTTTTGTGACCGGAAGTAGTGACGCTTGCTAATAGCCACGTATTAACAAAAAAAAAAAAAACTACCTAGCTGAGGCTAATAATAAAATACTTATCAAGTATCGCTAAATTCTGAAAATATTAAATACACTTGGTTACACTTATTACACTTATTTTATGTTTGTTTGAGAGCTGAATAACTGATTTTGAAACGTAACATTAGTTTTTTTTGTGACCGGAAATCCTATTGTAAAGGTCGCTGGTTTCACACATAGGCAGCTCGCGCGTGCTGATTCATTAAACAGCTCTAAATTATAAAATTATAAAATGCAGACTATTCTTGGTGTTATTTTAAATGTTTAATTTATTTAAGCGCTCACAAAATTGCCTAATACCTTGTGTTAGTTTGATATGTAAAGCAGCTTTTTTGTGACCGGAAGTAGTGAAAAAAATAGTTGTAGCCAGCTTAATATCTGACTGACTGCGCATGCGCATTGTCTAAGCGTGATTCTTTGGGAGCAACAGTTTAAGATTTGTACTATTTGAACAGATTAAGTGATTAAATGATGCTGGTGTTGTGTTCATGCTACTTCAGAGTTACATGACACAACATGGCGGAGGTGTTTGTTTCTTCTCTCTGTGCCACATCAGCTGTGAGAGATCAGATTAGATCAGATTGCAGTTGAGGGTCAGGGGGAAGTGAGAATGGCTCAGACTGAGCATGCAGAGGCTCAGCTGGCTGAAGTCGAGCTGCTGCTGAGCATGTTTCCCAGCCAGGAGGAGCTGGAGGTGGAGCAGGTGGCGTACGCAGAGCTCAGGGCTTACGTGGAAGGAACATCGGACTGTCCACCAAACACCAGACCTGAACTCTGCGTCAAGATCCGGACACACACCGGGGTGAACGAAACACACTTTTTAATATATACATGTAAAAACCAATGATTAAATCAATCAAACTCCATCGTGAAACACATCACATAGACTTTGATTGAGAGATTTGTGATGTGTTTGTTTGGGTTTGTTGGTTGGTGCTGCGATTTTGTTCTTCCTGTGAGAAGTTAGTGGTTGTGCCGCACTGACGTCACAGGGGGGACAACGGCATTGCTAGCGAAGTTTAATAGGATGTCAAACATCGAAAACATCACGGGTAGCTCCTTAAAAACAAGCTGCTTTCCTCACTCACCATTTTGCAGCATCATACTATAGAGAAATCCAGCGCAGAAGTAGTGGAGACGTTGGTGCAAACGTTGGACTCAACGTCCCAGAATGCAATGCAGCTATACGACTCAGAGACCCGGCTCAGCTAGTTAAAGATCTGCAAGATGACGAGCGCGATGGCATGAAAGTTGAAGCTCCACTAGATGTTGGAGCGTGGCTGTGGGGATTTGTGTTCATTCAGCTACAAGAGCATTAGTGAGATCAGGCGCTGA
>CM075016.1:2107474-2149011 GCA_037576675.1 Pangasius sanitwongsei | reverse complement strand
TTCCACTCCAACCTTCACACTCCATGTCTTCATGGAGCTCGCTTTGTGCACAGGGGCATCGTCATGCTGGAACAGGTTTGAACCTCTTAGTTCCAGTGAAGGGAAACTGTAACGCTACAGCATACAGAGACGTTCTGTACAATTGTGTGCTTTCGACTATGTGGCAACAGTTTGGAGAAGAAGCACATACAAGTGTGATGGTCAGGTGTCTACAACCATTTGGCCATATAGTATATATAGATAAAGATATATATATATGTGTGTGTGTGTGTGTGTGTGTGTATAGATAGATAGATAGATAGATAGATAGATATAAGAACGCCATGTATTGATTTTATCGTTTATCTCTTACGATGTTGATCTCGTACGCAGGTGGATGTCTCACTCTCGTGCACGTACCCATCTGACTATCCAACAGTGCTGCCCGAGATTGCAGTCAGGTATAAAAACTTCCACATCCTTTCATCTGTGATTTTGTGTATCAAAAACTATTTCTTTATTATACCACATTCTGGATTCTGATTGGTCAGAAGGTGCCGATTAATTTTCGATACTGTAACAGCAGCTGTGCGGCTGCAAGGTGTACATTTTGCTTTCTGTAGTAACGGCTCATTCACTGGGATTTGTACAGCAACTCTTCACACGTACGGATTTAAAAACGCGTGTATCCGTTGGCATATCCGTTGTTTACGTAATAAAGCGTAACATGCCGTTTATTGTCGTAGATGTGGCGAGTTGAGCCGGGCGCAGCACGCCTGCCTTGTCTCCGATCTGCGCTCGTACCTGCGCGAGAGCTGCACGGGCGAAGTGTGTGTGCTGTCCGCCGTCGACTGGCTCAGGGATCACACGCACGAATACCTGGAGCAGGACGACGACGGCGCGAAAGGAGCAGCGCAAACGCCGAGCGCCAAGACCTTCACCAGACTGTGGATCTACAGCCATCACATCTACAACAAGAGCAAGAGGAAGAACATCCTGGAGTGGGCCAAAGAGCTGCAGCTGACCGGCTTCAGCATGCCGGGGAAGCCGGGGGTCGTGTGTGTGGAGGGTCTACAGGCCGCCTGTGAGGAATTCTGGGCCAGGTGTGTGTTAGAGGTCATTTATCACCCAGACTCATCTCTGTTGTTTAATATGTTTCCCCACAGTGCTGTTCGAACACCTGCTGATAGTGAGTGGAGCAGTGCTTCATCTCCATCTAAAGAGAGTGATGCAGCGGCGCTTTAATCCTTAAATCTTTAAGTCTGTCCAGCTGTGTGTTTTTTTTTTTTTTTTTAACCTACACGTCCCTTTGTCCATCGTGTGATCGAATCACCATCAGCGTAGACTTCAGTACTTACCCAGAAGGCATTTCTGCAAAACTAGCTAATCAGCATGCTAACTTTTGGGAAAAAGTGGTGTCTCTATTGCGTCTGTACTCTGTGTGCACTCCTCTGGTTGTGCTGCAGGTGTACATCCGAAGGTGATGTTTGATGTTGGTGTTTGTTTTGCGTACGATGCTGTGCAGGGTGAAAGTCCTGACCTGGAAGCGCATCATGATCCGTCACAGAGAGGACGTCCCACTGGACCCAGCCAATCAGGGCGCGGAGTCGCTGCGCCGATTCGACGGCTTCGAGGAGGCCGCGTTCGATCCTCACGGGAACAGAGGGAACCACATGGACCTCGGGCAGCTCTTCCAGTTCCTCAGCGAGAGAGGCTGCGCCCAAATCTTCCAGATGTACTTCGGAGTCGAAGGGAGATGAGCGAGGACTCTTCATGAAGCGGGTTTTACAGTTGTGTGTGTGTGTGTGTGTGTGATGAACGATGAAGTGCCTCTTGTTTTTAGCAAGACACCATTTCCATGTCATATGGAACAAACAGTTATGTATAAACTCTCTCTCTATCTTTTTATCTACTCCATGTCTCAGTCTATCTGCGTGTGTAGATATCGTTCTATATCTGTATATACACTCACCGTCCACTTTATTAGGAACACAATCAGAATAGTGTCTTCTTCGGAATAATGTTGTGCGACGTCCGTGAGACAAGCTAGTTCCTGTTTATCACATTATAGCGGCTGTTAAAAAAAAAAAAAAGTCATTCTTTCAGCAACCTCGATTTTATCTGTCTCTGAAACAGGAGACTCCTTCCATAATCATCTCAAGAAACCATATCAGCCATTATATATTTTCTTAATAACAACACATCTTTTTAAAAAAAATTCCTTTATTATTACGTTTAGATTATATAGATCATCCAACATACAAGTCCCTGTGACTAAACTGTTACTATGGAAACTGTCAGAGCTGCCGTTATAGAAAATGAATCGACATCTCCCGGCCAATCAGAACGGAGGATGAAAGAGCGCTGTGGTATAAACATCAGAAAAAGCCATTTCAGAGTGTTATTCCAAAAACAATAAATATACGATGAGCTAAAGGTCGAGGTTTAAGACACGCTGCACACACTGTGTTTCATTTTTAATAAACTCCCAACCTCACACACACACACACACACACACACACACAGCCTCAGTACATTGTGTTATTATCACTCAGCTCTGCGCAGCTCATCGGAGGAGGAGGCTGATTCCAGGTCACTTTCTTTAATCCCCCCCTGGCTTCAGATTCTAATCCCAGTTTGTGATGAAAGACTTGATTAAGGCTTCAGGAGATTAAAGAACAAGGCTTCAGTCCTGAATTCATCAAAACCCGAACGTTTAAGGTCTCACTGCGCAGCCAGATGTCCTCTCTCCTTTCCCTGTTTTTCCTCTCTCAAGTTCTCTCTCTCTCTTACTGTCTCTCTAAATTCCAAAGCCCAGACTGTCTTTTCTGTTTCTTCTCTCTCTCTCTCTCTCTCTCTCTCTGTGTTTTAAAAAGAAAATTAGCAGGAAGAAACAATGACCAAAGGAAATAGGCGGTCATTATTTTCAATAATGTCAAACAATATAAAATCAGATATGAATAAAAGGACATACAAGATGTTCTCATATTTAAATCATGTAATGAACCACTACTAAAGCTCACCGACAGATAAGAAATCAATAATTAAAATACATAATAGTTGCTATTTAAAGTTCTTTTTTGAAATTATATATATATATATATGTGTAAAGTATTTTTTAAAAAAGCAGTTCAGCTCGCAGGCTTAAAAGAGGAAAAACTGTGACACAAACACATTTATAAAATGATAAAAGAAATTAAACTACTCCGCTTAGGGCTTATAGTATTATTTCATACCTTATTTCATGTCGTGTTCTTATTTAGAAAACCGGATGCTGAATGACTCCCTATTGAGGAAAAAGTGCACTACATAGGGTATAAAAAATATCTCACTATGTAGTGCATATAAATTTTGACCAATGATTCAATAACACAACCAATAATTGCTGAGTTGGAACCTTTCTTTCACAGGAAGCCGAATGTCAATTGCCTTGTTGTCGTGTATATAGGGCATAAAAGCTTTTACTTTACTGTGTAGTGTGTGTACTTCAACATGAATTGCAGCCGTCCGCCTCCAGGTTCGACGTGTCGTGAGTTTTGAGATGCTTTTCCGTTCATCACGGTTGTAAAGTGTCTGTGAAGCACTTTTCACCTCACGACCCATCAATTCGCAAGTTGGGGGCCAGAAAAGTACATACCTGTAGCCCTGAGGGATGAACTTTCTAAAGAATAAAACAATTGTGGGTGTGTTATTATAGGAAAATAAGCAACGGTGGGTGTTGTGATGAAGTGGAGATGACGATACCACCCCGAAGGTTATTATTCTCTAATAGCAGCACGTACCCCGAAGTGTTTTATTCCTCTTATACCACATAATAAATAGTGATTTAATCCCAAACAGCTTCTTGTTAGACACCCATGGGACAATATTCAGAGTGAAAAGGTACATTTATGCAGAGAATATGAAATGAGTTCCTCATATTCAGAGTTTCCTGGGGTCCCAGTAGAGGTTTCCAAGCAAAAGCACCTACTCCAATGCCTTTAAACAAAATGATTAACAAAGTCATAGTTATGTATTTAATATTGACTTCAAATAATATCCCATAATCTTTTTCAATGTATTTACAGCCCAGAATATGAATTTCAGTGAATTTCAGGGCATACTGTGGTTACATCAAACTGTCAAACAGTGTCGCTGGATTCTTTGCTCAAGACGATATCACACAAGAAACGCAAGTCCGTAGTTGCGTCTGAGACCAGAATACCAGTGTGTGTGATTTCAGTATTAAATCCCTACTATACACATGGACCTCAACTCATGAGTATGCCCCAAAGTGCACTACGCTAGACATAAAAGCCATTATTTGTAATGTACTTCCACTATAAAGGACTAGTGATTGAATCCCAGATGGCTCCCTGATGGACTACGTAGGATGTAGGAGTCATTATTTCTGACCCGATATAGTCTACACATAAAGGTGAAGAGTTGGACATTTTGTGCTACAAAGGGCACTGAAAAAGAAAAGGAAAGTACAGGAATGTGACTGTTACGAAAAGAATACTTCTGTGATTGTTGCACTGAAGTACGTTACCACTAATTCCCTTTGAGTGAGGGTCTTTTTTCCATTCCAGAGTTGGTCAAAGATTCCTAACGTACCATTGCAGTTAGGGCTGTGATGATATATTGTGTCTGAAGTCTGAAAATATTATTTATCCATATCAGTCATCCGCTGTGGTCAGTACTTGTTGTGCCACTCGCACTGCCCAACACTTGCCTCCTCCACATCAAGATTTCTGCGTGATTTGTAAACGAACTCGGCAATGGCCACAAACACGGACAGCACAAGCCCAGCGGCCAGGACGATGAAGATGCCGCCGATGTTCTCGACACCGAGAGCACTCGCCTCCTTACTGTCCTCCTCCGGACAGCCGTTTCCTCGCCACCACTTTTCCTTCATCATGTGCAGCTTTCCTTCCTCCTGCAGTTGCAGAATGGCAATCGTCACTTTATCACGGTACGGGGAACCTGCGGAAAAAAAACATATTCAACAATAAGTTTTTTTTAACAGGTGTTACCTTATTTATCTGCTTTATTTTATAGTTATACTGCTAGCATTATGCTCTGGTTAATATAGCGATCCCCATTCCTAGCTGCTCCACCCTGACATCATAGATACTACAACAATTTAAAGGAAATTTGCGTTAGTTTGATAAGCTACTGAAGGCTGATATACTGAAAAAACATGATATCAGGGACATGCTGGCTCAGTTGGTTGAGGCTTTGACCTACTGTTTGGAAGATTGTGAGTTCAAATTGCATCACCAAGCTGGTACTGTTGGCTCCTTGAGCAAGGCCCTTAACCCTCAACTGCACAGTTGTCTCCTGACTCTACTATAAGTTGTTTTGGATAAAAGAAAGCATCAGCCAAATGAGCTGATGGGAGATTAGTCGCATCTTTAAGATGTCCATCAAAAAAACCCATTTCCTGCAGGAAGTAATTTATGGGCCATGTGACCTGGTTAGAGGTTTTTGGTGACAGAAGAGTGAAGGAAGACAAATCAGGTTCTATATTCATTTACAAAGTTACCAGCTTTGAGAAACTCAAGGCAAAATAAACTAATTTGTAAATGCTGGTTCCTCCTCTCACCAATTGGGGTTCCCACTCCGTAGCCCTTGGAGTCAATGAGGCCTCCAATCTGTGTGAGGTTGCAGTTGCGCTGGCTGATGTACTCGATGCTGGTGGACTCCATCAGGAGTGCATAGTCGGTGGTTAGCACACGTTGGATTCCCTCCCGATTGTTTTTCACCAGAGCTGTGTTCTTACGGCTGCTCATGAAAGCCCACATCTTCTCATACGTTGAGATCTTCGACTTCTGGGGAAAAAGAGAAAGAAATTGTTAGTGTGTCATACAAAACATGGAGCTTTAAGAGGAGAACAGACACCTGCTCTGTGTTCTCACCTTGAAGAAGGTCATGGTGGAGCCGTCCCTCACGGCTCCATACTCAATCTTGGTTTGTTTGGCGAGATCATCAGCCGAGTCGATGGGTGAGTCCATGCGCTCCACGGTGAGAAATGCAGCAAGATTTGCTGTGTATGATGAGATGATGATAAGTGTGAAAAACCACCAGATGCCCCCAACGATCCTAGTGGACAAAGCTTTAGGCATCAGCTCTGAACCTGGGGAGGCAAAAAAAAGATCACAGACACTAGATATAGTATGCTGATTCTATACAGTGCCTTGCATAAGTATTCACGCTCTTTACCCTGAGAACACCATCGCCATGGTGAAACATGGTAGTGGTAGCATAATGTTGAATTCTCTCATGTTGAGAAGATCAATGGAGTGGAATCAATGGGATCAAAAGAAGCCATGACGGACTTTTATGTCAAATGCTCCAAATTGTTGAATTTAAAAAAAGAAGATCCTACCTTGCTGCATTAGAGCTCCAACACCAAACCACATGCTGTTGATTAGTGTAAAGTTGTTCTCCACCACATCAGAGTCAGGGTTGCAGGGGTGAGGATTGTACCATTCATAAGGTGTGAACCTACACGCAATACACACATACTCTTTGTCTTACTATCCTTATGAGGACCTTCCACTGACATAATTAATAATATAGCTAATTAAGGCTATGCTACACCTAAACCAACCCTAATCTTAACCACAGTAACGGGTCTAGATTTCATTAAAGTTTTTGAAAGCTGTCCTTACCTGGCAATGACGAAAAGGACGCAGCTGACTCCTAGGCAGGCGAGTAGGACGTACATCCAGATATCAGGGGAGAGCGGGTTCAGGAAGGAGAAGACGCCCGGGTTTGTGCCGTTGGGTTTGTGGTACAGAATGGAGATTCCGAGCGTCATGAATGGTTTGGAGAAATCGATCACCTTCTCCCTGACATAGGTAATGGTGAGTGGAGCCACAGCTAAATCCGCCACCTGCAGGACAAAAGAAAAGACATTGCTGCCAAAAATCGTAGGCAGATTTTTGGAAACATTATGATTTTCCTTCATCAACTGCTGTTTTGGTAAATATTCTAAAAAGGAGCAATAAGATGACATCATCAAACAAGTGCCAGCTCTTACCAAACTGTATGGCCAAACAGTATGCAAAACTATGATGCATACAATTAGTAAAATGTTGTTAGCTAGCTAACCAGATGAACAGTTAGCATCTAGAATGAATATTTTCCAGCTACCTTGGCAACTGCCTGGAGCCCCATTCCAACAGTTGCATTTTACTTGACTGTTTATTTACTTGACACCACACCATTGTTGTCATAAGTGGCAAACTAGGTTTCAACTGGCATGGACATAGCCCGTTTGGCACATACCATTTCCCATGTGGTGTTTAGCATCGTGCTTATCATGAGCCATCCAGATCCACTAATATATACCAAACCAAATAGCATGTAGTATCACACAATATATTACCACGCTATAGGTTACCACAGATGGCAAACTATTTTCATGAATCAATATGGCAGTGTGGCAGTTTAGGGTGTAGCTCATGTATGTTTGGCTCAGGTTCTTCTGATGATGTCATCTTCTCCACTTCAGAACATTTACCATAACAGCAGCTGTCATGGTCTGTCATTGTTTCCCTTCATCTTTTTTTTAGATTTGTATATTCACACGGTTATGATATAAATGTTTCGTGTGTGAAACATACGTGATCTATGAGCTCTCGAACCATGCCATTCCACTCCCCCTTATCGTTCTGGGCACCATATTTGCCATCCGAGACAAGTTTGACCTCGTAGGAAAATCCCAGGATGTTGGAGAGCTCCTTCAGCAGGTCTAGGCAGTAACCCTCGAAGCGGTCGTTCCCGTAAAGCGGCTTGTCCGATTTCTTATACATCACGTATGGGTTTTCCTACCAGAAAAATGTATTTTGTGAACAATTTGAACCAGAACAATGATGTTATTGGCTGTCCCATCCCTTCCATCTTGTATTTAAACTCAAAACATGTGCCATCAGGAAGACCCCCAAGTATAAGAAGGGATTTGGGGCTCCATTTCCCTAAATTCTCAAGCGTTGTTTACTAGTCTGGTTTTCCGCTCTCTGCCCATAACACTCCACCGTTGATTGTTTACACTATTATTGCTGCTGCAATTTGAAGCTATATTTCAAGTATTTCTTAGTTCTTTGTTTTCTATTTTCCTGTCATC
The DNA here is from genome assembly GCA_037576675.1 of Pangasius sanitwongsei. NCBI lineage: Eukaryota > Metazoa > Chordata > Actinopteri > Siluriformes > Pangasiidae > Pangasius > Pangasius sanitwongsei. The sequence continues at coordinate 2,140,919 of CM075016.1, read as the reverse complement.
TAGTCTCTTATCTTCTAGTTCTATCTTGCTAGTTCTCATGAGGTGCATTTAAAACACCCAGGGTTATTTTCTGGAGGTCAGGAACATTAGGTTAGTTTCCACCAAAGGAACAAGGGCCAATTTTACTTCCTTAGCAATAGTTTTAGCTCCAGAGAAGGTAAGGTTCTCTGGAATAGGTACGATTGGGCTTCTCAATAGATGCATTACCCCTGCTTTAAAAAAAACAAGGAATATTTCCAGGATTTAAGGAACATTAAGCTAGTTTCCATCAGAGGAACCAGGGCCAATTTTACTTCCTTAGCCACAGTTAAACAGAGCAGGTACTGTTCTCTGGAACAGGTATGACTGGGTACATAAAGGTACATTACCTCTGCTTAAAAAAAAGGAACATTTTCAGGAAGTCAGAAACATTGGGCTAGTTTTAAGCAGAGAAATCAGGGCCAATTCTAGTTCCTTAGCAATAGGTCTAGCTTCAGAGGTGATCTTCTCTGGTCAATGATAGCTTGCATGATTCATACAATTCTGTGTGTTCTTACTTGTTGTTTGTTTGTTTCACAAAAGTAAAAAATAATCCATTTTAAGACAGCTAATAAGACAATGTAGATGCCAAAATTTGAAAGTTTTCCTTGAAAGAAAGGAAGGCTTAGACCTGTTAGCCCATTTAGACCACGATAGGTCCAGAGCCTTGGTGGAAAGGCACCTATAGTTGTCATGCTTCTATTCCAAGTCTTGTGGTTGTCACCTCAGTCTGTCAAATCTATATGCATTACTATTATCCTCTTTTAATAGTACAGTGGCCCTTAAGGTCTAGTTACAGTGTACTGTATCCTTCCCCAGTAACACCCAATAACACCAGTTTGTACCCTAAAAGCCAAATTTTAAATTTTTGTTCCTAAGTGAGCATGGAAATGCCTGAACAAACAAGTTTAGCACATTCATCCTACACTGATACAGCTTCTATTGTATAAATTGTCACTGTGATAAAGATATATTCAATATTTTAAACTAAATGTTTTGTTATAAAACATTAAGGGATTAATTGATCTAGCTCAGGGGTCATCAAATGGCAGATGCTGGTCCAGACCCAGCAATGTGTTTCAAAGGACTGAACCAAGCACTTGAAAGTATTAACACAAAGCAAAACTATGAACCAAAACATAACTTAAACTAATAACTAATAAATTAATAACTTCACATTGTCATACTGATAGCCATGAACTTATTAATGGTTATGTGGACCTTTGTAATCAAATCAATGTCAGGTGACTGGACTTTCATGAAGTTTAGTCGAATACCCCTGATCTAGTGAAGAATGGAATAAGCATTTCTAAGTTATAGCTAAGATATCTCTTAAAACAATTTCCTGACACTCGTTACCAGAATAGTCGTGACGATCAGAGTCCGGTTGGCCATGGAGTCCGTAACGTTACCCGTCTTGTCTTTGCTGTCCGTCAAGTTAAGACCTGTGTTAGAGTTCCACACCCCAATCTGATAAAAAGTAAGTCGTAAGGTATTATATTTTCATCTAACGATCAGAAATACACATACTGAAGGACATCAACATCGACATCTATATATAAAAATGAAAATAAATATCAATCAATTTTAAACTCTCTATAAGTAGGTTTTACAAACTGTAATATGTCGAAGCTAATTTCTAGCAAAAAATGCAAAACATTAGGAAAGATACAGTGGAAAGATACAAGGGAAATATAAATAAAATAAAAAATATTTAAAGATGTTTCAATAAGGTGAATGCTCTTTGGTTTTCTAAGCTAGCCTTCCTAAATCAATGAATCCACAAGTAAATGATCTGTGTGTACTACACAGTTATCGCAAGTGAGATTGATGTTAATCCTTCGTAAAAACGAAGCTGTAACTAAAGCTACAAGTGCTAACTTTGGCCCTCATCCTAATTTTTTTTTGTCAAGGCACTACAAATCAAAGGTACCAATCATACAAACTACATACTTAGCATAGGTGGCTAGCTAGCTAACCTCTTCATTTCCTCTTTCTTTAGACAGTTTAATCATCTGTATCTTCTTTTGTACAAATTGGCCCATGAAATTCAAGTAGTGACACTGTGTTACAATTTAAAACGTTTGTGACATGTTAAAAAATATACCGCCTTTCATACATACCATTTATCAAGTGGTTTTAGCTAGCTAGCTAAGCGCTTGTCACAGTACAGTAGGATTTTTGTTTAATTCTGACTTTCCAGCTTTATTATTAAAAGCAGAAGGAAGGATAAAGGGCTGGAGAGGAAGAAAGAAAGCCATCCTGTGAAAACAAACCTTCTTCCACACTTTATGAAAGCGCCCAGCATCCGACTTGTGAAAAGTCAGAGAAAGAGGGAAAAAAATTCTGTGAAATAACTGACAACCTAATAAAAAAGTAAATTAACATCATAATGGTAAAGGCAATTGGTACAAACTAATCCCATAAACACATAATGAGTTATTTATACCACATTCGTCCATTAATACAACACAAGATCAAATAAAGGTATTTTGTTCATAGAAGTAAAATATAATGAGGTCGTCACTGTAAAACTGGTGCCATAATGAGGTCATCAATGTAACTGTCTGACTATTACTGTTTTAAATTCATGTAATTGCTACAACAATAACCTAAATATTAGTACTAATCACTTTAACATTGCACTAATGAAGTCATCAGTGTAATAATATTGCCAATGAGAGAATAATAAAGTAATTACTGTAATATTAGGGTCATTACTGTAATATGGATGTCAGTGTACCAGTAAGGTTGAGAAAGTAATAACATCTGTATTATATAATAATTAAGTTTTTAAATAAATGAGGCCAGTGCTGTAAGAATGAGGTCAGAACTGCAATAATCAGGTCATTGCTGTAATATCACAGTCATTACTACTGTATTAATGGAACCAGTGGTCCAATAAGGTTAATGATGCACTAATGAGGTCATCCCTGTAGTATTGAGATCATCACTGTAATAATGAAGTCATCACTGTAATAACAGTCATCACTATAATAAAGTCATCACTGCAATGACAAAGTCAACATTGTAATAATGGGGTCATTACTGTAATAAGGACGTCATCGCTATTATAGCAGTCGTCATTATGTAAAAAGTCATGAATGTAATTATCATAACATTACTATATATACTGTAATGACTATTACTATAATAATGAAGTCATCTTTGTAATAACAGTCATCACAGTAATTGGGTCAATATTGTAATAATGAGACCGTTGCTGTAACAATAAAGTCATCACAATAATAATGACGTCATCATTATAATAGCAGTCACCATTGCAGTGATTAGGTCATAACTCAGATCGTGAGGTCATCATTACTGTAAAGCAATCATCACTGTAATAATGAGGTCATCACTGTAATATACTGTAGAAATTGCCCCTGTAGTCACAGTCATTGCGATAATCAGGTCATTACTGTAATAATGAGGTCTTCACTACAATAACAAAGTCATTACTGTAATTATGAGGTCATCGTTAATAATAACAACGTCTCTGTGATTATTAGGTCATTGCTGTAATAAGAAAGTTATCATACTTGATACGTGTGTGTGTGTATATACCTTTTCCATGCCGTCTTCTTTCAGGCTGATGATGTCAAGGTCGAAGTCTTTCCTCAGTCCGTCTGTCCTGTTCAGGACAATCTGTCCAGTTAATCCATTCCACGGAGACTGAAGACGAAAACAGGACACGATGAAAAGACTGATGGACACAAATTCAACCCATTACAGTTCCTCTAGAACTGAATGCAAACACACCGATGTGCCGTGAAGAAATTTTATTACATTTCCATAATTTTAATAATACACTGTAGCTGAGTGATCTCTTCAAAACTGAACTGACTGACTTCATGGAATTCTGGGAAAAGTGACCAAACGGCATGCTGGGAAACCTGGAGTGATCCCCTTTGGAGATTTATTCTCCTTATTATGCCGCAATGTAAATCCAGTTCATTCCTGTCTTCATATGTACTGTACACACACACACACAGAGTTTTGCTCTCTTGGTAACTCCTGGCTACAGATAGCATCTGGATTTGTACTTGCAGTCTCTCGGTGATAGAGTGAAGCAAAACTTGGCGACCCCCCCATTGCATCTTTCCTAACGCAGCACCACGAAAGAGCAAACACACTTAAAGGAAAGCACTACTGCCTGTTGAGTATGCAAGTCACTTGCAATTCATTACTATCACTCTGATCAACAGGAGAAAGAGGAATGCCCTCCCTCCTACCTAGAGACCAATTATGCTCTTTTGGACCATAATAGAGTTGTGTATTCATTTAGGACTGGAGTAGAGGTGTGATTTTGGACTGCGATTTCCAACAAAAAGAGTCCCAGAATGTATTAATCCCATGCGGGTGATCAGAAATGAATATCTCAGGACAAGCAGTGACAGTATTTAGCCAGTGTGATGACCAACCACCCCCCCCCCCCCCCCACCTCTCCAACGAATACTCATTAATCCTATTTGGGGAAATCATTTGAACGCTTGATTATTAATCATAGATTAATAATGAATTCCTTTGACGTGCACTGAAGCTACCGCTCACCTCTTTAAATGTGCTGATGAAGCGTGAGCCGAAGCGCCATGGTTTGTGTCGGTGGCATTGCAGCGAGCTGACGGTGATCTGTGATGCTCGCTGTGCCGCTGCTGCCACCATGAACACGGCATCATACATCAGAGCCGCTTCAGTCTGGCAGAGACAAAATACACACTTTTACACACCCGTGACACCCATGTTATCGCCATGCGTCATGAAAGGTTTGTTAAGGGGCCAAGTGGAATCAGGAAACGCTGATCAGGAAACCACACACACACACTTAAACAAACTCACTGTATCCTTAGGATATAGGGTGCGTTAAGAAGAGAAACACTTGTGGGTGTGCTGTTATAGAAAAATAATCAACAACAGGGTGGTGTGATGAAGCGGAGCACTTGTTACCACTGATTGTTTTCCGATACCAACACATCATACTCCACTTATACTACTGCAATTCACCGACAATTACGATGACACTTTATATCCGTTTATAGTTAGAATTAATGTTACGAAATGTCCACAAAACAATTGAGTTTCTGTTCTTTTTGTTTATAAGACAAAAAAAACACAGTTTGTTATGTTACTAGAAAGCGGAAAGTCCCCTGACCTGAAGACTCTCTCATGGTGGAAAACGTACTGAATGTTACAAACCGCTAACACTGGAGACTCCTTCCATAAATATTAAAATAAACGTTTCCTTACAGAAAACTTCACCATATCAACGTTTATGCATTTTCTTTGTTAAATAACAACATATATTTTTTTGTTTAGCCTACTGACCAATCAGATTCCAGAATTCAACAGCACGCTGGTACACAGTGGTATATAGTAGTGAGTACACTACTAAAGTTCAGTAAAGTAATGAACACTTGTAAACACTTTTATCCAAAAGATGAAATATATGAAAGGATGGTCATTTGGGGATGATTTCTAACCGTCATCATGCCCTCCATAATGCCGTTGTCGAGTTTCGGTGGACCCTGAACTCTCTCCATGGACCATTTCCCCAGCACCGATGCCACCTGAGGGTCGTCTACATTCAGAAGGCGGAAACCTGTCATGTTCACGCCGCTGTAGCGGTACGGCTCCAGATCAAGAGCGTACAGATCCTACAACACAACGCACGTCATCAGAGTCACACTCTCTAACCCAAACAGAAACACTCAAAATTTAAAGAATAAAATCACAAAAAAGGTGTTTTTTCTTGTACGAGGTGTGGGTCAGTTTTTCAAAAGGCTGCACTAAAAGAGGATAAATAAATGATCATGTGTCGATGAAGGAAACGCAACTCACACAGACTTTTTGGAAACTCCCATTTTTATTAATTAAAGAATGACCTGTCTTGGCTTTTGTTTTGTTTTTTTTATATTTACTGTTTAATGTTGTGGAATGTCCACGTGACTAGTTAGTTCGTGTTGTTATCTGTCAGGTATTTCCCACCGTGAGCGTATGCGCTACCGCGTTATGTCTTTGTTTACTTTGCCACGTGTTTTGTTTTGGTTTATGTCCTGTCTCCACCCATGTCCTGTCATTGGTTGTCTCCCTCATGCGTCTTCATTTCTCACACCTGTTTCCATTTACGCTTTAATTAGTTTGTGTATTTAACACCCCCCCCCCCCCCCCCATGTCCTTGTGGTTCGCGAAGTTCATACCGAGTCTTGTTCAGTGTTCTTTGACTTCCTTTTTGTTGACCTTGTTCTGTTCCCTAGTTCGCGTGTTTTGAATGATCCTTGCCTTAGCCGTTTGTAGATCGCCTGGCCTTTGCCTCATTACTGTTATGAGTTTTGATTCACGTTTTGGATTTGTCTGCCTGCCTCTCTCTAAATACGCTTTTACTGCACTTGCATCCGTCTCCACTCGCCCTACATGACATTATCAATTACGTTATAGCAGCTATAAACAGTCGCTCCCTCAGCAGCCTCTCTTTTTTTTTCTCCCTCTTCAAGGTATTACGAGAAAAAAAATGCAGCTTGTCCTGTTACCAATAAATCATGAAGTCTTTCCAGGTGGTTACATTTAGCTGAATAATGCAAGGCAACCAATTAGGGAGGGAATGTATCTGGCTAAGTAGAAGTTAAGTAGATAGTTAGTTATGCTAGTTGCATCACTTGTCTTGTTTGTCTTTTTATATGTCTTGTATCAAAAATGTTTTAAATTTAAGAATCTAGTAAGCAATTATGAGTCAACAAATATGCTAGAAGTGGCTACTTATGATGAATCCTAATTCTGCCCAAAGAGAGGATCTAACACTTTTGATAGAAGATATTGTGTAATTGAAAGTTAGTCACATGTGACTTACCAGTGTGGTGAAGAAGAAATGGTAGTACTCAGTCATCATGCCCATAGAAAGTAACTGTGGAGAAAAAGAAAGAAATTTTATTAATATATATTCATTTTTAAACTGTATATACTGCATTCCAGTGTACACTGAAGCCTGATATTTTCTGAGCGTGTTACCTGTGCTGAGCTCAGGAGAGTGTTGGCATGTATTACCTGTTTTAACACCTCGGCTGTGGTCTGGTATGAACAGTCAAAGATGACGCAGAACTCTTTCCCCTTCTTCATATCTTTGAGAAGCGGCCGGGTGTCTCTGTTCCCCACAGGCAGCTGGCGGATCTTAATCTTAATGCTGTAACGGGATGGAGCTTTGATCAGCTCCTGCAGACGAATCAGACCTTCAAAACAAATAAGCAAACACAGTAAGGTTTTTACCTAACACAACCTACTGCTATGCCTTTGCTTTCTTATTTGGTTCTTCCTTCAGCTCAATACTAACCACAACCCTGTTTTATAATCTCAAACAATGTATGCACTATATTTTCATACTCCAACTGGAAGGCAGTTCCTTAGATAGGCAGCATTTGCACACTCCTTCTCAGTTCCTTATTGTGGTCAAATTTGAGGTAAGTATTGCCTGTTTCCTTCTCAGTATAGATGATCTCATAATTTTGTTAGGTGGATGGAGATTTTTTTTCCCCATTTCCTCGCCAATTTGGTCATCTGACAGTTCCCACCCAACATCGAGCTCTATCACACAACAGATATCAACCAGGAAGGGTGAAGGCTAGCACATGCTTTCCCCGAGGCATGTGAAACCAACTACCATATCTATTCAAACTACTGCTTATGCTACATAACAGGCAGTGTGACACACTTGGAGGAAAACATTAACTGCCCTCCTCTGCATACAGGAGCTCACTGATGCCCACAATTGGCTACTGTCCTTTTGATTGACAAGGGAGAGAGGGGAAAGTGTAACACCACCCCTCCCACCCAGAGAGCAATGCTCTCTAGGACTCCCAGCCGTGGAAGGCTGTGGCATCGTCAAGATTTGAACTCGAGATTTCCCGACCATAGGATGAGCACTTTTCTGTTGGGCCACTTCAGAGTGCCAAGCAAATATGGCACACCACATTTGCTTCGACTAAGGACCTGTTCATTCAAAGGTAGGCAACAATTTTGGGAAGCTTTTGTCTGCAGGACAGTTGTCTTCTAAGGATTTTATTTTTGACAAATAAAAGTTTTGCAACTCCATAATTCTGTTTACTACATAACATTGAACATAAAAGCCAATCCGACCAACTCCCATAGGAAACTTGACCGATTCTGCTGGCTCCCACAGAAAGTATGACCAATCCCACCTACTCCCACAGAAAGTTTGACCAATCCCAGTCACTAATTCAGAATTTTTTACCCATCACCCCCCACCCCCACATACACAGAGAAAGTCTGACCAATCCCACCCACTCCTCCAAAAAGTTTATTTATAGATTCTATCACTGATAAACCCCTCCCACCTGTTGCATCCTCATACACTACGGTGACACTCTTCCATTTGTAGAAGTGCACAATGTCGAGCACGGCCCGGCTAATGGAGGCATACTCTGGGTGCAGGTTGACGAAGAAGCTGTCCCTGTTGTCCATAGATGGATGTTTCCAGCGTGTCTGTATGTGAGGAACCTCCAGCGCATTACAGATAGACTGCACTGCACTGACTGAGGAGCTGTGGGAGGGACCAAAGACTGCAGCCACACCCAGTGACAGCTGATCACATGCTGAAAGTACATGAGAGAGGAGTTAGAGTGAAGTAAGTGATGTGAAGGTGGAGTTATGAGGTAAAGGAGAGCAACATAAGGGTGAAGTCACCACATAGTGAAGCCATTATGATCTACTGATAGACTTTTGGCAATATGCTAGACTCTTATTAGAGTTTGCTTTTATGTTGCATATTACATTTGACAGCAAAGGGGGAAAAACACTGTTTCCTTCTTCAGTCCGCATTTTCTATCCCTGATTTTTTCATGTTTAATGGCAAGTGCTTGTGTTTAGAAGTGGTGGTCTAGTGGCACTATTGAAAAACCTCATCTTGGACTCGGAAGCGTGAACTACATGCAGGTAATTTGCATTATCTTAAGGGGAAGCCCAAAAAAAATCTAAATTATTTTGCCAGATAGACCCAGAGAGAGTAATGGTTAAAAATTTCTAGAAAGTAATGACCTAATAAGTAAAGCAGTAAAACAAATGAGTCACAAAACAAAATGTACAGATTGTAAGAAGCCATAGGAGTTGGGGAACTGGGGTGGACTTGACAAACTCTTTGTCAGAACTGTGAGGTAACAAAAGAGCATGTAGTTACAATAAACAAGAAGAGGAACAGTGCCAGAAAAAATTTACTATAGGGTATGTACTCTTAATGTAAATGTAAAGTACTAGCCAGAAAAGATGTGAGTCCTGAAACACCACTGTAAGTTTATGAACTAGAGTTATTTAAAAGATATCTGAATAAAATTTCTGGCAAGACTGTCAGAATGGTTGCATGTTATAATAAATATTGTTGTTCCAAAGCTTCGATTTACCTCTCCTTGAGGCTTCAAAGCTGTCGAACATGTTGATGCGCTGGATGTCATAGGTGAGCGTTGTGTTCGGCATTAATGTCCTGTTTCGGTTGATGCTGGTCACTGCGAATTTAAAGGCTAGCTCTTCCACGCTGATTGGCTCATTCTCCAGTGTCTCAAAAATACCACCTGCACACACAAACGCAGCATTAGAGCAACATATGTCATTTGAATTGGCAACCGTTGTGATTACATCGATTGATCCGAAAGCTGGGTGAGTATAAACACATCACTAACAGATTAGCATGAAAACATCACATTTGGTGAGTAGTGATCATATCCTCTACCCTGATGCTGACATGGCCAGTTTTCTGAAGCTGACCTTTCACTGCGTGTCACCACAGACCCCAGAAATCACTTATGCCTTTTATAGATGTGGTGACTGCTTCAAGAGCATGCAGAAATGAAATAGTTAAAATGTAAAATTACTACAAAGCTACACACTTCGTCTTACAAAGTTACAAAGCAACTTCCTTTCTTTCTGTGAAAAGGATGATATTCTTAAACAAACCGCTAAACTAAATTACTAATCACTTCAGCTTTTTACGTAAGTTGATCGTTGCTGTGTAATATAAATTATAAAAATAATGTAAAATAGTAAATCAGAGCAGATATATGTTGTGTGTGTGTGTGTGTGTGTGTGTGTGGTCTATTTGTAAAACAGTATTCATTGCCATGCGGAGGTGCATGTAAAGGACTAGAGGACAATCACTGCACTGTTTAGTCCCTGCATTCATCCAGGACTCTAAAAGCCTGCCTAGAGGCTCTCTCTATCACACACACACACACACACACACACACCTCCATACACAGTCCTGCAGTCAGACAGAGAAAGAATGACATATTTACATTTGTATCTGACAGATGAGACAGCGCTGTTTAGGTTACTGCCTTTAATATTTGTCTCTATGAGTATTTATGTCCATAGATTGCTTGCATTATTGTTCATTATTATTATTTGCGAAATGTGCCCCAGTTTTTGGAAAAGCACTATATTAGATTAGATTTTTATTGAAACTCCTAGGTGTAATGCTTTTATATTGCAGTATTTAAAGTATAAGACACACATAAAAGGCAGCAACATGCTGCATTAGCACTAATACAGGGCTATTCCATGATGGCCGCCTTCCAGCTGATCTTTCTGGGAAATTGTCTGAAAGTGGTTCATGCTATGTCTGATAATGCCTCTTCATGTAGTCTTTCATTACAGACCCACGTTCATGACCACATATGGCAAACACTAACACATCCGTACATTCACTGTCCACTTTATAAGGAACACCTGTACACTCATGCAGTTATCCGATTAGCCACTCATGTGGCACCAGTGCAAAATATACACTCATGCAGATACAGGTCAAGATCTTCACCTCAAACCTCAGTGACTTGGATGTTGGTGCCATACAGGCTGGTTCGAGTACACAACCATCTCTAGTGTTTACACAGAATGGTACGGAAAACAAAAAACATCCAGTAAGCGTTCAGTTCTGCAGGTAGAAATGCCTTGCTGATGAGAGAAGTCGGAGGAAATTGGCCAGACTGGTTTGAGCTGGAACAGGAAATATAACCACTCAGATAACCACTCTTTGCAACTGTGGTGAGCAGAAAAGCATGCACAACACATCAAACATTGTGGCAGATGGGCTACAATAGCAGAATGCTACACTGGGTTCCAGCCAAGAACAGGAATCTAAGGTTACAACAGGAACAGTCTACAACTGTCCAGTTTCGGTGAACCCCATCACTGATTACTTTCCTATAACGGCAAGCCTCCAAGTGTTTTATTCCTTCCTCATTATTATGTTAATTGAACGCAGTCTGACCGGCTGTTTAAAACAGCGTAAACGGTCGTATTCGACTGGAGCAGCTAGTGCAACGGCATAATACAACACTGCAACATATGGGCCAGATTATGTTTTCTCCGCTGATGAATAAAACAATGAAGATTATGCGAACACAGAGAGAGAGATAAAGAGCGGATTCAGTCGGATTAAAACACGGTTAGATTACAGCGTGTTTCTTAAATCTCACTCTTCTGGGTTTCTGTCTCAATAAACCATGTTAGATAAGTCACAGGTTTGGCCTACATCAGACTAAGATTCAGGATTAGACCTGACATTTACACATCTTCATTTGCCAGATGCTTTTATCTAAAGCAATTTAACAAGTGTGCCGGAATCCAGTCCAAGTGCTGAACTGATAAAGTAGAAGTTTGACAATAGTACACAATTTAACCCTTTACTTCAAATGTAGTCGATATGTTTGGTGTTTGAAGTTCTTCAGTTCTGCACTCGAGCGACGAGGCTCGTGTAACTAACGAGTAATGGAAATCCAAAACTATACCAAGCTGCACTAAAGAAAAATGTGATTTCAGTTATCCAAGAGCTGCCCTTTTATTACAGTATTACAGTGTTTAGCTACACTGTGAAGTGTTCTTCATGTTTAAAGATCACGCCCTAGACGACATTAGCGATTCTGTGTGATGTCACTGAAGAACTGGATGCGGTTTAAGACATTTACAGAAAACATTTTGGGTGAGACTTGGCTCAACCTCGGTCGCTCTGACTATCTTTCGTACATTTTTCTGCCCACAACATTCAGAATGTTGAAGGCTGCAATATGATTGGCTCTCTGCCAGTGACAGCTGGTGGTGATATTAGATGTTAGATCTTCAGTAAGATGATTTGTCCTGGTCAGGGTAGCGGTGAATCCAGAGCCTGTCCCAGGAACACTGGGTGCAAAGCAGGAACACACCCTGCTGGGACACCAGTCCACCGCAGGTCACAACTGCAACTGCAAGTGGAGAACATGCAGAACACCCCCAAGCTCAGGATCACCCTGGAGCTGTGAGGCAGCAACGCTACCTGCTGCATCACCATGCCATCATGACACACCCCAGTCAGCGTAACTATACTTAATAGTTTTTTTTTTTTAAAAAGCCGATTCTCCCAGGACATCTAGAAAGTCTTTGATATTTTTAGATATATTTTGAGGCAAAGACGACTCTTTTGGTCATACACAGAAGACCTCAAACCAGTACAAGCAGACCAGGACAAAGCAATAATATTGTTTTTGATAGGTGGTTTGGACGCGCTGACTAATCGTGGACATCGATGAATGTTTTCAGGTCAGTCTACTGAGACACTGTGTTTGAGGTCCAGAAACAGTCATGTCTATGTTGTAATGGGATTGTATGTGTATTGAGTGTATTTATCAATTTCCAGACCTTATAAGGTCTGTTTTCTAAACTCGAAAAAAAACTCTAGTTCCTTTATTTTCAGTAGCATAATTCCAATATCATTCATTCATTCATCTTTAGCAAGAGCTTTATCCTGGTTGGTGGATCAGGAGTCTATCCAGGGAACCCTGGGTGCGAGGCAGGAATATACCCTGGATGTGAAGCAGGGCACCATGTCCCCACAAATTTACACACCCAGTCAGGGGCAATTTAGAATTACCAGTCCACCTGCTGGGATGTTTTTTAGGAGGCAGGAGAACCCAGTTTAAACCCAGACGGACACTGGGAAAGCATGCACAGGAACTCCATTCCAATAACCAAATGAAATCTGCATTAGTTCTATATTACCAATAAAGTTTGTGTTTTGCATTTTAAAAAGTTGTAGTAAAGTTAATTAAGCGTGCTACGTACCGATGCGCAGAACGTTCTGCTGCGCGCTCGCGAGGACGCACAGCATCAGCATCAGCGGCAACGACGAACGAAGTCGTTTCTTTCTCGCCATGGCGCGCGCGCACGGAGCTTGCCTCGAGCATGGATAATTCTCCTCCTGCTCCTTCTTCTTCTTCTTCTTCTTCTTTTTTGCGGTCAATTCATGTTTGCCGTGCTGTCACGCGCCAGATCCGGACTGTTTCCCGGTGCGCACGCGTCACGCAATCTGTGCACGAGCCAAAAAAAACCCCCCACAAAAAACAAAAAAACCCAAGTTCAAGCTTGGAGAAGCAGTGGAAAAACTAATTGTGTGTGTGTGTGTGTGTGTGGGTGTGGGTGTGTTGTCCAATCGGATGAAAGTAAAGGCGGGGCTTCAGTGAAACAGAGGCGTGACTATTGGAATGTTATCAGATAAGTGACATTGATATTAACGGGTTTAAATTGGGATTTAATACTGTAAGTGGGGCAGCCCATGGCCCATGGCTTTTCATGATTATCAACAATTTGGGAACATCTTCATCTTCATCATCAGTGGATCCGGAGCTTATCCAGGGAGCACTGGGTGTGAGGTGGGAATACAGCTTGGATGGGATGGGACACCAGGCCATTGAAGGGCATCATGGACACACTCATTTACACAAAGAGTAGTCAGTGCACATACTGGTATGTTTTTGGGAGGTAACCGGAGAATGGTAATGGCAATGTGCGAACAGGATTGTTCGCTTTATATAGGGCCTAATTTAATTAACTATAGTAAACCTTTTCACTATTCAGGCCATTCCTTGTATGAGCAATGAAAAAATTAATGTTTTTTTTTCAGCTGTGAATCTAGGAAAAGGTATTTACCCTTCAACCAATGTGTTAACCCATCTCTTACAAAAACTCCTCTCATTTTTAAGGTTTTTAACATCAAATACACAAAATACTGTGTTTACTGTATGTCCATTCAAATGACATGAGGCATTAATTGGTTGCGTAATTGCACTATTTGTCCATATAGTACACAGTTATAGAAGGGAAGGATTTATAATCGCAGTATCCGTTATCACCTAGATGAGGATGGGTTCCCTGTTGAGTCTGGTTCCTTTCAAGGTTTCTTCCTCATATCGTCTCAGGGAGTTTTTCCTCACCACCGTCGCCTCTGGCTCGCTCGTTAGGGGTAAATTCACATATTTACAATCTATTTTGGTTTAATTTAATTTGAATGTATTTATTTCTGTAAAGCTGCTTTGTGACATTGTCCATTGTCAAAAGCGCTATACAAATAAAATGGAATTGAATTGAACTAAGGACATTCTAATGATGTACTTCATTTTTTTAAATTAATAATTTACTTTCAATCTATAATTTTTGAAACAGCGCTGTACTTTCAAGGTGATCTCATCAGCCAGTATCACGATGTGACTGAAAATAAAGAAAAAAGAACGAGAGGACTTCCTGTTGAGCATATGACGTGTGGAATATTCCACATATTTCATAGGGGACACTTTTTTCCTCTCTCTTGAAGTTAATAAGACAAAAAAAAAATCGGCATGTTACTGAGAAAGTGCAAAGCACAAACTCTTCCTGTCCTGAAAACGTTCCTAAAAAAAAATCTGTATATGTAAGTGAAAGCATCTCAGTAATTTATCTCTTATATAACATACATACAGCATTCACATTCTTTGGAAAAAAACAATCATTTTAGTGACATATTACACTAAAATTCCCCCGGTATGAGACATTGTCTTATCCAGTTGTCCTGCATTCATCAACACAATGTCCTACAATGTCCACAAAGCAATGAAGACCAGCATAAAAGATTACTTGAAGAATAAAGAAAAAAAAAATACCATTAACATACTGCAGATCGAGAACACTGAGTTCTTTTTAATTGGTAGAGACGATTACAAATAACACAATAAGAACAATTAATAATTATAAATAACAATAATTAATAATTGACATCATTATGAGATGACAACAGTTTTCACTATGTGTTAGGAGTGCAGTGTGTTACTGTGTGGAATATAAAGCCTCACAACAACTTGAAAACGTGTTGGATCAAGTGCTATTTTATAAGCTGCTGAATACTGAGGGTGGAAGCCATATTGTTAAATTTGCAGTGATTAATGTGATAATTACAACAAGGACAGCAAGGTAAAAATACACTTGCATTTTTCAGTCCATATTTTCTATCCCTGATTTTTTTTTTTTTTTTTTTTGAAGGGGTTTGGGGAATCTTTAGTGCAAGGTCTTGTGTTTAAAGGCAGTGGTCTAGATGCTATTGAAAAACCCCATCTCGGACACTGGGAACCTCAGAGACACAGATCATTTCCCAGAAAAATCCCAGAAAATTGACTTGAGCAGCTGCGTAACCTGACTAGTTATGGGATCTCTAAAGTTCCCCTGTATGATGTAATTTGTGGACTAAAGTCTCAGACTTTAGTGAATATGACCAATAGATTATAGTTTGATTTAATGATTTTTTTTTTTTGGTTAGTGTTTGATAGCTAATGATTTTCTTAGTGGTAAGTATTACATGATTATTTCTACAGAATATGTATATTTACACTGCTTTAAAGATTGTCCGTGTTCATATGTACATTCCTGAACCTGAGTGTGTACTGGAGAGCTGGTGCGATCCGGTTTCCCTCCATTTGTACCCAACCATTGGTGGAAGAGGTACAGTGGGCTGTACAGCGATGCCAAAGTTCCCATCATACCCTGCAGCAGGAGGTGTAGATTGGAGACTCGGTTGGGTAGAGTGTGTGCCTGAATGGAGGGGTTTTATTGGTATGGAGATTATCCCTGAGTCGGGCGTGCTGTGCAGTGATGGATGGTGCTGAACAGGCACCATGTTAGCAGGATAAACCACAGGAACATTGTAGAGTGGAGCTTGGCCACCAGGGGGTGCTGCAGGGACATTGTAAGCCAAAGGAGAAGGCTGCTGAGAAGAAAAGCTGTGGGTCTGAAGCAGAGGCTGATGGGAAATTGAGCTAATTGAGCTTGGGGTTGGCGTGAAGGGTTGGAAATGTGACATAGTCAATCTATTTGGGGCATAAACAGGCTGGTAGGGTCGATTCTCTTGGTAGCCCCGGCATGCGAGGAAGACAACCCCAGAGGAAAAGAGGATGAATGCAGTGACCCAGCCAACATAAAGAGCTTCACCAAGTTCCCTACGTTGAGCATCAAGTAATAGCGGGTTATAAAAGTCCCGAATGATGGAATGTGCCGTCCAGGACACGGGAATGAGGACACAAATGGCAGCCATGATCTCCATTGAGCCAGCGATTGCGATAATGAGAGATTTAACTCGTGGTTGATCAGGAAAACAGGAGATGCTACGCAAGCCTGGCAAGGATGCCACCAATCCCAGAAAGCTGAGTGCCACCGAACAGCACATCAGACCTCGGGAAGCCTGGAGCTCAGGAGGCAGATAGAGCAACGAGTCATACACTTTGCACTGCATTCGGATATTGGCCTGGCGGTAGCAGTTCATCCATAAACCTTCCCAGCGCGTTTCCATGACAATGATGTTCTCCTGGATGAATGCAGTCACTCTCCACATGGGGAGACCCGTTACAGCTGAAGTGCCGATCAGGCCAACAACTCCCAGGCAAAAGCCGATGAGCTCACCCACACCCTCAACCATTGTTTGTACACACTTTCAGCTGAGAACTATCAAAAGATCACAGTGTCCAGAAACTAGTGGTCACTGAAGGTCCTGTAAGAAGTTCCTGACTATCAGGCAGTTGACTCACACAGGCGCTCACCACCACTGCTCATACACAATCTCTAAAGGCAGAGCGTCATTCCCTAAGCTTGGGAAATATCACAAGGTAAGATCTGGGGCATAGAAACAGTCGAGTAATCTATTACCTGAGTGGTTAAAAATCCAGTAAGTTCCAGTTCTTGCTTTTGAAACTCCTTCAAGACTAACACATATCGCTCCTGAGGAGAAACCAGAAGATGTCAGCCCCAGAAATGATTTGGAGACACCTTTCTGTTGGTTCCGAACAAGAAAGAAGTTGATGTTCTTTTAGTTTTGTTCTCTTATGTGTTATCCCAGCATTAAACAGTCATCCTCATACCCAGTCCACTTGAGCGCTGGAGTGAACGGAGCAGGCCGAGCCAGACTGATGAATGCAGAGTTTACTCTCTCTCTCTCTCTCTCTCTGTTATGGGAAGCATTTGCCCCTTCGTGATTGGTTCAGGATGATGAGGGTTCTTGCTGAGTGCATGTTTGTGGTGTTCTTACTCATGTGGGTTATGGACATAATAATCTCACTTCTACAAATACACACATGCAATCTTGGACACACAACGGCTCTTGGACTTATGCAAATTAATTTACTTAAAGTTGTTTTAGACTGTACTAATTGTCACTGCATACCAGAAGTTCTCATATTCACCTCTAGAGTGTTTTTGTCATGTGTGTACACTACATTCTTTAACTGCATAAAACCTCAGGGGAAGAAATAAATCCAGTCTTGGGTTATAATAAATTCTTTTATAATTAAACTCTTTTCAAACGTAGCCATGGCGATATCATTTCAATGTAAGTCAAATGTAACCATGGCGATATCATTGTACTGTAAGCCAAACGTAACCATGGCGATATCACTTTAAAATAAATCAAACGTAACCATGGCGATATCATTTTAATATAAGTCAAACGTAAGAATGCTAACATCATTCTAATGTAAGTCAGACATAAACATGGTAATATCATCTTAGTGTAAGTGACCATGGTGATATAATTTCAGTGTAGGTCAAATGTAACCATGGCAACATCATTTTCACGTAAGTCTAATGTAACCCTGGTGACATCATTTTAATGCAATACAAATGTAAGCTTTGCAATATCATGTTATTCTAAGTCAAACGTAACCATGGTGATATAATGTTAGAGTAAGCCAAAAATAACCGTGGCAATATCATTTAAGTGTAAGTCAAACGTAACCACGGTGATATCAACATGTTACAGTTCCAAATGAATTTGAATTGAATTGAAATTTGGACACTTGTACTGATTATGTGCCTATTTATGTTCTATGGACTATATTAGGATATTTATGTTACGAGTGCTCTGTAAACAAACATGTACTGACATTACATTACATGTTTTTGCATATTAATAGTGTTCTGGGGACTGATATTGTCAAAAAGAACGATGCTGGTAGCTGTAATGCAGATATCCTGAACACTGAGTCAGACTCGATGGTCGGTGGTTGTTGCATTCATTCCTTTTCAGTTTTGAAAGCACATACTAAAACAAAAAAAAAGGAAATTAAAATACTTTTTTCATCTAATTATTATTTTTTTTAATGATTAAAAAAAAGAATTGGGTTTTAATTGTTTTCACTTGCCTAGAAATCCAATATTCATGAATCCAAATATAAAAAAAAAATAAAAAATCTCCACTGCAGTACATTTCAGCATGAACAGAGCCAACCTGGAAGTAGAAGTATGCTATTATACAGGCTCTGTTTTCATAAAAGATATGATCAAATGGGCTCAAGATATTTGATTATATATTAATATTCTTAAATTGGAGCACCTGGAAAATCCAGCTGATTTTTTCCCCCACACACAACAAGCACTTGATGAATCACTTGTGTTCCTTGCAGAAAGTGGAACAGTACCTTCAGAGATACATTAAATGTAACTGAATGTGTAATTCTTTCAGTTAAAACCAACTTCAAAACCTGTCAACACTTTTCAACGCCTATCAACACCTCTCAGGTCCAGTGGTGCTCTTTTCCATCGAGGCGATGGTACAAAGGGGTGCCAATACCTTGTGCGAAGCAACAGATGCCCAACGGTCAGTAACTAAATACCTACAAAGTGACCCATATGGTAGATGTACCTAATAAACTGCCATTGTTTAGTGACGGACAGTTCCACCTGTTCCTCATTTGCCTTGCCTCAGAGATATGCAAACTCATGCTAACCTCTAATTTCCCTTTTTCGAATTTTTCCAGACTTGTCTGCTTGCTCTCATGATCTTCGGGGTCCTGTTAAGCTTGCCTGTACTTAATAAGTATAATAAATGAACCATTTCTCTCATTTTTTTCCCCCTTTGATTTAATCAATAACTCTGTAGTTAGCAAACATTCTTAGCGCTAACAACCCCTTGAGCCACAGAATAGAGCGAGAGTGACGAAATCCGTAATAAACTGACTATAAAACATTACTGCACCAAATAAAGACATGGTTCCTGTAAGTTATGGTGTATTTATGAAGAGATATGCACATACAGACTTGGTCTAAAATATATCTATACACAATTTTCTCCAGTTTTCACCTGTTTTTGGAATGATTTAGAAAAACCTGTGGTCTCCAGGACCCCAAAAGCAATATGAAGGTTAAGTATGATGACTTGAGCTGGCACTCATCCCAAAAATCTCGCAGAGATAATAAGGTGGAAAAATATGTAATAAGTACATAATTACACAAGCCAAAGAAAGATTTGGCTAATTTATTATTCATGAATAAATGGATACATATAAACATTTATAGCTGATGCTTGCCTTAAATCTCTGTAAAAAAAAAAAAAAAAAAAAAAATTTGCTTGTGATATTTCTTCTTTTATTATTATATATAAGTCAAACCTGTTCTCTTGCCATAAAACAAAAAAAATGTGTGTCTTTGTACAATACCAGTAAAGGTTTATGAGATGTTTGTTCTCCTTGTTCTGCTTCAGTTGTAAGGTTTCTGTGGATGTAAAGGGCGTGTCCGGTTAAAGAATTTGAGACAATATATGCTCTTTGGCTTACATTTCACACAGGAGCCTCAGGGCACGCAGATCACCAAGACGCTGGAGTACACAATGCAACAGAGAGTTTGGTAAACATAATTGCATGCAAGCAACTTGTCTCGCCCCCTAAACACATCCCTCATAAATAAAAAAAAAAAGAGCTTGTACAAATCTTTTTGTACAAATCACCCGTTTTTTTCTCATTGTTCAGTTCAATGTGACAATCCAGGTGCTAACACAATGTTCATTCTTAATTAAAAAAAAAAAAAACACACATGGTCACATGCTTCAAAAATATACAATCTATAGCTCAAACCGGGTTTCTGGAGAATATCTAGACACTGAGGCATGTCGACTTTTCACATGTGATCTACATACATACGATTTACACAATAAAGTCACAGAAAGCTGATTTCACATGAAACATTAGAACAGTATTGTCAAGTGAGGTTAATCCAAGTAAGATGCAGTAAACAAACATATACATACACGAATACACACACATTGTCTGGATCCGGTTGCCGTATCCCCTGTTCTGTCCTCATTTAACCGTTAGTTTGTGTTTCTCCTGTCATTTTCACAGATAGGCAACAGCACTACGAACCGACGGATGTCTGGACGGCTGGATAAAGCTCTGCTGCCTGGACGGCTGGATAAAGCTCTGCTGCCTGGACGGCTGGATGAAGCTCTGTTGTCTGGATATCTGAGCAATGGATGGTTGAGTGGACGTCTGGAGAAAGGACGGCTCTCTGGAGGAGAAACTGTAGGTGGCTGCAGGTCTGGGCTGATACGCCACTGGTTGTGGTTGAGGCTGGTATGCCACGTATGGCACATCCCTGTTGTACGCGTAGCGAGACTGGTCGGCTCGTTTCTCATTAGACCCAGCACAACACGCAAAAATGCATCCGCCGGCAAAAAGCAGTGCCGAGGAAACCCATCCGATGTAGAGCGCCTCACCAAGCTCTCTTCGCTGGGCATCAATTAGGAGGGGGTTGTAGAAATCTCGTATAATCACATTGCCGGTCCAGGAGACAGGAATAATGGAGCAGATGCAGGCAAGGATAATGAGGGAGCCAGCCACAATGAGAACCACACGTTTGGCGCGGTCGTTGCCTTGTATGCATGCAGTGCATTTCATCCCTATGATGGCCACAAACAGGCCAATGGCAGCCAGTGCCACTGAGCAGCACATGAGGCCTCGGGCAGCCTGGAGATCAGGTGTGAGTGCCAGCAGCGAATCGTACACCTTGCACTGCATGCGAATGTTGGCCTGTCGATAACAGTTCATCCAGAGGCCCTCGAAGCGCGTCTCCATCACAATGATGTTCTCACCAATAAACGCTGTCACGCGCCACATGGGCATCCCTGTGCTGGCCGAGACACCTATTAGGCCCAACAGAGTCAGGATTAGTGCTGCCAGCTCCATCGGCTGGCCTGCCATCTCAGCTCGCTCTGCTCGTGCTCCAGTGGAGGGATGCTTGGAACAACTTTCAGTCTCAATGGAAAAAAAGGTAGATCATTCTTGGAACTGGAAAAGGAACAAAACGGCCGTTTCTTCTCGCTCTCTCTCTCTCTCTCTCTCTCTCTCTCTCTCTCTCTCTCTCTGGGATCCGTGTTCAGGTGGAGAAGCAGTCCCAGTGGATGAGTTGTGTGCACTTGCTCCCTGCCCCCTCGTCTCCGTAATGAAGGAAAGGATGGGCGGGATCTCCAGGTGGTTGCTGTGAAATCATATCCTTCTACGCAGAGCTCATTTGCACCTGACGGAGAAGGAGGGGCAGGAAGCAGCGAGCCAAAACCACCACTGGTGCCTGGGGATCCTGAAAACAAACACATACAGACTCAGAGAGTCACACGGAGGTCCTTGTTGCTATTACGCCTTATACTCTGAAGGTGTAGTTAAATATTAACGCATGGATTATGCGCTTCAATAATATTTTACACAAATTAACCAAAAGGGAGATTGTTTTTATCTACAGTTCATGTCCAGAGGTTTGACTCTAGAAGTCTATAGAACCTTTTTATTAAAAAAAAAAAAGAAATCCTTGTATGACATTGAAATCTACTCGAATATCTCATTAATATGCCACTGGCCTAAATTTTTCAAATTCCATATATTTCTGTCTCACACACTCTTACCTGCTCATAGCTGTGTGTTGATGGTTATTTGCTTCTTAATGACTATTATTTAATCAGAGAGTATATTTGTCTATGCACTGTCATTCCCACTGTTATATAACAGCATTACATGCTGGACTAGCAATGAGAAATTAATAGTTTTTAATGACTTATTTAATTAAAAAAAAAAACACAACCATTGGCAGTCGACTTGTAGCCAACAGCCCCTTAAACACTGAAATTCTGGTTACTCGTTAATCCCGGCTTCACTGGAAGACCTGCTGCGTTTTCACTTGAAGTCCCCATGGAACGTCTTGAGAGACGTGATGTGATTCTGTATGTTGACGTATTTCCTTTAACAGGAAGTCAGAGTGACAGCATGTTGACTTGCTTGGCTGATTTACACGACAGCCAATAGCTTTTGAGATACGCCACTCTCCCCGTCACAAAACCGCCAACTCGCACAAAAACTCGCACCCTCTTCCAAACGAATAAACTTCAACTATTTTTTTTAATCCATCAAGGGATGGTTTGAAAAGGGAATGGTGTGGGGGAAGACACACAGTCAAAAACGTCCCCTGAGGGCAGGACTAGGGCTAGGTTCATTTGATGGTTGTCATTCGATTGTGACTTGGCCTCGACCCAATTAAAACCAATTCTTGGCCCAAGCTTGGCTAATCCTGGTCTTGGACTTGATAATGGTGGTCTTGACTACAGCCCTAGGATATATAATGTACGTTCTAGAGAGAATTGAACTTGATGAAAACAAACCTAGTAGAGGATGACTCGTTGAAAAAAGCATAATTTTCCCAGAAGTGACAAACTATAGAATTAAAATAATAATATCTCCAAAACTAGATATATCTAGATGTATTGGTGTCTATAACACGAAAGGATATCATCTCAGATAACAATCTCATTTTAGCACTAAATTAACATATCCTCTTGCTAACGGACATACTAATGATGTACTTGTATTAAATGTATTTTTTATTTTAAAAATGTACTTTTAGTATACAATATTCGTAATAGGGTTGTAGTTTGATCAGTTGATCTTGTCAGTAATTATCACAACATATTGAAGACAAATAGAATGAGAGAATTTGCTTTTCTTCTTCCCGTGATCTTCAGAAAATTAGGAGGAGGCGACTTATTGTTAAACATTCGACTTGTGACTTGTGGAATATTCCAGATATTTTCACAGTGATGAATATGTTCAGGTAACACGCGTGAGTGAATACTGTGGAACCAAAATGGACGTTTTTCATAACTTATGGCGCCCCAATCATGGAATCACCCACTTACTAAGACACTTGATGTTGGTTTTTCCTTTAATTAGTCACATGTTAATTTCACACACACACATATATATTTGATTTTGATTTTTTTTAAAAAGCATCTTGTTGTAACAGACTCAAACTTTTGTAAAGTAAATCTATAACCCATGTTCATTATATACACTGATAAGTCCATGAAACAGTAAAATCAATAACCTTCATATCTGACCACTCACTCACATCCACATTAATGCCTCCTATTCACATCTGTTGTGACATTGTGCATACTGTTTATGGATTTCAGACTCCGTCTGGTGCCGTGGTTAGATATCCGCAGGTAAATTTGAGTTACAGGTGTGTCTACAGGTCTGAGATGGCCGCAAACAATCACACTCCTTTTCAGCAAAGCCACACAAACAGGTTCAGCCAGAAGTGGTGAGCTTTTGCTGGAATTATTCTTACAGCATGGTATCAGTCTAAAGTCAACTTAAACACCTGAAGCCATTGTGTATGACCAACAAAGTCACTTGATTAATTTTGACTGGATTTAGTATTTGTGATGTAAAAAAAAAAACAAAAAAACTCTGCATAGTCTACATACACTGTTCTTTATGTAACTGTGTCTAATTTTATTTCCAACAAATGGTTGAACAAACAAAACATATTTATTCAAAGATTAAAATGTATTACAGCACTTTGACAAGAGCTTACAAGAGCTTGTTTTCTCTGTAGTGTGTGTGCTCAGTGTTCACAGTATGTCACATGACTAGTCTTCCCAGATGGCGTCTTGTTTAACTTGTACAGATCGTGTTAAATATTCTTTACCGAAACAATCACAGAGTGCTCACTGCTACAGTTGGGTCCATAAGGCAAAGTCAAGTCCACTGCCAAAAATATTTTCACTTAAAAATATATATATATATTTATATAGGTTAATGTCAAAGTTAAAACATTTGATTTTGATTTAAAAAAAATCGGCTCTTTGTAACAGACTCAAACTTTTGCAAAGTAAATCTACAATCCACATTCATTATATACACTGATAAGTCCAGGACAAAAGCTGGATCCTGTTAAACTGAAAGCAAGAAGTCATAACTGCTATAGAAATTTCAGGCCTACTTTTTGACTCAGAGTTCTTTAGTATGCAGATGGTACGTAGGTAACAGATGGGGGTTGGTAGCCATACTGCGGTTGGTAGTTGTAGGCTGGCTGATAATATCCGGGATTATAGGAGTTATTGTATGGAGTGTACTGGGCTCGGTACAACACAGAGTTAATGTCGTCTTTCTCCTCTACTCTCGGTGCGTGGCGGCACAGCAGTATAACCCCGGCTATGAAACATATTGCTGCACTGACCCAGCCGATGTAGAGCGCCTCACCAAGCTCCCTACGCTGTGCGTCAATCAGCAGGGGGTTGTAAAAATCCCGGATGATGACGTGAGCTGTCCAGGAGACGGGAATGAGGGTGGCTATACATCCTCCCAGGAACAGACATCCACCGCACACCAGGACGATGTGTTTGACACGCGGCCGTGAGTCCACAAGCCGAGTACACCTCATCCCGATGGTCGAGATGAGACAGGCGAGCGTCGTCAAAGCCACGGCGGTGCACATGAGGCCTCGGGAAGCCTGGAGCTCGGCAGGCAGGATGAGCAGCGAGTCGTACACTTTGCACTGCATGCGGATGTTGGCCTGGCGGTAGCAGTTCATCCACAGGCCCTCCCAGCGTATCTCCATGACGATGATGTTCTCCTGGATAAACGCCGTCACCTTCCACATGGGGAGACCGGTGACGGCCGCGACACCGATCAGACCGACGAATCCGATCACAAGAGCGACGACTTCACAGTGCATCGCCTCTTTACGCTTCTTCTTCTCCTTCAGAAGCTGCTGTTCATATGCTGATTTGGCTGCTTCATCATAGCCTGTGTAAGCGCTGTCCCCGTACGCCTTGTCCGCATACGAGCGGTCAGCATAGGATTTGTCCGCGTACGATTTGGCCGCGTAGGACCCGGCCGTGTAGGACATGGTGGCTGATACGTGGGACAGAAGAGTCACCAAACGTGAAGTCTCCTTCTTTTCCTCTGTCTGCGTCTCAAATGAACACCAGACAAGTCAAACAAGAGAATTTACATCATGCCCAAAGGATGCTATGTGCTCGAACAGGTTTATCCGCAGGAAGGAGGAGGGAACTGGCAATTCTTGATGTTTGAGCAATGCTTGAGGAGAGACATTAATTTTAGGCACAATGCAAGTGATACTTGATAATTTAAGGCACATACAATATATATTTATTCAAATTTATTCATAATCAAATCCAGGCCGCAGAGGTGAGAGCGCAGGATCCTTAGCTGCTAGACCACCAGGGACTGTGTTCTGAAAATATAAGTATGAAAATTTAAAAAAAAGTTATATATGAACCTTTTTTTGCTTGATTTGTTTTCTTTCTTTTGCCGTAATAATAACCAAGTGGGCATCTTTACCTTCCCTTTAACCATGAAGTATGTGTACACATTTCCCAGTAGTAAAGAAACTTGCAAATGACTACTTCACCAAAATATGACCTACTTTACACATTATATGAGATATTAGCTATTTTTTTTTTTAAAAAGCACTTTTTATGGTAATGCAGTAGCATGTTTGATTCATCGTTCATCATTTACGCTAACTGGTAAAGCAAGCACTGTGTATGTAAACCATGATCAGATATGAGAAATAAGGAATAAAACACTCCGAGGTGTGTTGTTAATGAAGAATGATAAAATAATGAAGAATGAAGTGGATTGTATTCCTACAAAGGCATGTCCTGAAGTGTTTTCTTCCTCTTATAGCGCAGCAATTTGCCCACAATTACAATTCCAATTTGGAAAAACTTGCTGACTGTAACAAAGTGCTGACACTGGAGACTCCTTCCATGAATGTTAAATAAACGTCTATTTAAACAACGCCTCCATATCAACGAATATAGTTTTATCGTTCTTAAATAACATGTTTCCTTTGAATCTGTTTATTATTAGGTTTCGATTCGGTGGCGTGTCCGCCACACACATGCCCCTGCAAACGGTTACTATGGAAACAATAACATATTAGAATGAGGGTGTTAATATAAACTTGTCATTTCAATTACAGTGGAAATATTGTCAGAGCTGCTGGTCTAAAAAATCTGACCGGTCATTCAACAATGCGGTGGAATAAACAGCATTAACTACTGAGTGACAATATCAACATGCTGACAAAAACAGCATTTTTTAAAATCTATAACAGGAAAATGAACTATCCAACCCATGCTTGGACATAATCAATGCTTTTAGGCCACATTTTTAAGTTTTTGATTGATTTCAATATACTAGTTATACATATATACTTACTAGAAATGTAACACAATGCCACTATCTGTATTCGGATTTAAACCCAAAGTGGGAGTGGCCTAAACTAGAAGGCTTTTATATTAATAAATATTAAAGAGCAGGTTTATATTAATGACTTCGCTCTATTGCCGCATTTGACTTACCTCAGCTTGGAATTGTGGCATTTTTGACCTCCATGCATTCGAGCATGCATAGAAAGTGTGTTAAAAAAACATGGATGCTTCTTTGTTCATCTTTTTTTTAGCAACACACCAGCCAGCTAACTGATGAGTGATGTATAGTTTGTTCCTCTAAACAGGAGTTTAGAGGTCAGTGTTTAACAAGCTATAGTGTACGTATATTGTATATACAGTATAATTCATTTAAAGGTGCTACTTGGTTTACTGGTGATGCTGTGAGCAGCCATGTTGGTTTGATGTCACTTGCTGAACTCAGAGTTGAGGAGACCGTCCTGAGTTCACGAGTAGGTGTTCAGAGAGTTGCGAGTTTCCTAGTCCGACGTCAGAAATTACGATTTCCAACGTTGTTGTTTCTATAGTAACAAGTTACATAGGCACTTGTATGGTGGACACAGTAGATAAGCCAAGTAATAAACTCATAAAAAATGTGTTGTTATTTAGCAAAGAAAAAAGTCATTGTTTCGGTGAAGTTTTCCATGAGGACCTGTTTGTTTGACATTTATGGAAGGAGTCTCCAGTGTCAGGACTTTGTAACAGTCAGACGTAAAGCTGTAGTGTTAGGGAAAGTCTTCAGGACAGAGAGCTTTGTGTTTTGTGGTTTCTCCGCAACAAGCTGCATTTCTTTCTGTCTTTTCTGAAAGAAAGTGAAAGGACAACTGCTGTAACGTAAGTGAGAACAGGAAATAACTTGTCTTGCAGACATTCCACAACATTAAATGTAAGTATAAATGGATTAAAAATGTAATGTGTTGCTCTTTAACGAAATAGAAAAATGACATGTAAGCACTGGAAATTTGCTGTGGTGGAAGAGGAATGACACACTTCAGGACGTGCTGGTGCTGGAGACATTTGGGATGCCGTGCCAGCAGGATTGTTTATCCTCGTTCTGTTCCTCACTAGGAGGAAATTTAGGATTTTGGGAATAAATTGTGGATTATAAATTCAATGTAACAGTTGTGTTGCTGTCAGATCCTAAGAGATGAACTAGGATACGACAACCAGCGCGTGTTGACAGAAACCCACAAACCCGTCCAACCTGTCTGACTACAGCAACGTCATTGGGTGCCTGAGTTTCATATGTAAACACACACACACACACACACACACACACACACACACAAAGCTCTCTTCCTCATCTGCTGCAAAAACCCCTACTTCCCAATCCAAAAAACAAAATGTTTGTGTGTGTGTTAGAGTGTTATATATAGTGTGCTCCTTAGTATGTTTTGTGTGTGTGTGTGTGTGTGTGTGTGTGTGTGTATTAGTGGTTTTTATAGACTTATTTCTGTATGTGTTAATGTGTAGTGTTGTGTGTATGTTAGGAGTGTGTTAGTGTGTATTAGTGTTTTATAGAACTTTAGTCTGGGTGTGTTACTGTGTATTATTGTGTGTGTTAGAGTGTGCTAATGTGTATTCCTGTGTCTGTTAGAATGTGTTAGTGTGTATTAGTGTTTTATAGAGTATTAGTGTGAATGTGTTACTATGTCTGACTGTGTGTATGTTCGTGAGTTATTGTGCATTGTGCATTGTGCGTGTGTGTGTGTGTGTGTGTGTGTGTGTGCACGTGTCCTACCACCCCAGAGATTATTTTCCTATAACAGCATGTTCCACTATTTTTTTTTTTATGTATTAAAGAATGACACGTCGTACCTTTTATCCATTTATAGTTACTTGTGAAATATCTGCATAACACGTTAGTTCATGTTATCAATCATTGTCAGAAAACTTTACAGCTTTACCTCGGACTGTTACAAAGTGCTGACACTGGAGACTCCTTCCATAAATAAATGTTAAATAAATGTCTCCTTACAGAAACCTTCACCATATCAATGATTACACACGTTTGTTACTATAGAAACCATAAGGTGTTGGAACGATCGCATTAATATAAACCTGTGATTTTGCAGCTGCACTACTGTCGGAGCTGCTGATATAGAAAATTAATCAACGCCTTCTGACAAGTTGAGAATCAAGAATTGAATAGACTTGTGGCATAATGTGTATTAATGCTTTTAAAGACTGTGTGTGTTAGGGAAAGCTCATGTTTTACTCAGGCTTCTCAGTCTAACTAGATATTCGCAGCACACACACACACACACACACACTGATGTGTGAAAATGGTTTTAATGTCAAATGTCAAACACCACCACCTACCGTATCACTCCACACCTGCATGTTGTTTGTGTGTGAATTCTGTAAAATCAAATTGCTTTCATTGTTAAAATATTCAAAATTATAGTTTGTGGAACTACTTTACTGGCCACTTTATGACTTTAATAACTCTTAATAACTCAAAAACACGTCACATATAAATAACATAATCTTGGACCTAATTTGTTCTGTTCAGGAATGAAAAGTTCTCTCGCTCCAGTAAAATAATATTGTACCAATTTACATAATGAGCCTAATATTTGAATAGCTGGATCATTTTCATAAATTTATTTATGTTCACAGACTTTAATTTCACAGCTAATGGGCTCCCTGGCAGTCGCTAGATTTGGCAAATTTTTAGACGCATTCAGTAATTTTTTTTCCAAAAAGTCCATAACGACAAATCCGGTAACTTTTTGAGCAGACGTTTGAGCTGTCATCATGGCAATGTACATGTGGAAGCCCATTTCATTCCTGTTGAAAGGGTCTGTAACATCTCGTTTGAAATACCGGTAGCTAGTCTTACTAAATCGCACCATCTACTGTTGGGCAAAGGAAATGCATTTATTTATTTAAGTCTGATGAGGCATAAAACTTCCCAGCAGTGTGTTCATTTTGCCCATGAATGGATAAAAAAATGTGATGTGACTATCTTTAAATAATAAAAAAAATGCTTGTGAATTGCTGCCATAACAGTGGAATAAAACACTCTGTGTCATGCTGTTATAGAAAAATAATCAGTGACAGGGTGGTGAGATGAAGCAGAGTGACTGTTACCACAACGAATATGATTATTTTCCTATAGCAGCACAACACAGAGTGTTATATTCCTTACTTGTTAAACAATCAACTAAAATAGCAACAAACGCTAAATGAATAGTAGTTTAATCGTAAAACAGATTAGAACTAAACTAACTAAAACAGTTTAGTTGCATTGTCTTGTTGGGAGAAATGTCGTATTGAATGTTTGAAGATGTTTATTGATAAGCACCAATCCAGGAGCTTCCGCTCTCAGTTCAGATCTAGTTTGGGCTTTACAAGTCTCTAACTTGCCAGAGCTCTAACTCTGTGAGTATCTTGTAATGCCTTATGGACTGGTAAACGCCCCCCCTCCATTCCAGGTCTTCATCAGTCATGTGTTCCACAGTATTCCGGATAAGCAAGTGTACACTGATGACTAGTTTTGCTTCAATTTCACTATCAGCTCTCATCCACGGTCCAAGAACGGGAAAGCTGACTTTCTTTCAAGACTACATGAGAGGGAACTTGCGAAGATGGAAGGAAGCTCCATTGTAGAATCCTGCATTCTAGCTCCCATCATCAGGGAGTGTGTGCCATATGACATGCACAAGAAACAGATCCGATACATAAACCATCCAGAGGGTAAAGTGTTTGTTCCACTACAAGTGTGAGATAGGTTTCTAGTGTGTGTTAACATTGTTGTTGTCATTGGATATCTAGGCATTTTCACACTATTCAAATACTACAGCACAAAAATACTGATGGCCCAAATTGACTCAAGACATGAGCAATGTCTTGAGTATAAACTCTTGTAGCACATGAGCTACAAATAAATCTCCTCGATCTCTCCCTATAGGAAAGTCATGCCTTTACCTACACCACAAAGTTCCTGGTCAGATATAGCAGTGGAGTTCATCATGGATCTGCCACCCTCCCTCCAATGGCTTCACAACCATTCCCCCATCTACACTGTGCAAACTCTCCTGGACTCAAGATGATGTAGAGGTCATCTGGAATATCAGCAGACTGATAGTCTGCTAAGGTTATAGTCCAAAAACAACAACTTGGGTTCCAGCTAAATACATTCTGGACCCCGATTTAATCAAGGAATTCCACTGCACACATCCAGATTGTCCTGCTTCTTGTAGTGGGGGTCGACCCCCAAGATGGGATGACCCCCAAGAAGACACCCACAGGGATGTGTGTTGATGGTTCTGATACATTCACTTGCACCATCCAAGAGCCACCAGGCACTCCAGCTCCAGGCCGGACTTTACAATCCTCTAACTCACCTGAGCTCTCATTTACCTGCTTTCCTGTTAAACAGTCAGTGTATTTAACACTAGAACCGCCAGGGGTGGCTGTATACCTAAACCGCCAGCGGGTAAATTTTACCCACGCACATGACAATTGTTTTGATATGGCTAAAGAACATATTATTTCACTGTATTATGCCACTGTGTTCACAAAGAAGTGTCTAGAGTCATGAAATGATTATGTCTAGTCATCAACTATATTTTTGTCCTGTTGTTTTATGTTCAAGGCTTTTTTTATGCATCACTTTTCATAACGGTCAATATAAGCTAAACAAGTCCACACTGACAACGACAATTAGAAGGAAGTAAATACATATTTGGGTGGTGTAATGTTATAATACAATGTCATTAAACATATATTAAGATAACCCATGTTACTTAAATTATAAAACAGTATGCAGTCATAATATTAATTGCAAATAAGTGTATTTTCAAATTTTTCTTTGTTTTTTAGGGAAAATAAATGCCTTTCCAATCTGCTATGTGATGAGAAAAAAGAGAAGAACGAACTCCAATCTTTCACGTCAAAAAAATCCTTCACCTACGCGTCTTATCCGCTGTATCACTGAGGTTGTCAGATGCTGAGCCGATCCAGGACACTTCACTTATCGCCCCACCATCAGAATCTCCACCACTCATGGCATTTAGTGCTTGACTTGCTTTATGAATGCTTGAATGTTTTATTGAAAATCTGTTATGTACATTTGAAAAACAGCCACGGGTAAAATTTACCCTGTGGCAGTTCTAGAAATGGCAAAACCTTGCATATAACTTAGTTAAAGAGTGTTCTTTGACTAAGTTATATGCAAGGTTTTGCCATTTTCATTTCCACTTGCAATTGTTTCCTTTGTCTTTCAATTTTTTTTATCAGTATTTTTTTACACTGTTTGCTCAGTTTTTTTTTTTTTTTTTTACAATGTTTTCCACCATTTGACCATTTGAGCTTTCGCAAATGAGGAAATTAAATAAAGGAGAAATTGATGCTTTTGATATCTGGTTATCACTAACTGATTTCCTGATTTCAATGTTTGTCACACTGTTCACACTGGAAGGGTTTCAGAGAAGTTTTTTTAATTCAACTTTATTATACATACAGTGTACACATATTGTTCAAGGGAAATGTCATTCATTTCAATTACACTCAACACTGATTGATTAGTCACACTTTTAATTCATCATTTAATTCTTGCATGAGGGCAGTATGGTGGCACAGCTGGTAGCGTTGCCACCTCACAGCTCCAGGGTGTCCAGTTCAATCCTGAGCTTGGCAGACTGTGTGCTATTTCACCTGTTCTCCCTGTGTTCATGTAGATTTCCTCTGAGTACCTCTCAAAAACAAGAAACCAAGAGTTCAAGAGTAACTGTCAACTTGATGCTACCACCAGCATGCTTCTTTCTGGGAATGGGGTTCTTAGTGTGAAGAACAGTTTTGGGTTTCCTCCGGATTCTCTGGTTTCCTCCTATCTCCCAAAAAACCTGTTGGTAGATGATATGGCTATGCAAAATTGCCCCTAGGTGTGAATGAGTGTGTGTGTGTGTATGAATGATGTTGGTGCTGAATGATGGTGTTTGTCCAAAGAATATTGTCCCAGAAGCATTGTTATAGTACTTCTAGGTGGCCTCTGTGGTGTCATTTCATTAAAATTGTTCTTAATTCAAATTCTAGTTTTCTGCCGGACCTTTGGTACTATCCTTGGGTTTGATTTCACCTCCTTCAGCATGTGCTCTTGTGATCTTTGTGGGAAGGTCACTCTTATGCTTAATTTCCTCCATTTGCAGACTGCTGTCTTATTGTGAATTGATGAACACAAAAAAAGTTTCCAAAAAGTTAATGGCTAATGTTTGTCGATGCTCAGCCAACCTGCTTGGCAGGTTTGGCAAAGGAAGCTAATCTTAAGCCAAAATTCCAAAATATGTTTTTTTATTTTTAAATAATTTTGTAAATAATTTTACTATTTTTTCCCCCAACATCAATATTCTTGGCTACTTTGTCTACATTCAATTTGATTTACGTCCATTTCATTTCATGTGGAAGTTTAAGGAGGAGTGAACGTCTATAAATCTACACATGCCATTTTTTAATTGCAAAATAACAACACAGAATTGCTGCTCAGTATAAATTTGCTCAAATACTTTGCAAACAGTAGTTTCTGTTGAGAAAGGCTCAAGTGCACGTCCTCAGTCCTAGCTTCCTCTTCAGTTTCTGAGAAGAGAATAGATAAATTGTGAAATCAAGTGTCAATGTTGTGGGCACATAGTGTGTTAAAAACAGGATGTGTCCTGGATTTTAAGGTTATTGCAGAATGAACTTAAAAACAGAAGACAAAATAACTGGTGTAGCTAAACACTTAATGTATAATTCAATTCAATTCATTTTTATTTGTATAGCGCTTTTTTACAAAGGTCATTGTCTCAAAGCAGCTTTACACAA
>CM075016.1:2082354-2107374 GCA_037576675.1 Pangasius sanitwongsei | reverse complement strand
AACTTAATGAGGAGTGCAGGGGACTCCGGCAGGACTAGCTATAACAGCATAACTAAAAGGAGAACCAGGGGGAAACACAGACGTGAGAGATCCCTGATATGTAAGGCATACAGTCACTCTTGCATTGTCAGTACAAGATCTTGACCAAAAACTGGTGGAAATAAATCATCATACCTGGGACCAGTGGCTTCCTGAGTTGCACTTCACCATCAGTTCCGTTCAACAGGAAACAACAGGAAAAAACAACAGAACTCATGATGGGTAAACTGATCAAGGGACCATTGGAAAGACTGATAAAAAGACCACCCTCACCAGATCAATCTTCCTACTCCCCGTAGTATTTTTTTTTATGGTCGTTATAATGTAATCACAAATCTTGTAAGGCTTTTGACTAGCAGTAGGCATCAAAATATAACTATTGCTACTGCTAGAGTGTAACTGTTTATCTCTATCTCTAGTGTTACAACCTGGAAATGAAATGGACACCAACTGATATTTCTCTTCTTTATTCTTCAGGGGAACTTCTTTATTCTTCAGCGGAACTTTAAAATAAAGCACCCTCTGGAAGTCCTCAAAAGTGATCTGTTGGTCTTGGACTTTTTGGACTGTTGGTCTTGGACGGGGTTTGTTTTCAGACTGCAGGTGAGTTATGGTAAGGTCATTGAGTTGAGCTTGTGAAATTTCTGCCTAGATATTTTGTACATCTGATGAAACATTGGGGGCGTGATTGTTAGACAGTGTATGGTTTCTATTTTCAGGAGCTCGTAGGCTCTGGATAAGGCATCTGGGCCTAGATTAAGACATCCCTTCCGATACAGGACCTTGTAGGAGAACTACTGCAATCTTAGTGTCCAGCGGGTCAGATGCGAGGTGGTCTTGGGACAATTGAAAGCCCAGGCAAGAGCAGCATGGTCCGTAAATACTTCGACTCAGTCCCTTCCAGGTAGTTTGTCACTTTTCCACAGCCCATACCACCTCTAAACTCCTATTTGGATGTAGAATAATTTAGCTCAGCTCCCCGCAATGTCCTAGAAGTGTACACTATCACCTTCTCTACTTCTGTAGAATACTGATTAAGGATGGCTCCCAATCAAACTTGGAAGGGTTGCGAGAGTTTGGGCTTTCTGAGTCTTTTTAAGAGCATCCATGCTGGCTTGGCATTCAGGTGTCCATCCCCATTTAACATTCTTTCTTTTTGTTTTTAGTTAGTTTAAGGGGGCTTTGAGGTCCGCAACATGGGGAATGCATTTGTGATACCACCCAACCAACCCGAGGAAGCATTGCAGCACTCTTAGGTCTGTTGTAGGAGGGAAATCGGTGATATCTTGGGTTTTTTTCCGGGTCGATCTCTACCCCCTTCCCAGAGACAATATTCACTAAAAACTTCAGCTGTGCTTTGACGAAGTCACATTTCTTCACGTTTAGCATTAGGTTAGCTTGTGTGGGGTGTAAGACAGCGTTTAGGTGTTCCAAGAGGTGTTCGCTGGAATGAGAGTATATAATGATACCATCTATATGGACGAAGCATACTTTTCCCCTCAGATCACCCAGGACTTTCACCATGAGCCTCTGGAATGTGGCAGCGGCATTGCAGATACCATAAGGCAAAGACTTGAATTGATATAGTCCCCTTGAAGTAATAAATGCTGTCTTTTCCTTACTCTTCTTATCCATTTCCACCTGCCAGTACCCAGATTGCAAATCAAATGTGCTGAACCAGGAGGCGCCTTCCATTGATACGAGAATGTCTTGTATGAAGGGCATGAGATAAGCATCTGGGATGGTCTTGCTGTTCAACCTCCTGTAGTCCACATAAAACCAGTGTGTTCCATCAGGTTTTGGCACGAGGACCATGGGGGAGGACCATGGAGAGAAAGAGGGCTCAATGATGTTATCTTGGGGCATCTTGTCCACCTGATCTTCGATTTTCTTTTCAATTTTCTGCATTTGTTTGGGATGTCATCATGAGTTATGATTTTGTGTTTTTGCACAGCTGTTCAACCCAGGACACTGGAGGTGGTGCAGGGCCAGTTCGTTATCAGTTCCCTTAGAGCCTCTTGGTTGCCAGAGTCCTAAGATCAGTGGTGATAAAAGTAAGACAAGTGAACAAAGGTGTAGGAGGTAAGGTGTAGTAGAGACTCACAGTAGCAGGGTGGTGAGGACGAGCACCTGTTATATGTATCCTCTCTCTGTTTTCATTCCATAGCGACCTGCTCCTATGTCTAGAATGACCCCTGTTGATCCCAGGAAGTCCAAGCCTGCTATGAGTGGGAAAGCTAGGTGAGTGTCTTGCATAATATACGTGTCAACTTGATATTCTCTGCCATGCCAAGTGAATAGGATCGCCCTCTTGTCTTTAGATGACTAAAGACTTTAGATGATTTAGATGAATTTTTCCATTGGCCATGATGAATTTCTGTGGAGTGTTGTCGGAGCATCCCCTCCTAGCTGTCTTCATAATCCCTCCTGCATCAGTGTGAAGGTGCTACCTGTGTCCAACACAGCTTTCACCTCCTTCCCTCTCACAGTCACAGGTACCAGGAGAAGAGACGTGATGTCATGATATTGGGCTATGGAGTCTCTTGCTAGGTTTTTGGTCATAAATCCACCTTAAATTGTACAACAACTGCCTGTATTGTTTGTACATGTTCAACATTCTTCACACCATTAATCATTATCGGACTGTTAATGATCAGAAATATACAGAGAACTTATCATAGAATTTATCTCAGCAGTAGGATCACGTCATGTAACAATGGGACTTGTAGAAAAATCTAAATCCTCTCTATCAACATTCCATCATTGATTATTTTTCTATAACAACATGATAAATTGTGTTTTATTTCTTACTTACTAAATAATCAACTAAAATAGCAACAAAACCTAAATGAAAACTAGTTTAAGACTTCTGTTGAGCAGATCATAACAGCAAGAAAGTCTAAAGATCTTTCTTCTTTTATTAGACAATAAATTAATGAGCAACAAAACAAAATTACAAATCATCTATATGCATGAAAATCAGTAATAAATGTATTCTACGTAGTAATTGCATTGTCTCCTTGGATAAAATGTTCTCTAGCAAACTCTGACTTCCAGAAACAGGAACAGTATTTATACTGAGATCATGAGACACTTTAATTGCACACAGGTTCAACTAATTATGCGACTTCTGATTGTAACTGGTTGCACAAGAATTGATTTACAGCTTTTATTATTTATGCGATCACAACTTTAAAATTTTAAGTTCCTGAATTATTTTGCTAATTATATTAATTTTTCCACACTTCAGAATTAAGGCCTTTTTTGTGTAGATTCATGACATTTAATCCCAATTTCAGTTCCTGGTTCTAACACTGCAAACCAAGGACAAAGTCAAACACTAAATTTACACATAATACTGCATCAGCAGTATTATAACACCGATTTGCTGATACAGTGAAAAAAGTGTTTTCTGTGAAGAGGAGGTGGAGTCAGTATAAAGTATAAAGTTGCTCATATATTTTCTGAGCAGTAGTTTCTGTTAAGAAAGGCTCACGCGTGCATCCTCTTACTTCTGCAGTTCTGAACAAGAGACAACATGGTGAGTTGTGTGTACAAGAGTCTGTTAAATACAGGATGCTGCAAGTGGCTGGTTTTAGCCCAGAGTAATCAGATGTCATCCTCCTCTTAAGGATTTTTTTTGTTGTGCTGCATTAAAATTTTTGCTACCTGTTCATTTATTACTAAAGTACACTGCAGCCCCTGGACTTTTTCTTCTTACCTTCTTTATTTAATACAGTGTTTTTGTTGCTAATGAACATTTTTAAAAAAAATCTGATTAGGTTTAATCACTTTCTAGGGTTCACTAGTTTGAGTAAATTTACATATAAATAAGAAGACTGACTTATATGAACCTTGATTTATAAGCTTTAAAATGTTGTGGATGGTAATGAGTCACTGTGATTTTATATATGGATTAAATTGCTTATTTCGACTACGCACAAATTTAATGAAAATCGTGAACATATTTTTCAAATCAAATGTGGTTTCAATTCAAATGGATTTCAGCACCACTGTAGACCAGCAGTGTTCTTATAGCTGGTAATGTTTGGTGTGTGTTTTGATCAGGTTTGTTCTGGAGCGCTGGGATTCATCCTGCTCTTTCTGCTCCATCCAGCTTTGGGGGTTGATAATCTCCAAAACATCATCAACTACCTTCATAATAAGTAAGATGCTTTTATGTTTTGTTTTTAGAGCTGATTAATATTAACTAAAGGTTATGGTGGAATGGTGAGATGAACATTTTTTAAAATACAAAATAATTGCCAAAACTAAATGCATAACTAGATAGTTAGTATCTAGTAGCTGATGTACAGTTATCTAACAGTGGATTATCTGTTTAAATAAATATAGCACATACCATATATGCTTATACCTACTGCTAGACTGACCAATGCATAACAATATTTAGCTGCAAACTGTAGGCTTAAAAGTTCTACGTAGAACCAACAAGGTGTTTCCCTCTCCAATTAGAACCTTTTTGAAGCTAAGAAACTTAATTATTAGTGAACCCCTGAAGAGAGTAGTTTACGGATGTTTCTGTGACACATATGAGACTCATGTATCTATTTTATTGTGTCTCTTTTTTCATGTTTTAGATATGGAGTTAATAATCAGTACGCTCTGGGCATTAATGTCCCAGTTAGATTTTGTGATCAAGGTGCTACTCTTGACCAGAACTTCCTCCCAAACGATAACAATGCACAGAAGGTGAAAGATGACATGGCTGGTGCTGATCGAATTTACAGGGGCGACCGGCTGATTGGTGCCAGACCAAAACCAATCCCTGGAACACAGAACAACTACCACTCTGAGTATCTGTTGCTGATTCGTTCCACATCCCAAACATTAGCTCGCTTTGACCCGCTCATGCAAACCCTCCTGAATTCAGATCCAAATGGCTGCACGGTTTTCTTCACCCTGAACTCCCCCTGCGTGAGCACCTGCTCAACACCTAAAGGACGCTACAGCATCATACCAGCACTTAGCATGTTCCAAAACCGCAATCCAAAGGCATTTGTTTTTAGACAGGTTTGGCAGTATGATGTAGGTAAGCATGATTGGGAAGCGAATATAAAGAATATAAATAATATCATTCCAGTCTATCGCTGTTATGAAAATGAATGCATCCCCTGCGTTGACAATAATCAAGTTAATCAGAGGTGCATACGGAATTAGCCTCATGGCTAAGCTATATCGTAATGTGCTTTCCATGGCAACTTTATCAAGTAACTGCCTTTCAATTGCATAAAATGACTTAAAAAAAAAATTAGCCAGAAATGTTACCTATTAAAAAATAACTTTTGCTAAACCTGTTTCCTGCTTTCACATTTATCAATAAAGATCAGCATTCAATCAGCCTCCTTTATTCTCTGCAACACAACATTATAATGCTTTTTAATGACAGCATCTTGAAAATTTTTCCTTTTCTTCTTCTTCTTCTTTTTTAAATGTAACATATGTTTGGATGAAGATGCACTTCGAGTAGTGCTGGAGAAGACGCTCACACGCTGCACTTCCACACTTCACCCAGTAGACAACAGTGTTACTGTATACTATTACATGCAGAATTAAACGCAGCTAGTTATGTTAGCTAGTATTTAATTTAATTTCAAAAATATCTGTTTCTTTTGTATTCCTGTTATGGGCGCAAGGACATTGCTGTCTTGTAAAGCTGAGTGTTCATGTGGTTGATTGTTTTGAGGTGACCACAAAAGTTATTTTGTCATAATACTGCTTACGTTGCGTGTGTGTGTGTGTGAGAAAATAAGAGAGAAACAGAGCGTTCACACGAGAAAATGGGGAAATTAAGTGTTTGCCACAGTTCATAGAAGGGTTGTAGAGTTTTTGTTTTAACTTTATTATATTTTTAACTTTAACTGGAAAAGATCAATTAATAAAATGACTTCTAAAAAAGAATTAGTCACAAATGTTAGTTGGGTGTTGCTGTCTGTCTGCTTAAAAATGTTCTTGATTGGTTTAATTCCCTTTTTTTGCATTTATCAATAAAGATGGAAGTGTTTAATCAGTTCTTTTTCACAGCTTGTAGAAAACACACAACGACTAATATTGTCTCGCGCCTGATTTCATGCTCGGGTGCCATTTCCTTCCCAGTGATATTACATTTGCGAAATGTGTGTGTAAAGTAAATTTTGTGTTTAAACTCAAGTAAAGTGTGCGCACGTTTCAGATAAATAACTGAAAACATTACTAAAAACATGAAACTATAAAACACCTAACTATAACACTTTACCTTGAGATATCACCAGTCAGTATTAAAGTCACTGCAGCACTTGAAAAAAAATCTGATCAGTTTGCTACAGTCACCATCTGGAAAACGAAAAAGGAAAACAAATAAGCATACTTGAACGATGTTTGCGGATATTTACGAAACAAATTTATTTGATATAATATCAATACACTGCTCTAATTACAAAATAAAAATGACCTCTGTAGCACAATGGGTATAGTTTATAAGTAATATTCCACAATACATCCATCTAAAATATTTTTTGCCCACTTTGCATTTTGCTTGGATTTGATTGCATTCAGCACATTTGGAATTTCTCAACATGGAAAAGAAAACGGTAGAAACGAAAAAGGAAGATAAGCACAATGAATCTGTTTGTTGTGTCGATTTATTCCAGATAAAATAAATAATCAAGGGTGGGATAATAATTAAAAAATGACTAATTAACATTAATCCTTTTTACCCCTGACCTCTTGCTTGAGTCCCCTCAGCAATATAAGATCAGCATTAGATGAAGATGCCCAACTTACCCAGAAGGCATTGCACTCTTATAATGTTTCCTTTTTCAAATGGTTCAATTAATATGTAAAAAAAAAAAAAAAAAGATACATCATTTGATTGTCTGTCTTCAGGGTTTTATTATTCCAACTCTATCCAGAAATGAGTGCTGATTTGTCTCTGCTAGCTTGTTAGCAAGTCAGATATTTAGCATGCTAGCTAGTTATCAAGCCATGCTAGCCAGCTAGCTAATTAATATGACGGTACAAGAAGTTTTTTTCAGCAATGCATCCAAAGGTTTTCCTGTTTCTGAGCAAGAATGAAACGGAAGTGTGGGATTAAGAATATGGGTTAGGGAAAGACTTAAAGTCGGCTTTACACTGGCAGCCTGCTTTTGCAGTCGCAGATAAAGAAAATGACACATCGTAAAAGATTTCTTTGGCTGTGAGTTCAGATCAGCAGCGACGTAAACGATGACGTAAGCATAACGCAACGTTAGAGGATCTTCTTCATATAAGCCGACATGGAGTACACATGGAACCTCACAGTCTGTTACATAAAAAAGATTTTAGTAGGATCTTCTCGTTATGATTTTAGTAGGATCTTCTCGTATAGTGTGACAATCTTGCTGGAATATCGTAGTGTAAAGCCGGCTTTA
Source organism: Pangasius sanitwongsei (assembly GCA_037576675.1). Lineage (NCBI taxonomy): Eukaryota > Metazoa > Chordata > Actinopteri > Siluriformes > Pangasiidae > Pangasius > Pangasius sanitwongsei. Next base: position 2,099,929 of record CM075016.1, on the reverse strand, counting down.
TCCTCCAAGGGACAGTTTTTGGGTGCAGTTTTTGTATTCCAGCCGAGCGGAAGCCAGTCCACCTGTTTAATCAAATTTTCTTGGTTTTATCGAGGAAATCCTGCACTCGCACAGGATGAGCTTTGCTGAAACACTTTGTCATGGAGTGTGTAATGAAATCAGGTTAAAAAAAAAAAAAAAAGCTGCTATGACTTAAAAACCACTATTGCTTTTGCTGACAATGAAAAATTCAAGTAAAACAGGATTTATAGTGTTAAACAAAGCATTATTCAGGATCAAACAAAATAACACACAATTGACTCTCCTGATAAATAATGATGGAATAATTAAACACGTAAACAGAAGACAGTTAACGTTAATATTCAAAAGCCTTTCTCCAACGTCTAAAGGTGCAGGGGGACGAATTTATTTTACTTTATTATAATGGGATATAAACTGTTTATTGACCAAAATGGCGGACGTTGAAACTGAAGCAAGACCCTTAACCCTCAGCTTGGATTAATGTCTTTTGCTGAAAGATTCATCAACTGAATGAGTAAATGTTAAGTAAGATGTCAAGCTGAAGTCCTGGAGGACCACTGTGCTTCAAATGCCAGCATTTTACATGCTTTAAAAAAAAAAAAAAAAAAAAAGATTTAACCCAGAGGTCTTAGAAATTAGACATTTACCTAACAACTGAGGTTAGTGGAATGTTTTTTAAACGTTTTGGTTAAAAAAAAAAAAAAAAAAAAAGGTCTGTTATGATATGCTTAACAGTCTGGAAAACCCGTCTGTGTTCGCTATAGCCAAAACATTTGGTCAAAAATAAATAATAATAAGAAGAAAAAGTTTTTGACCAACCATCAACCAAAACTGTCTCGTTTCTTCTACCTATAACACCTCAAATTTATAAAAACAAAAATAAAATTTTTATTTACCTTCTAACCTTGCCTTTTCTTTTCTTAACAGTCAGTCTGCCTAAAGACGTCTAAAACCTCACTAGCTAAGCGAGACTCACGCATTCACACGGTGAATGTCACGCTTTGATCAAGTTGCTGGATATCTATGTGGCATAGAAACATGGACATAAGCCTAATCCATCAGATACCAACTTTCAAAATGTCCGCGATGCTCCTGTGCTGCAGCCAGAATGAAATGTTTACATGTACTTTTCTCTTTGTTCGCTTTAACCATGCTACAGCTTTACTTATAAAGGAGGACATGGCAAAGTTTCACCATGTACAGGGTTTTACCAGACTGCTACACCTAACGTTTGTAGGGTTTGTTTTTACAGTATCGTCATGTACTGTATATTAGCACATCGTTGCACTGGGTTAGTAAATCTAATGCAAAATGTCCGTACTGACCATGAAATTGTTATGAAAATGTATTACCACTGTACTCTTGGGTCCCTGTGGCTGGTCATGAAATTAAAATTTTAACTAAACAAGGGCACAGCCTGCTATAGTACGCCTACAGGCTAACGTAAAATTTGTGCTGTTTAGATTATGTCTCCTAGACTGCATATCATAGCATAAAAATTGCAGTTTTGGAGCATTTCTAGCTAGCAGAAATATAACATATAAAAATATGCCTTTTCCGTGCATCAGCGATGTAAAATAGGCTTTATATGTTGTTTTCTTTGAAAATTCGACATTGGAAGTGGATACTGCGACGCATTCGTTTGGATGATTATCATACCGTAAAAATTTATCCGGTCTTGATTCGGGACATTTTGTTGACAAACTGCAAAAACGCTACATAATCGTATTAAGATCCCCTACACCTTTACCTTACGTGTATTTGTGTACTTATGTATATACTGTATATGTACATATGTACAAATGTTTCAAACCTGATCGCTTTCTTATAAATGTCAACTTGAAAAAAGAAAAAGCAAATATGTACAACTTAAAAAAAAAACACTGCTCTTACTAAAACATGTCTGTACATATTATTAAAATTAGTATAATATTTAGAAGGCTAATCATGACAATAGATTGACACAATAAATATAAAGCAATAGGTGCTTGAAATGAAAGGAACAAACAGAATAAAAAAAACGAAAGTGGAGAAAGTGGGACGTGGCAGCGATTTGGCAGTCTGACTTGTGTAGCTAGCCCCAGGACTGTGCAAAATGAATAACTAAATAAATATACTGAATAAGCCACTGAGTGTGACAGAGCACAGCACACACACCCGGGATACATCCACAGCCTGTAGTGGAAAAAACACGGATGAACGTGTGTATCATCACAGCATCCTGTGACATACGACATACGATTGTGTGATTGTAGCATTTCTGTACATCATTCACTACTGAACTGATTCAGATTTCTTTATTTTTCAGGCTTTGCTGAAATTGTAGCAAATCATATACGTGGAAAAACTACCTCTGAGCTCATACACCTCAAAATTTCCCCAAGTAAGAATTATGATATAATGAACTTTTGGACTTTCACGTCTCAATGCCACCGTATTTCTGACAATTCAGAAGTTCCAGCACAAATTCTGCGTTCAAAAATAGTGTTGTTCCTAATAACTATTCCTCAAAACGTAAACGATTCTTTCTGATTCTGGTAACATGCGTCTTATTCGCTAATAAGGAAGACATCACAACACTTTTTTTTTTTTTTTTATCATCCCCTTCCTCCAGGCAGTCACACATCAGTGACCAGTGTACTCGCCCCCTAGAAGTGCTCTTCAATGGTACCACCAAACACAACGAATTAATTTGTTACAACTGCCCCCTTATTTAAAATGATTTTGGAAAAAAAAATAAATGAAAAAGAACCCAGTTGCACTGCCTTTCGTTCTGGACCGATAGGCAGTTTCCTTTGGAACTAGTGGAGTATTCCCATTTGCTCCATTTCCTTAACGAGTACTAATAGCAAAGTCGTCACCTCTGACCGTGACCTCATCCTCTTTCCTCTTCTTATCTTGTCAAAGAGAGGAAGTGGATTTAAGATGTTGAATATACTGTTGATTTTTGTTAACTTTGTAAATACTATTACTTTATGGACGTCTTAAGATTTGGAGATTAGTTCCAAACACAACATAGCTGGTGGTCTGTAATGAAAGGACGTAGAATGGAAGGTTACGTGTGTAACCAAGGTTTTAAGACTGAAAGGACTACCAGATCAGCTACCCCTGGAACTAGTGGAGTATTCCTATTTGTCCAGTACCAAGAGCAAAGTCAATGCCCTTGTGACCGTGACCTCAAGTGTGCTCTGTAAAAGTTCCCTGCTACATCGAGCTCATCCTCTTTCCCTTCTCCTCTTGTGGAGGAGTTGAGGAAGAGAAGTCAAGTCAGTTTCAAGGTCTGTTGCAGAACCAAGGTTACTGTTCTACTTCATTTTGTTCTGGACCACAAGTCAACCTGGGTCACCTGCATTGACAGGATGGCCAGAGTATGCACATGATGTAGCAGGGGCATTTTATAGCCTGGAGATATGTGGACATGGTCACTTTGCTATTGGTACTTGCTAAGGAAGCAAGCAAATGGGAATCCTCTGCTAGTCCCACAGGAGAAAAAAAACACTCTGGCAGTCCTCCATTCAGTCGTAGGACCATGGTTACTCAGTTATCAATGTAGATATGTACTGTGTGTACATAGATATCAATCCAATATCTGATTGAGAATTGCCATTAAGCAATAACCTTGAGTGTTAGAAAGGTGCTATGTAAATGGAATGTAATATTATTATTATCTTTCATTATCCTGATCAGGGTCGCAGAGCCTAACCCAGGAACCCTTGGTGTGAGGTGAGAATACACCCTACATGGGATGCCATTCCATCATAGTGCACCATGCACATACATTCACACCTACAGTCAATCAGTAGTCAATCCACTGGGAAAAACATGTTATTAACTGGCCAGTGTCGCACACACTTTATGTCGACACAGTGTTTATGGTTGTACGTTTAGTTACAGTACATTTCACACATCAAGCTGATGTTGGCTAGATATTCATGTTCCATCTGGGAAATATTCAAGGCAAAAAAAATCGCACCTACCATTTGGGTGGTGTAAATTTAAAGAAGACGCCTGAAATAACTGAAAGTGTCTCGACACAGGTGAAGTAATCTTATGTCCAAAGTGCTAGTTAAGAGAGTTTATGTATTAGACCTATCACCTATACTTGTGGTGCTGGAGAGGATCTCTGCAGTGCTTTTGCACTCTGGCCCTGTTTTCAACATGCCTTCGTTTGACTTTCCCCTAGAAAGAGTAATGTAAGTGTGCACTTGCAGCACAAGAGTAAGACTGTGCTGCTCAACAGGGATTAGCACTTGCCCAAGGTATTCATTGTTGTTCCTTTAAAGTATCTAAAGTCTGGTCGTTACATTTCTGGCTCTTTTTTCTGTCCGAATTCCACTCATCAGTCCCTACGTGAGCTCTCTGTTACTGTATGTGGTTAGAGCTAAACTCTATTGTCATGTAATTCTGAAATGTTGGCTAGTCTTCAGCTCTGTGACTCATTCTGTGTATCACTGTCAGTACTGCTCATCTCCCGTCGCACCCACACATCCTCATCGGCAATAACCGAATGCTCATCTACGCTGGCCACGGACATGGCACACTGCTTCCCAAGATGGGACAGCCTCAAAGCATGCTGGGATTTGCAGTTTTTGCCTTCAGGTTTAGTTTCCTCTTCCTCGTCCTCCAGTGACATGGCCGAAACAGGTCCTTCTAGCTCCTGGCTGAGGTCTTCATCGTCGCCATCCCCATCCTCATCGCTCAGTAAATCTGTCTCTTTTGCTTGCTCCTCATACCGCTGCAGGTCAAACTGCTCCTCCACCCAGCGGTCTGTGTCGCCTGGCTGCAGGGAGGTCTGGGAGTCTGGTGAGTCAGCGTCGGCGTCAGTGTCGAACACAATGTCCGTGTCAATGGTAAAGCGGTTTCGCACTAGCTTGCGCCGACCCAAAGTACGTGTTGGAGCAGAGGCTGCACACAAATGGAAAGCATGTTAGCAGGTACTTTTAGCAGGTGAATCTACGAGTGATTCTACCAGGTGAGATTAGCACGAGTGTGTGTACCTGCTCGGTTCATGGCGGGCCTAGCTCCTTTCAGAGCGCAAAGACGCTTCCCTCCAAATGGCACGTACTGCTGGCTGGGAGGAAGACTTTCTGTCTTCAACAGCTGCCGTCTCTGTTTGTCTCTTAAAATGGAGTGCACTGTCTTCAGGAAGTCCTTCTTGCTTTCGAGAGAACTAAAGAGATGACACAAGCAAAAGGCAGGACAAAAAGCAGGAAGATTCAGACCTCAGTTCACTTTTAATCAGAGTCTTAAAATGTATAGACCACATTTACAACACTCCGGCACCTCATAAATTTTGTACTAAGATGCTTTAAGGATCCAATTTCCCAACATTAAACTGGCACCAAATTGGTACGTGCCAAATTCCTGTACTCTTCTGATGAGACCTAAATTCAGTTCATCTTAGGAATATGCATTAATAATTATTACCACATTTTTTCTGTGAGACTTGACAGCAGTGGACTTATCAGGTTAATTTTATCAGAGCCAGCTGGCAACACAGAACCAATAACTGGTACACTGATATCACAGTGACTGACTACACCAACAGGGCACAGACTTGCCCAAATTTTCATCTCATTTCTACCGAAGATTCCTCTCCAATCAACCATGTGACTGGCTGAACAGATACAACCATTGGTATCCAATAGCCAAACTCTATTTTGTAATTTATGGCTAATTTTCCTTTCTGTCTTCACAACCATAACCTACTCAAATCCAAATGATCTGCTACCAAAGGCCTTAGGAGAACATTTTATAGTACTTCTGTTCCTTCCTTTGTGCTACCCTCATCAAATCTGACTATGCACTGACACAGACTGCATCCAAATATAGACAGACGAAGAGTCAAACCAACCAGGACTACAGCCAAAATGTGGCCATTTGACAAAGTTAAGATGCTCCAAAACTGGTTGAGCATCACAGACTGGGAATCATTACAAGCTGCTTGTGACTATGTGGACTCATCCACTCCATCCACTCACTGTCTCATCCAAGATGTGTTGAGGATCAACAGCATGCAAAGAAGATCAGGCGGATTTGAAACAGAACCTAACAATAAAATCAGGTTAGCAAAAAGCCAGTTGTAAGGACAGATTATCTCAGTGTTTCAATAACCATAAAAAATACCAGAAGATACAAAGAACAGTTGCTTAAACCATTTCAATCAAAAAATTTACAAAGATTAACAGCCTCAATTTTCTCAGTAAGTGCTGCACAGACTGCACTATAATCTGCCCTATGACCCCCATCATAATTAAGAAAAAAGATGTTCTCAGGATATTCAAAACCAAGGATCCAGCTGGAATCTCACCTGGCACTTGCAAAGAAGCTTGCCTCGGTTTTCACTGAGATTGTCTGCTTCGCACAAAGTACCTACATGTTTCAACCTGCAAGTTGCAAGCTTCCCGGGGCTGGTATACCTTAGGGCTATGTGACCAGGGGCTTAATGCTCCCTGTAGAGCAACCCTTGCTGAATCTATATGAGGGGGGATGTCAGACAAAAAGCAATCCTAAAGACCTCCATGAAAGGTACAAAACAGACTAAGTGAAACATGCATGGATTAGGGATACCAGGACCCACCCCTTGAGCCAGGCCTCGGGTAGTGCCCAGAGGTGACTGCCTAGTGATTGGGCCACCCACGTAACCCAGTCAGGTTCAATCTGAAATGGTGACATGGTGCCATCTTGTGGGCTCACCACCTGCAAGAAGAAAGCTGGGGGTCTGGTGCAATGCCTGTTGGGTGGCAGGCATGTGATTGACAGACTAGACCTGTATGTGGCCTTCTCAGCCTAGTGCCACTGCAACCCCCACCAGGAAAATTGGAACGAGAATGAATGAATGACAGCTGTACTAACTCCAGGTCAGTGGGTGTAATATCTTTAGCTGGGCAGTGGCGGCTGAACGGTTAAGGCTTTGGGTTGCTGATCAGAACGGTGGGGGTTCGAGCCCCAGCGCTGCTTCCTAAGAAGCTGGCATATGCCAACTATAATGGGGGCAGCCTAATGGTTAGAGTCTGGGGCTTGTAACCCGAAGGTGAACCTGAAGGTCGTGGGTTCGAGTCTCAGGTCTGGCAATACCATGACTGAGGTGAGACCCTTGAGCAAGGCACCGATCCCCCAACTGCTCCCCGGGCGCCGCAGCAAAAAAAAAAAAAGGCTGCCCACTGCTCCGGGTGTGTGTTCACTACTGTGTGTGTGTGTGCACTTGTATGGGTTAAATGCAGAGCACAAATTCCGAGTATAGGTCACCATACATTACTTGAAAACGTTCATATCATCGTTCCTTGTCACAGAACTTCCAAGAGAAAGCAGACTTGTCAAGGCAACACAAAACAATAGTAAAAATAAACAGAAGTTATAGCAAATATTGCGCACAGTACAGAAAGTCCTTCATCAACTGCGCCTCAGAAGCAAATCCGAGCCAGGGATTGATCAACTAGAAAACAGACAGACTCAGACTCAGCCTACCACCTAGTATACTTTAATGTAAGTAGGTGTGTTTTTTTGTATTGGTGTGTTTACGTGTGTGTATTTATGATTTCAGTTTGTGTGGTTTTTTTTTTTTTGGTCATTTGTGAGCACAAGGTGTGTGTCAGTCACCAGTGGTCTGACCTGCAGCACAGGTGAAACACTCTCTCTGGCCTTCCTTCCGACTCAGATTTCACATGGATGATCTCACACACTGCAGCACTGTCACCATCTGTAAGGCAAATATACACTATGCCACACACTCACCGAACACTTTAATAGGAACACCTATTCACCTGCTCATTCATGCAATTATCCACTCAGCCAGTCAGCACAATTCATAAAATAATGCAAAAACAGGTCAAAAGCTTGAGTTAATATTCACATCAAACATCAGAATGGGGGGGAATGTGATCTCAGGTTTGACATGGTGTGTGTTCTGACATGTTTTTCTGCTCACCGCTGTTGTAAAGAGTGGTTATTTGAGTTGCTGTAGCCTTCCTGTCAGCTCAAACCAGTCTGGCCATTTTCCTCTGACCTCTCACATGTACAAGGCGTTTCCTACACGCAGAACTCCCGACCACTGGATGTTTTCTGTTTTCCGCACCATTCTGTTTAAACTCTATAGACTGCTGTGTGTGAAAATCCCAGAAGATCAGCAGTTTCTGAAATACTCAAACCAGCTCATCTGCCCCCAACAATCATGTCACGGTCACTGAGATCACATTTTTTTTCCTAACCACATGACTGGCTAATTGCATGGTTGAGCAGATGTACAGGTGTTCCTAATAAAGTGACTGGTGAGTGTACATATACTTTAGTAATTTGTAGTGTAAGCAGTAAAATTAAGTGAAGCACACAAAAATTTCCAGAAAAACAGTACAATTTTGACAAAATTGCAGTTTACTTTGCAGTTTTGTCCTGTTCCTCTGGAAACACGTGTGTGTGTGTGTGTGTGTGTGTGTGTGTGTGTGTGAGCAGTGTGGTCACAGAGTGTTACCTGCACCAGTAAGGGTTCGAACTTGAAGGGCATCAGTGGAGATCATGTGACGGAAACGGAACGGGTCTCTGTCTTCACCTGATACTGATGCACGTTGTGATCCACCCTGATAGATAGATAGACAGATAGATAGACAGATAGATAACACTGTGTGTGATGCACCCCTCATAATTTGTATTATTATTATGTGCCAGACTAAAAGAGTGGGATGAAGCTGGGAGAAAAGGACAGAGAGAAAGAGATAGAGAGACAAGGGAATGACTCACCATTTTCCTCTTTTGTTTGGAGCCGTCTTTACAGACAAAAACAACCGCCGTTTTAAACACTGAAAGCAAGAAGACAACGAAACACCACTAATGAAAGGATCGAGGAGCAGAATGTTACAGGAAGTAGCAGATATACAGATATTCTTTTTTTTTTTTTTAACATCATTCTAGTTGTGTGTGTTTGCAACAGAATGCAACAGTGTGTAAATAAATAACAACACACTTGGGGGCATGCTGTTGTAAGAAAATAATCCACCTTGGGGGAGTGCGTTGCGGCAGAGTTGATTATTTTCCTATGGGAGCACTTCCCGAAGTGTTTTACTGCTGTTAAAGCACAGCAATTTGCAAACTGTAACCCAGAGTAACAAGAACTAACTTGTTTTGCGGATGTTCCACAACGTTAAATGTAGCTATAAACGGATAAAAAGTACACCGATCATCAGAGCAGGGGTGTGTGATGTACCGAACGTGGCGAGTTGAGGCTCTTTCTTCCATTTTCCCAGTGAGGACGGAGGATTGAGCCAAATCAGAGTGGTGTGTAGCAGCAGGTCTCCCATTGAAAGATCAGCTACCTGCAATCACAGTCCAGTTACTCATCTTTTTTCAGTAACACTGTGTGTGTGTGTGAGGTGTGAGTTCCTGTGAGTTATCTCTCTCTCTCTCTCTCTCTCTCTCTCTCACACACACACACACACACACACACACACACCTCTTTCTTGTTGCCGGTCTGTTCTGCGATGAGCTGGTCAAACACAGCACCAAATTCCTCATGGAGCTTCTGCATCTCGTTAATGTGGCTGGCTACTTTATTCATGGCCTTCACCGCCACTGCAGACACACACACACACACACACACACACACGTTTTCAGATTTCAGCACTTGACAACAAATGTATCTCATAATACCTCTCTTTTGCTCTCTCTCTCTCACTCTCTCACACACACACACACATAGTTACCATCCAGGTGGTAGTGCTCCTCACTCTCGGGGTCAGTGAGTGTGTAAAGCTCACGCAGCAGCAACGGGTACTTCAGAACTCTCTGGATGGGTTTAATCAGATATGACTCGAGTGTGGACGAGTGCTGCTGCTTCGGGTTCCTCTCATCCAGGAACGCCTTAAAGTCTGGGTCCGTCTTTGCTGGACACACACACACACACACACACACACACACACAATTAGGAGGTCAACTTGTCACACACCAGGCTTCGTTTATTAAACTTGGATACGAATTAATATATTCATAAACAATTTGCAGGACATTTACACAAGAAATGTGGTATTCATTAAAATCCAGTTTGGAAAAATGCTCAAATTGTGTGTTCGCTCCGGAGTTTGTGTAAATTTTTACACAAAGAAGAACTCACTAATGCAAATCATATCATTAGCGATGAGGTGCCGCGATTTTATACGCAAATAGCATAAAATCACTTATTTATTTCAAGTAAACACAAATTTAATGAAAACTTTTTGACACTCAGTCATTTCGTCTGAATGACGTGAAAGAAAACAGCAATCCATAAATTAACACTAATAAGACTAGCCATTCGAGCAGGACAAAAGTATTGGCACCCTATAAAAGGAGGGGGCGTGGAGTTGGGTGGGTTGGGCTGGCAAGCATTATGAAGAAAATTAGCTTCATAATACTTGCCAGTATAATTGGTAAATTGATAAATGAGGCCCATTGACTGTGAGTGTTTCCATTTTCTGATATACTGAAAATAACTACGCTGTCAAATTACGTACACAAAAGAAACGTGGTGTTTTATCACCATCAGCTATTTTCTATACAGACTACATTCTGTATGTTCTTGGCAGTCTTTTTAGTAGAACGATGTAGAATAAGACAGAGAGAAAAACTGAGAGGTATTACCTTTCACCAGGACTTTGGGGACTTTAGTGTGACTTGCACAGAAAGCGCTGTAGATCTTAAAGCGATCGGCGTAATAAAGGAACGAACCGCCGAGAGAGAAGAGTACTTTCTGGAAGAATGAGAGACAGAGTGACAGACAGAGAGAAGAAGTTATATACTGTACACTCGGGTCCTACCAAGAACGGTTCTGATACAATGTTTTTGATTTTTTTTTTTTTACCGCACACTCAGTGTTAATTAACATCTCTTACCAACGCTCATGTCAGATTTTTTTTGCCTCGCTATTTCCTTTGCTGGCGTTGAGTAATAACGAGGCAATTATGGGCAGTTCTGGTGTGATGTGACGTTAAGGGAACGTTGAGGCAAAATTAGCTAGCTAGCTTGTTTCCTGCTTTGTTAATGTTCATTTAGATGACTTTAACACAAAACAGATTATGTGCTAATAAAACTGAAGTCTATTTATGCTTCCTGAGGTTTTTTCCAATTTACGTGAACTGGCTTCTTGCCAGGTAAATCCAGGCAGCACTTTATTGTACATTACGTTAAGATTGTAGCATTTACTAGCTAGGTATGTTGCAAATGCAAATAAATATTTGGTGCTAAACTATCAGGATTCTACAGCAATATCTAGTGCCATGTTACGATAATTATTCGGAATTTTATTTGTAATAATGAAGTGCTTGGAAGTAGTATTTGGTGCATACTTTGCACATTTGACATGTAACTACTTAGTAACTAATGTGAAAAATATCAGGTAACCTTCAACGTTAAATGCTAATGGATCATTTATTAGTAGTGAGACTGCTAAGTTGATTCAGTAAGCACATGACAGGCAACAACTGCATAATAATGTTGAACAACATATAGCTATTTAACATTGTTGTGAAAATAATGTAATGTTCAAATATGGATCTTAGCATCAGGTACTGCTGTATATCTGGCATTTCACATTAGCTACTATGTACGTACATCTCCATCTTACAAGTTTGCGCCAAATATTACTCGTAAGAGCAAGATATTGCTAAGTAAATATGCTACCCAAATTTAACTCGTGTTCGGTCTGACTGGTGGATAAAAACCCCATACCAAGCTGATTGATAGCCATCAACGTCTCATTTCTCACCTTGAATTGATCGACTCGCTCCAGTTTCTCGAGGTCAGGGACGAGTCGCGTTCCGTCCTCCAGCGTGCGCAAAAACTCCACCTGAAACTCCAGCATCTCCGGAAGGTTCCCGAACAACACATCCAGCTTAAACACACACCACACACACACACACCCCAAATCAAGCATTGCACACAGTAAACAGTTTCATTTTACTCATTTTTTAGGATCACCTAAAGTCAGTTTTACAATGCTAACATGCGAATAACAAACTTGATTCGCTTCACCCATAAGCCTGTGGATTTATAACTGACAAGGAGGTGAAGTTACATAATGCCAAAGATTTAAAGAAGAAAAGTGTTTCTACAGCAGACAGAATAACTAAAGAAAAACAAAATAACTGACAATGCTAATTTATGTAACTAGCTAAATTGACCACAGGAGGTTATTGCTAGTTGGCTAACTTTGCTAACCATAGACTTCTCCTGCTAAAATCAGAAGAAAAATTTCATATCAGGACCTGGCTTCACCACATGAACAAATATTTACCAATTGTAATACTGACATCTTGCAAAAATCTAATTTTATCGCGCTGTTCAGTTCAAAAGAACTGATTACTTGCTTACACTAATCAGTCACCTCTTTCTGTCATTGCTACGCTAATGCGCCTGTCTGCGTTTCTTTCAACCACTGGTCAGTTACTCAAAAATAAACCGACTTAAAGAAATATCAGTGTTTGCTGGCAAGAACATTGAAATATGTGTTTGCACTGTAGCTCACGAGATAACTAGATCAGAGAACTAGCTAGCTAACATTCTTCAATATGGCAAATAGATTAACAAACAATTTTACTGGCAATTGTATCTAAGAGAATATTTTACCATCAATGCTATTGCAGGCAAAAGTTATCCTCGGTTTTGCGAGTATAATTATGCTAGCTACAGCTTAACTTTTGTTATTTCTATGTCCTCATAGTCAGCCATAATTGTGAGAATATGAGACGAAATTGCTAAAATAAAACGTTTTCCTGAGGTGAGAAAACCAAATCCTGAGAATGTGTGTGTGTGTGTGTGTTACACTTATGGACACATCTGTATTTTATTGCCAGTGTGCCAGTGTGATCCCACACAGTGCTCAACATAGCACTTCACTCGCCCACACACACACACACACACACACTCTTTTTTTTCTTCTTTACACACCCACACACTGTCTTCTTCTTACCACCCACTGTAGTTTGTGTGTGTGTGTGTGTGTGTGTGTGTGTTGTTACCTCATCCTGGGTGAGAAAGCTTTCCTTCTGCAGAGGAGTCAAATATCTACCGATAAGACAATTCAAATCCTGAAAACACACACACACACATGCAAGTTTGTCAAAAATCCTTCAAAATTCCATTCAAGTATTAATTACTTAATGTAATTTAATTCCTTAATTAAAAAAAATAAAAGAAACATGTATGGACTTGTATGGCAGCTGCTCCACTGAATCTAAAACTAACAAGAAAGAGATTTTTAAAAAACTCTGCGGTTATTTAACAAAGAAAAAAAGCAGAGTTTATATAGATGTTTATTTAATAGTTTCTTTAACATGGAAGGAGTCTCCAGTGTCAGCTGGGGAAAGTACACATGTTGCAATTTCTCTGTAACGTAGACAGCTGCATTTTTTTGTCTTTAAGAGATAGAAAAAAAGAGAGGCTGGTGAAAGAATGACTGTTTATAGCTGCTATAACGTAAGTGAGAACAGGAACTAACTTGTTGCATGGACATTCCACAACATGAAACTATAAACAGAAAAAAAGTACATCATTATACTTCAATTAATTAAAAATAAAATCATTGCTGGCAAATGGCTGTGGTATAAGAGGAATAAAACACTTTGAGACATGCTGTTAATGGAAAATAATAAACTTCTAGATGGTAACGGTAACTTTGCTTTGCCTTGGGCCACATCACACCACCCCCTCAGTGATTATTTTACTGCAACAGCACATCCTGGTGTGCGTTTTACTCTTTACAAACCACATTTGATACGCTTTTTTTTAATACACATTTTTTATAAAGCGCTATCTGCCCTCTTCTGCATACATGAGCTCACAGACGCCCACGATTGGCTAGTGTCGTTGTGATTGACAGGGGAGAGACAGTATACCCCTCCCACCCAGACAGCATGGCTTAATTTTCCAATCTTGACTTCCAGTGACCGATTCATAGCTGCAGTCTCTCGAGGATGGGGCAAACGCTTTTCTGAACATTTGTTTTTAAAAATTTGATTATTAAACACACACACACACACACACACACACACCTTAACGTAGGTGCGCTCGGTCTCCACGAGTTCACAGATGACCTTGCGCAGTTTATCGGCATCCGAGAGCTGACGAGGAAGTGAGGAAGAGGACGAAGATGAAGCTGCTTCCGACGAAGGGTTCATCTCATGGAGACTTCGGCAAAAAGCTGCGACCTGCTCCGTGCTCTGGAGAGAGAGAGAGCGAGAGAGAGAGAGAGATTAGAGGAGTGGGATCCACTGCAGTTTCCCTTCTCTCTCTTTCTATATACAGTATAAGTTACTGAGCAAAAGACACAGAGCTAAAGAAAGAAAGAGATATATAGAAAGATAGATAGAGAGAGAAAGAGAGAGAGAGAGAGAGAGAGGGAGAGAGAGAGAGAAGTTGACAGGTGGGAATGGGAGCTAAAAAAATCTTTTGAACTGATTGGAGCTATTTTGAGTTAAAGTCCTTCTCAGAGTCCTTCCTCTCTCCCGTTTACTCCATCTCTCTTTCTCTCTCCTTCCATCTTTTTTTCTTCATTACCGAGCTTCTGCCTCTCCAGCTCACTTTATATATCAGGTCCTGATGTATAAAGCTTTTTGTGCCTGTTTCCAAGAGTAATTAGGCCGCACTGCTGATGGACCTTGCCTGTTATTAATGAAACTAGACTATGAGTCTAAATGCACATTTTTAAAAAAATTTTTTTTTTATGCACCATGTAACTGCCAATACGCAAAGTGCACTTCTCTTCCCAGTACGCATGCGTCTGAGGGGGAAATCGCACAACCAGCAGGACCGTGTGAGATCATTTCCTCTCTGTACATTAACATATAAATGTCTTTATGTTAAGGTTCTGTCCTCAGAGATATTCATTATTTATAACAGCGGTATACCACAATGCTGTGTCTCTGTTTCAGTCGGTCACTAGGTGATTCATTTCTTCATCTCTGACATTAGTTTCGCTGGTAGACAAATCACAGGTTTATATTAATGCGCTTGCTCTACTACATTATATATTTTTTTATAGTAACAACCTACACAGGCACTTGTACAGCGGATGCTCCACGTTAACGGAATAAAAATGTGTGTAACTGTTGATATGGTGAAGTTTTCTGTAAAGAGCGTTTTTTTGGAAGAAGTCTCAGCGCTTTGTATCAGTCGGAGGTAAATATGTAACTAAGTTTTCCACCACAGGAAAGTCGTTGAGACGGAGTGCTTCAGAGTTTACGGTTCATCAGTATCACAACAAGCTGCACTTTTGTCTTTTTAATTTAAAGAGAAAAAGAGAGGCCGGTGAGGGAACGAGTGTTTAAATCTGTTATAACGTAAGTAATAACAGGAACTCTCTTGTTTCACAGGCGTTCCACGACATGAAATGTAACTATAAATGGATAAAAAGAACCCCATTTACTGAATTAAATTTACGTAAATCTCTTTGATACTGAACTTCCATTTTCTCTTCAGTCCCAAGCTTTCTGATCATTTCCACCATTTCACATGAGCAATTAAATCGCAATCTGCATCTCGTGCATTTACTAGCGTCGCAGGTGTTTGCGTGTTGAACCGCAGCCTTAATAAACTAAACGTCTAAGTCAGATGCATTGTGAGCGCATTTTGGTTGTATGACTGTCTTCATCTCTCTCTCTCTATCTGTCTGTCTGTCTGTATTTCTGTTTTCTCTCCTACTGACAGCTTTACTTTACTCCGAACTAAAACATGAACATGAGCACCTGTCCTTCGGAGCGGTTGCCATGGGGACACATTTACGCCGACAGACTGATGAAGAGCAGAACTGCATGCACACACACACACACACACACACACACACACACGCGCGCGCGCACACGCACACACGCATGCACTCACACACACGCTGTGATTGCCAGTTACTGAGGACTGAATGTTCTGAGCAGAAGTGACAGCAAATGTCAACTTCACACTAAACTTCTCTCTGCATCTCTCCTTCTCTTCCTTCTCGTTCTCCTTTTAGACCCTCTGTTTTCTCTATCTTTACTTCTTTTCTGTCTCTGTCTCTCTCTCTCTCTCTTTTCCCCTCAGGAAGTGGCATTTACAAATCATTTGTAAAACTATGTGTAAAAATTCTAACAGACGTACAGAAATGAGAGGACGCTTCCTTAGAAAGAAAAAAAAAAGGAAATACCAAATTTGGGACAGTGATAGAGGACAGTCTCAGCCACCTACACTGCAATTTTGGTGTATGCCACTCAAGCACTCTAGAGCCCACAACAGGGCAAACTACTGGACATACATCTGCAATAATAACTCTTCTTTAACACTTCTTTAAGTCATGGCTAGTCCAATGGACGGTGTTAATTTCTGCCATATTGGATTTTCCACCATTCTGACTTTTTTTCATTTATTCTCCTACAAGTTTTGACCAACCATCATGAAATATGGCTCAGGTTTTTGGTCTTCATCCGTTGCTAAGGGGTTCTGTCAGAAAGTGCTTGGCCCCTTAATCGCTGCTTGTAGCTCTTATTTTATTATTATTATTATTATTATCAATTTGATGAGACAAGTGTAATTCTATGATTGATGTTGGTGTGTTACTATTTTGGTCGGATGCAAGACAATCTTCCCCCAATTTTTTTTTGTACTCTGTTTCTATTTTTTTGGTTATAAAAGAATCATCTGTGCTGGAGATCTGAGTGGAACCCTTTTTTTGGTTCCAAAATGTGCTCCTCAGACCCGCTCTTAGCGCCAACACAGGGATAATACTGTATTTTCCTAGTAGTCTTATAAGTTCTGTCCCAATTTTCACAACCTGATATTGTAGATGTTCATTATTTATATCAACTGTAACGTGTAGTGAGCGAAGGCAGGACACAAGTGGGTTTGATTGTTTTAGAATAATCTATAATAAGCAATACAGGCATGAGTTGGAAAAATCTGAAGAAAAAAAAAAAAGAATCTGAAAAAATCAACCCTCAGAAATGCATGAAACAATCAACAGGATTTTGAGAAATACTAAGTAACAACAGAGTGTAAATAGATGAACTAATCAAAGACTTGACACAGAACAGATGAACACAATAGGGCAACCAACCAATGACAGGGATAACCCTAGCCCTAGTCTAGTGTTAAGGTTCCAATTAAGGTTGTGATCTAGGGTTAAGTTTTCCAATTAAGGTTGGGATCTAGGGTTAAGTTTTCCAATTAAGATTGGGATCTAGGGTTAAGTTTTCCAATTATGATTGGGATCTAGAGTTAAGGTTTCCAATTAAGGTTGGGATCTAGTGTTAAGGTTTCCAATTAAGGTTGGGATCTAGAGTTAAGGTTTCCAATTAAGGTTGGGATCTAGGGTTAAGTTTTCCAATTAAGATTGGGATCTAGGGTTAAGGTTTCCAATTATGATTGGGATCTAGAGTTAAGGTTTCCAGTTAAGGTTGGGATCTAGTGTTAAGGTTTCCAATTAAGATTGGGATCTTGGGTTAAGGTTTCCAATTAAGGTTGGGATCTAGGGTTAAGGTTTCCAATTAAGGTTGGGATCTAGAGTTAAGGTTTCCAATTAAGGTTGGGATCTAGGGTTAAGTTTTCCAATTAAGATTGGGATCTAGGG
>CM075016.1:2065266-2082344 GCA_037576675.1 Pangasius sanitwongsei | reverse complement strand
TTGGGATCTAGAGTTAAGGTTTCCAATTAAGGTTGGGATCTAGGGTTAAGTTTTCCAATTAAGATTGGGATCTAGGGATAAGGTTTCCAATTAAGATTGGGATCTTGGGTTAAGGTTTCCAATTAAGGTTGGGATCTAGAATTAAGGTTTCCAATTAAGATTGGGATCTAGGGGTAAGGTTTCCAATTAAGATTGGGATCTTGGGTTAAGGTTTCCAATTAAGGTTGGGATCTTGGGTTAAGGTTTCCAATTAAGGTTGGGATCTAGAGTTAAGGTTTCCAATTAAGGTTGGGATCTAGGGTTAAGGTTTCCAATTAAGGTTTGCATCTAGAGCTAAAGTTTACATTTGAGCTTGGGGTCGGGTCTTAAGCTGTACATTTAAGGTCATATTCTAAGGTTAAGGTCACAGTTAGAAATTAGAATACAGTTAGGGGTCTATGGATATAATTTACAGCTATGTCTAAAGTTTTGGTTCTAGGGTTAAGGTTTATATTTAAGTTTGGAATCTAGAGTTAGAGTTAAGTTTAACATTTAAGACTGGAATCTACAGTTAGGGCTTCTTGTTAGGGTTGGAGTCTAAGATTAGAGATTACAATTAAGGCTAAATTTGATGGTTAAGTTTGGGATTAGGGTCAGGGTTTACAGTTGAGGTTGGGGTCTAGGGTTAAGCTGGATAGTTAAGGTCAGGATCTAGGGATTTTACGTTTTACAGTTAAGGTTTGGGATCTAGGGTTAAGAGTTACAGTTAAGGTTACTGTGTGGGTTTAGGGTTTAAGTTTAAGGTTGGGATCTAGAGTTAGAGTTGATAATCTATGCTTTAGCCTAGTGTCTAGGGTTTGGATTTTGTATCTAAAGTCAGGGTTTGGGGTTAAGATTTGGGTGTACAGTTAAGGATGGGATCTAAATTTAGTGATTTACAGTTAGGGTTGTCATCAGTTAGATTTAATCTGGGGCAAATTGATCCACCTACTCACACTAACACTGTGAGTGGACTTGTCCTAGATAGGTTTTGGTTTAGCTGTAAATCACATAGCCTACCAGTGATTTAGTACAAAATTTACTAAAAAATATATCATGGGGACCAAAGATGCCTTAAAAAAAAAAAAAAAAAAACACCTCTGTTCACTCCTGAGCACATTCAGCTCTACAGTGGGATGTGTGTGTGTGCGCGTGTGTGTTTGCCAGACAGTGAAGCACAAATATCTTTTATATGTTCATATAAGTCCATTTCTTTTTTGAATTTTCTCACCATCCATGAGTTACTGGAGCCCGACAGAAGGTGTGGGGAAAAAATTGGTATCTTTGTGTTTCTAAGAGACAGATATAGAAGACTCATTGTTCTCTGTCCCTGCTGTGTGAAATTAAAAGGAACAACTAAGACAAGAGGATCAAGGCAGCCAAAGAAACACACACACACACACACATACACACACACACACACACACACACAGACCACTGAATAGTGCCAGTGTGTTCTGTCCATTTGGGATTATGTAAACTCTGAACCTGAGACAGTCATGTATGGAGTCAATTTAGTGCCAGAAATATTAAACATATTTACAAGAAAATATTAATTTAAATTATTAATTTATAAGAAAATATTAATATTGCTGTATGCAATACAGAAATGCAAGTAATATAACTTTTGCCTTATGTATTTTTGCTCTGTCTTTGATTTTGTGAGAAGTAAGTTGTTAAAAACATCAATATTCAAGTAAATAAATAAAGAAAGAAAGAAAGAAAGAGAAGAAAAAAGAAACAGCAGGAAAGGGAAAACATTTTTGCATTTACATTCCCTTTGCTTGCTTGCTTTTATACCTTGTTTAAAAATGCCACAAAATTAACACCATAGTCTTTTATTAGTCTGTTCTTCACACACACACACACACACACACACACACTTGCAAAGCTGTGTATTTTACACTGGCACCATTCAAAGTACAGACAGAGTGTTTTAATCAAAACAATTACGGCAACAAATGCTTGAACTCTAAAAAAGCATATAAAGGTGCATTCACATGCGTGCACACACACACACACACACACACACACACACACACACACACAAAAGTGTTGAAAAACACAGATTTTCATTCTCATGATGTCATTAATTTAGGTGTGTGACAGAATACAGCATCCATCAACAGAAACACACACACACACACACACACACACACAGACACACACACACACACACTACTCTAGACCACTGAAGCTGCTGTGTTGCTGTGAACACAATACACAGGTGAGTATAAACATATACACACACACTCACCAAGCGGCATACACTCCTTTCTTTACGTTCCGATGTTAAATCATACACTACAACACTAGAACATAGAGCTTTAAAAAAAAAAAAAAACTACAGACACACTACACACACACACACACACACACACACTACAGCAGAACAGAAGAAAGAACAGGGGATTAAAACAGAAAAGTCTGTGTGTGTGTGTGTGTGTGTGTGTGTGTGCGCCTTTTGCTCACCAGGTGCAGCATGTCGTAGATGGACTCAGACGAACGTTTGCTGTGTCGGTTCCGCTTTAACACTGACATGACTGATCCTTACACACACACACACACACACACACACTCACACACACACCGCGTGCTGAGCCCAGAGCAGATGGGAAACACACTCACACACCTTCACTGTGCACTGATGCTGAAGACTGAATACAGAGACTCACAGATCCTCCAGACTGGAGCTCTCTCTCTCCCTCTCTCTCTCCCTCTCTCTCTCTCTCTCTCTAACTGTCTTGTCACTCTCAAATGAAATAAAAGCCAGAGAAAATAGTGAATGCCGTCATAGTGAAATACTGGACTCTCTCTCTCCCTCTTTCTCTCACTCTCTATTACTCTCTCATTTGCCCACCTACGCACTCTACTTCCAAAGCAACAGATTTGTCCTTCAAATCTTCTCCAACGCTCTCTCTCTCGCACTGTCTCAATTTTTTTCCCCTTCTAAACAGACCCATAGCTAGCTAGAGTAGCTACATAGATAGATAGATAGATAGATATCAGAACACCCAGTTTTTTCAACCTAGAATTTTCTAAAAAGAAAGAAATTTAAAAATTCCCCAATACACCCGATTCACCAATGCAATGTTTATGCCTATAGCACAGTGTTTCATTATAAGGCTCAGTCACAATGGTTTCATAATAATAATGCCATATTACAGATAAGCAGCCTTCACTGATAATAATGTTTTTATTTCAGTGCTATAGAGCACACATTTGTGCTTACAGAGCACCCGGGGGGTGGGGGTGCCCCGTTTTGGGTGTGTGTGTGTGTTTGTGTGTGTGAGTGTGTGTGTGTGTGTCTCAGTGAGCACTTAGTAAGAGACAGATCTCACAGATTCATCTCATCGAGTACCAATCAATCCCTAAGAATAAAAGGCCACATCATGCAGTCGAGCCAAAAATGTTCCCTGTGTGGGAGTTACAACTGTGTGTGTGTGTGTGTGTGTGTGTATGTGTGTGTGCAGGTGTGTTTGCCCGTAGGCTAATTATGGTGTTCTGCTGCAGTCTTTGCTAACCTCACTGACACAAACCCCTGCGGATAGAAGGGGGGGCTGTAGCAGTTGGTGGAATAACAGCACGCTAAGTCAAGATACAGATGCCTGGACAGAAACGCTAATCCGACAGCTGTGCTATTAAAGCTGCAATAGGCTCTTAAAACACGAGTTGAACACAAGGATGAATATTATCCTTATGTGTCCTTATTATTAAATATTACTACAATATGTTACTTCAACCCATGCACACAATATATGCTTTATCGGCCAGATCAAAATTGTTTCAGGTCATTAGATCCCGATTATCTTCTCATATATAGATTTTTCTATATAGAAAGATAAAGTCTTAACTGCTTACCCTAACTAGCAGTTAGGATGCAAACTCAAATCAAAAGGAGTTCAACATCATTGGATTTCAAAGTAAATGAGCTAATTAGCCTATAACACCGGACGTGCGCTCGCATACACCTCGTCACTTCGCCATGGCATTTTTCTAAACGAACTACAGATGAGTAACTGTAAAATGAATAAGTTTGTTCTTGGAGACACTTGAGGTGTGGATCTGAATATAGTTCCATGTAGGCAGCAAGAGCATCGAATCCCAGAGACCTGCTAATTCCTATTCTCAGCATGTCTGTGTATGTGTGTGTGTGATCTATACATGTATTGTATGTGTGTAATGTGTGTCTAGGTACAGCTTTAACTGTGATTTTCAAACTAGCCCCATCAAAAAGAAAGAAGTTGTGCTTGGACCAGAATAATATATTAAAATATTGTTGACTGGACCACAGTAATGTACTGATAAAGGTTATAATGGATAAAGTAAATCACTAATTCATGTCCTGTAATCGCTTTATCCTGGCCAATGTCACAATGGATCCAAAGCCTATCCCAGGAAGACAAGGTGCAAGGCGTAAATACACCTTGGATGGAAACCGGTGAACCCATAGCAAACCATTAACATGCAAAACTCGGCACAAACAGTAATTCAAGCTCAGGCTAGGACTTGGGACTCTGAACCACCATGCCACCTTGGATAAAGGTGCGGTAAAACACTGCAGCAGGCAGTCAGACATCTTTACCTTTTCGTAGTTCCTGTACTCGCTAAAGAGCTCGGTGTCATCATCCAGGCTGTCCCCAGACGTCTCTGAGATGAGCCCAACTCCATCATCCAGAATCTCCTCTGGGAAGAAATTGGTACAGAGTGAGGCTAGTACTATTAACAAAAATTTAACACTCATAAAACTTCAACCTGAGATGTTAAACTGAGGGAACACTCAATACTGTGATGGTATTAACAAATAACTTTAACTAAATGACAGAAAGAACAAAATATTATGAATAATGAACCGTTGACAAAATTAGAGGTATAAGATTACTGCAGAGACAAGTATACCACAAAGCCAAAGACGCACTGCACTGTGCAAGTAGTTCTCCTGGTTCTGATGGTAGATGGCCCTGTTTCTCATGGTATCTCGAATCAGATTGGTCCTGAAAACAACCAACTGACCCCTTGCCACTAATCCCACCTCATCCTCTTCTAATAAAGCACGCCAGTAATAAAGCACGCCAGTAATAAAGCACGCCAGTAATAAAGCACGCCAGTTGCCCTGGTGCTTCTAATCTGCCTCATTCTGGTTCTGTGGGTTTTGACCACACACCATCTCAAGTAGGTTATGATGGCAAACCAAAACACATCATGGTTCTTTTGGTTCTGACCCATGTTGCTTATGCTAACTCTGTGAAATGTCCAGGTCATCTCAAGTCCTTTAGGATTAAAAGAAACTCACCCTAATTCTGGTAGTCCTGCTAATAACCCAACTTATCTTAGGTTTATCTGCTCGAAGAGAAACTCCAGTTCCGATATATATTCACCATGGTCCAGCCGATTGTAACACATCTCACCACATTTTTGTTGGTTCTGAAAACAACTGCTTACAGCAGTTCTTCTTATAATCCAACTCATCTACAGTTTACTTGTTATAAAAGTAATCCAAACAGCCCTAGTTCTGACCTATTCACCATGCTTCTGCTGGTTCAAATCCACAGATTGGAACTACTGATTCCAATCCGACTCACCTTGGTTCGGTTGGTTTTGATGGCAACCCTATTCACCATGGTTCTGCCGCTGGTTCTGCTGCTGGTACTGCTGGTAGCCCAACCTACTTTGTAAATGTTGTATATTAAGTTGAGTTGAGCCAATAACCTAACTACATTCTTCTGGTTTTTAAAGGAAACAAACTGATGGTTCTAACCCAACTCACTATGGTTCTTCTGGTTCTTACCCAACTTTCCCAAGTTATGTGGGTTCTGCAAGCAAACCATCTACCCCTTGTCCCTGTGGTTTTAACCATAACCACGTTCTTCCATGTTCTCCTAGTACCCCTGCTAGTTCTATTGGCTTCAGATTTCTTTTTGCCTAGCTGCATTAGATCCAGCATTTGCCAATTCAAATGTTTCTGCCTGTTCTGATCCGACTAACTCTGATTTCACACTAGTACGTAGTACTGAGTGACTACCCAACTCCGTTGGTTCTGCTGGTTCTGATGGTAACAGAACCCTGCACTTGGTAACATGTGCTGATTGTACATATGAAGGGATTGATTATCAGCATAAGGCAACCAAACTCATTCAGCTTCTACTGGCTCCAAACCAACACTAGTTCTTTTGGTTCTACCAATAATCTAACTTACCCTAGGTCTATTGGTTCTAAAAGGAACCACACTAGTTTGAACTTCACCATGGTTCAGTTGGTTTTAATCCTACCTTTCCTAGATTTTTATCCAGCTTCTTCCAGGTTCTTCAGGGTATGGTACTGTGGTTCTGTTGACTATAACCCAATTCAGCATGGCCCTGCTGCTTTAAATCAATGAACTGCCAGTCTGCCTAGTTCTGCTGGTTCCAATCAAACTCATCTCCATCCTGTTGTTTCTAAAAGCATACCATAAAATTTGGCCACCCAAATGCCATGGTTCTGCTAGTCCTGATGGTAACCCAATCCTACCCACTTTGCATTTGTTGGCTCTGCCAATAACCTGGTATTATATACAAACTTACAGTAGTTTTGCTTTTTCTAACTCAAATCACTGTGGTTCTGCTGCTTCTGCCAATAATCCAACTCATCCTAGGTCTTTGGTTCTAACTCAACTCATGCTAGTTGAAACCTCATCATAGTTTTGCTGGTTCTAACCTAACAGTCGCAAGTTCTGTCAATTCTGAAAGGAAACTATCTTACCCTGGTCATGCTGGTTCTAACAGGCCCTTCTAAGTTCCTCTGGTACCCTGTACTGGATCTGTTTTATCCAATCAACTTATCATGGTCCTGCGGCTTCTAAACAACTCACCATGATTCTGGAGGTAACCCAACTCCCCATGGTTGTTCCAGTGTCCCAACTCACTGTTGTCCTATTGTTTCTAACCCAGCTCACACCAGTCAACATGGTCCTGCTGATTCTGACTTGACTTACCCTGGTTCTGGGAGAAGATGTCAGTGTAGAGTTGCTGGACAGCATCAGAGCGTCTTGGGGGCAGGAAGCAGTGTTGCCTTCGATCCACCTGGGGCAGTGTGTTCACCGTGAGTGAGAGAGATGCCTGAGAGAATGCAGTCTTCATATCCGAGAATGTCAGTGTGCTGGAGTTTTTTCCATTCAGCTGCAGGATCTCGTCACCCGCATTCAAACCTGCATTGCCCATCAGTCATTTACTTCTTTAATACGTTATTCTAAATGAAGTTTTTCAGTCATCAAGGTTATCTTGAATGCATTAGGACAGTCACGACTGAACTTGTTTCATAAGATTCAAGATCATGTCATGGGTTGTCTTGACTTAATCTTACTACACATTTTTATTTTATACTTTGACATAAATATAAACACTTACTGATGATCAGTTCTCTAATTGTGCATTTATGCATTTAGCTGGATTTAGTTCAAATGGTGAATTGAAAGTTTCACAAGAAGACTCATTGGTATCTATCTTTTCTCTCTCTAGTGTTGACCCAGTTCTGAAGAAAGTATGAAATATCATCAATAAAACACTCTCAGATGGATTTTAGATCTATATTTGCCAGCCTGCTGACACTGATGCATCACTATAAAAATGCCTTCCAAAACATGTCTTGACTAGGCTTGATACTAACTGGGCACCATATGTTCCACAGCACATATGACACTGAAGAAAAAACTGGTGTAAGGATGGAATGATGGCACTGGAGTGATATAATGTTACTTATTTTTCTTCTGAGTGGAGCATGAGTCAGCAGGCATGTCTGATCCGAGCTTGCAGAAACCCACAAAGCCTTCAATACGCGTGTTATGTAACGCTGTGTGGCACAGCAATAACACCCATTAACACGAGCGAGAGAACGAGCCAGAACGAGAGAGCTGGGGAGAGGAGAAAAAGATAGAAGGGATAATTAAGCAGAGAAGAGAAGTAATAAACCTTTGGCGAACGCTAATCCTCCGGCTTTTACGTCCGTAATGTAGAGCTGCTGCACGCTGTCGTCCTCCACCATAGAGATAGAGAAACCTGTCGGAAAAAGAGTACGAAGTGAACTAACCCGCCTCGTTTCGATCGGAATAACAAACTGTACTTACACACAAAGTACAGAGACATCATACAGAGCAATTATTACCATAGCCGATCATGCAGGACTCGTCCCTGTCAAACTGAATGACTTTTCTAATCTTGGAGCAGAGCTCGATCTCCTTATAGAGCTGAAAATGGGAAGAGAGGGAAAAAAAAAAAAAAAGTTCTCTAATTCTCCATTTGCGATGCACCACAGAGTTTGTGAGTATGTGACAGTAACAAGCACAGCAGGAAGCAAAGCTTTGCAACTGGGCTTTTAGAAACCATAAGCAGAGAAAAAAAGATGCACAGAGACAAGGGAGAGACATCAGCACATGATGAGCTGTGCTTATTCTAGAAGACAAATTCATTAGTAAAGCATGCATACTAATTCTGAATTAATGTAATGCAATTCAATTATTCCACAACCTCACAGTTGTCAGTCATCAAAAAAAAAAAAAGAATTCCTTTATCATTTATCAATCTTCCAATCCATTATTTAAAACTGAAACATTCAAACTATTTTGAATTCTTTAAATTTCTAACGTCGCATGAAACTAAATTCTATGGGCCATATTCAGAGTTGAGTTAATCGCCTATAGTCAGGATTTAATAAAGACATTTCATACACTGGTATTCAGGCAGCTCCTCAAAAAGTTGCATGGGCGGAGCTTTTCAAAAACAGAGGCATGTCTCAGTCACGTGCGATTCTGACGTTTTATGTGATTTTTGGCTCGAGCATGGAGTAGTATTAAATCCAGCTCCACTCTCTGACAGTTTGATGTAAACACACTATGTTATGCTGAAATTTTTGGGCTCTAAATACTCTCAAATTCAAGGCCAATATGAAATACTTAAATACGACACTATTCATTAATTAAGAGTATGTTACTTTAAAGCCCATGAAGAGTTGGTTTTTTTTTTGCATGTAGGAGACAGCATCTTAATCCGAGACAGTGCTAAGTTAATTTATAACTTAGAGTGAGCTGTAGGTGTAGTAGATGAGTGCTCGGTCAGCTTATCCTTCAAACCGTCGGCATGTTTTCCTTACAGGAGAGAACATCAAATTAACAAGAAACATCAGCATTATTTTATTACTTTGACAACTCAAAATAGAGAATTAAATAATGCTAAGTAAAATAATAGCCTACATCCTGTGCAGATATTACGATTTACCTCGATTTAGTATCTTGTCTGATGTGCTGGATCAAGTGCTTTTTTATAAGCCGCTGAATAATGACTCACCAAATCTGAATACACACCTATTACTTCCTTTTTCCCCCAAGAACACTGTAATGCCACGCATTTCATTTCAATAATGACGCATACAGTCAACACTGGTAATTGCTGTGGCAGCTCAATGACTAACACCTGATAATGCCTCTATTAGTGTCTCTACGCATAAGGAGTTATTTGAACGTACCAGGTCATATACGTCCTCCTCCGGCTTGGGGATGTAGAACTGCACCTGTGTCTCAATCAGGAACTTTAAACGCAGGTAATGTTTGGTTGAGTCCAAATCATGAGCCTGGAAAACAATAGACAGGAAGTAGTTCTTAGTTCCATATTTTTTGTCAATTCAGGTGTTTTTATTTGAATATTGGATTTGTGCGAAAGGAAACCTGAATGCACTTTAGAAAATCAACACCTAAATATCCCAAAAACACACACAGGGATAAGCAGCAAATGCAATACAGAGTAATGGAATGGCTGGGTTACACCTTTGTACACCTTTATCACTGCAAAAATGAGATCTTGAATGTACTCAAATTGGTGGAGAGATTATTCTAAAACAAATATAAGATTATTAAACCCATTTCCAGATGTATTTATTAGAAAAGTTTCCTATTATCTTATTTTATTTGCAAATATTGTACAAAAAAAATTATTTTGCAAATTTCTTTACAAAAAGAAAATGCTTATCAATTTGAATGTATGGCTGGAATATATGAATAGATGGATGGATGGATGGATAGACAAGATTAAATACAAAAATGGATGTATTAATAGATGAATAGATAAACAGAGGGGTATGTAGAAGATGGATAGATGAATGAATACAACTAGTTGGATGGATGAATATAGATAAGTAGAGGAATAGTTAAAAATATATAAATAGACAGACAGATAGAATAGAATAGCAGATAGATAGATAGATAGATAGATAGATAGATAGATAGATAGATAGATGGAATGGTAGCTTACACATACATCTGCTTCTAAAAAAAATCTAAATCTGGTTCATTGTTCCAAAAAAACGAAACAATTCTGCAACTATTGGCTCTGATTTTTGGAAATATTAATGGCCCTTTATTTTCTTTCAAGCTGTTTATGCGCAAATTTCAAGTAAAACCTGATAGAAATATTCTGATGAGGAAGCCATGTTACACACCTTGCAGATGGTCTCGAGTGTGTCGAGTGCCGACTCTCCGGGCCGTATTACGGCGAGAATGGGACGACCGTCGGGCAAACACACCCAGGAGGGCGTGAGGCGGTCCTTCACCATGCCCGCCACACACACCTGCTCGTCTTTCTGTGGCAGAAAAAATGAACGGGCTGAAAAACCGGATGGATGGATGGACTAGTTGATACATGAATGGATAGACTTGAAGATATAAAACGTAGATATGGATAGATGATTGAAAGAACTGTGAATGCAAAGATGGGCAGATGATAAATACAAGAAGAGACAGATGATTGATGGATTATTAGTGAGAATTAGATACAATTGATGGATGGATGGATGGATGGACATAACAATGGATGGAAAAATAAACGGAAGGTTACATACCAAAATTGAGGTACTGATAGCTGGAAGGACATATGAAAGGGTAAATCAAAGATGGGTATATAATTAGATTTAAAAAAAAAAAAAAAAAAAAACAGCTGGATGGATGGATGGACAGATCAGTTGGTAGATACAAGAGTTGATAAACAGATTACTACAACACATTATGGA
Organism: Pangasius sanitwongsei; assembly: GCA_037576675.1. Taxonomy (NCBI): domain Eukaryota; kingdom Metazoa; phylum Chordata; class Actinopteri; order Siluriformes; family Pangasiidae; genus Pangasius; species Pangasius sanitwongsei. Next base: position 2,071,298 of record CM075016.1, on the reverse strand, counting down.
CAATGGATGGGTAGATGGATAGATCTATTAGCAGATACGTGAATGAACAGATTTAACGATATAAAAAAAACAGGTGGATGAAAGAATGAAGAACAGAAAGATGGGTGAATGGTATATACAAGAAGAGCTATAGTAGATGACTGATGGATGTATTAATAGATGGAAGATTAGTACAGCGGATGGATGTATGGATGGGTGGATGGATAATTAGATACAAAACAGATGGATGGATGGAATATTACATACAAAAATAGAGGTACAGATAAATGAAAGGGAAAATAAATAAGAAAAATTATTTACAAAACAGATGGATGGATGGATGATGGATGGATGGATGGACATAAAGTATAGATGGACGGATACATATATTGAAGCTTACATACCAAAATGGAGGTACTGATAGATGGATATACATATAATAAAGTAAATCAAAGATGGATAGATAAAAAAAAAAGCATCTGTATGGATAGATGGATGGATACATGAGCTAATAAATGGATTGCTTGATACAAGAACAGACTATGGATAATGGATGGATAAACAGATACAATATAGATGGCAGATAGGTAGATACACAAATGGATGTATGACTGGATTGATGGAAGCAATGGATTAAAGGATGTTTAACGGTGGACGGGCAAATCTACTGACGGATGAACAGATAACAGATGAGTAGACATAAGAATAGTTCGAAAATGAGAAACGGGAAGATCAAGGATACAGCAAGGATGCTGACAATGATTTTTTTGTTAAATAGATGGATGGATTTAGAGTTGGATGGAGGGATGGATGGATGGATGGATGGATGATTAGAGCTCACCATATTGCCCCTTGAAGATTCCTCCATCATTCCCTCCAGATCCCTCTTCACTGGCTCCTCCCCTTCTGCAAACACCTACAAACAAAACAAAGCAAATTCATAGCTTTCTCACAAACAGTTGTGTGTGTGTGTGTGTGTGTGTGTGTGTATATAATGTGCACACACTGCGAAACTAAGTTATACTGCACTATTAATAAACAGATGATGTACCAAAACCACCGAAAATGAAGTTGGGAACTTTTTTTGTACTACACGGTCGAAGCCTTTACTAGGTGGTGGAGGGTGTGCGACCACCAGAGGGCGCTGTGCTGTATATTACACTGAAAGGCTCATGAGTACTAATGCTAAAGAACGCAATGATTTTAAACCACTGCTAAAGATGAGGTGCTGTGAGGTACGATGAAGTAAAATGAGGTGCTGTATACGCAAATACATAGTGTATAGCATGTAAAAATATTAACCACTAGGAGACATGCTGTCAGAGGAAAATAATCAATGATGCAGTGCTGTGATTAAAAGGAGTCTCTGTCGTTTAGACTTTCTCATGGCGGAAGAAGTTACAGCTTTGCCTCTGACTGTTACAAAGTTAGATATAGGCACAAAATGATTTCTAGATCAATATGACCTCCCAAAGATAGTAAAACCAGAGTGTGTGTGTGTGTGTGTACCTGTTCAATGCTGGGGTGTGTGTGCGTGTGTATTTTCCTCTTTGAGTTCGTCTCCAGTCCCCACAGTGAGGAGAAGCGACTTTTTCGCTTGCCAGTGGAGTGTGACATGGCGTGTGCTCGCCTCCGAACACCGCTTTCTGTACGCGCCGCCACCTACGCGCACACGCACACGCACGCACACACAGATCTTTCAAAAACATTATTTTATTATTTTATATAATAGTTATTACAGGTTCACTCTCTTCCTCACTCTCTATTTCCCTTACTCACTGGGATTCTTGTTTCCCTCCTTTTCCTCTCTCTCTGTTTTCCTCTCTCTCTCTCTCTCTGTGTCTAAGGTCACATTTACATTTTCACATTTTACATTTTATTCTTCACAATGTAAAGAAATAAAAGCACACAATCAATGCATTAAAATACTGTAGTAAAACACAAACACACATATACACACACTGTCTCTCCCCCTCGAAGTCGCTCCTGTTTTCGCTCACTTTCTTTGTCTTTTCATCTGCATATCACAGTCTTTCTTTCTCTTTTTTTCCCCCCCTGTGTGTTTCTCTTTCTCTCACCCTTTGTGCTGTTTCTCCCTGGAGGTTCAATACAGAAAGTTCAATACAGACTATGAAAAGCCTAAAATATCATCCTGTGTGTGAGGTGAGAGTGTTAGCATTTCAGAAAGCTCTTTATCCCCTGCTATCCCAGAATTCTCTCTACTGTGGCCGTGGGTGGCCACACACACACACACACACACACACACACACACACACACACACACACACGCACACGCACGCACACGCACGCACACACATTTCACACCAACTTCTAACAGAGGGAACAACAGTACTGAGACTAAAATAAATTAGAACTGAATCTTCCCGACCCTTTTCCTTCTGCAGTAGAAAATTTGAGAAGAGGAAGAAATGAGGATAGAGAGATGAAGAGATGGAATATAGCCATGCATAACAGAGAGGAAAAGCAAAAATGAGAATGAGGTAATGACCAAAAGAGGATAAGATGAAGGGATAAAGAAGAGCTTAAAACTAAATTAGAGAGCTGTTATGATGAGGAGGTAAATATTGAAGGATGGCTGTAGAGAAGTTGAAATGGAGGTGTAAGATAAAGATGGAGGGATGAGGTAATGATGAAGGGATATAGAAGGAGGAGATGGGGAAACTGAGGGATTCCATGGAGTTGAGTAATTAGGTTGGTGGAGAAAGATGGAGAGATGGGGATGAGGTAAGATGTAAGGATGAGGATGAAGATGTAGGAAGAGGAGGAGGTAAACACTGAAGGATGAAGGGTAGAGAATGAAAAATGGAAGGATAAGAAAGATGGAAGGATGAGGCAGACATGAAGGGATGTGGAAGGAATAAATGGGGAAACAGGAATTCCACGGAGTTGAGTTAATTGGATTGGTGGATGAGGATGAGGTAAAGATGTAAGAATGATGAAGAGGTAAACATTGAAGGATAAAGGCACAGAGAAGGAAAAATGGAGGGATAAAAAAGATGGAGGGATGAGGTAGACATGAAGGAATGTGGAAGGCTGAGAAACTGAAGGACTCCATGAAGGCGAGTAACTGGATGGGTGGATCAAGATAAGGTAACGATAGAGGGATGGGGAGGAGGAAAATATTGAAGGATGAAGGAGGTAGAGAAGGGAAAATGGAGATATAAAGATGGAGGGATGAGGTAAAGATGCAGGGATATTAAAGGAGGATGGAGTTAAGTAATTGGATGAGTGGATAAAGATGAGGTAATATGTAAGGATGAGGATGAGGTAAAAATATAGGAATGAGGAGGAGGTAAAGACTGAAAGACAAAGGCATAAAGAAGGAGGGGTTAAATAAAGATGGAGGGATGCGGTAAAAAGAGGAGATGGGAAAATCAACATTCCATGGAGTTTAGTAGTTGGATGGATGGATGAGGATGAGGTACAGATGGAGAGGTATACATCAGAGCCTGGGAGGAGGAGACAGCCAGTTTCAATGGAGAGTGAACTGAATGAGGAAGAGGTGAATGTGGGGGAATAGTGATGAGGTATGGATGGAGGGGATAGAACAGAAAAGACAAGTCCAGGGGAAGATGGAGGGATAGTCAGCGTGGAAGAGAATGAGGACACAGTGAAGGCAAGGCATCCCATGGACGAGGTAAGGATGGAGGGATAAAGTAAAGATGCCCTTTGAAGGAGGAAGCCGAGGCATCCCATGGAGAGTTGAGTGAAATAAGGAGTTCAAGATGAGGAAGTAGAGGGATGAAGAAAGGAGGTTAAGGAAAAGAAGTGGGGATGGGGATGAATAAGGATGGAACAATATACAAGTTTCTGATTTTGTCAGAACAAACTCACCTTTACACGTTTAGAAACGATCTTTAGCCCAGCAACTACATTTACATTTTACATTTACAGCATACACCCTTATCCAGGGCAACTTACATTTATCTCATGTTTTTTCATACAACTAGAGGTGCAATTTCATACATTTACATTACAGTGAAATTCTTCCCTTATATCCCAGGAAGCTAGGGTCAGGGAACAGGGTCAGCTTCACCCCTGGAGCAGACAGGGTTAAGGACCTTGCTAAAGGCCCCAACTGTGGCAGCTTGGCAGTGCTGGTGCTTGAACCCCAAATCTTCCAATCAGTAACATACAGCCTTAACTACTGAGCCACCACTGCACTGCAGGATGTGCCAGGCACAGGTTCGTACAATTCAATATAGTGCCCCATCTCCACATTCCCAAGTCCAAATTAACCTACACGTTCCCCAGTATTGCCCCAACTTGTGACAGATGTTGACTCTTACTGGCCATACTGTGACAACTTTTGGCACTGCCCTTATTGTCCAGTTTCTGGATCTTCAGACAGAAGACACCTATCAAGAGTTTAATGGATCTAGGGTAATACTCTAAGTAATAAGGTAAAGATGAAGGAAAGTGGTAACTACAGGGGATGAGGATAAAGGTAAAAGTGGACAGAAGAAAGATTAATGTGAAGATCAAGAGATGGTCACCAGAGTATGAAAAGTGTAGACGGAGAAGCCCATGGGGAGTTTAGTGGATGAAGGGAAGGTAAAGATGCAGAAACGGAGAGAGATCGTTTAAGGGCGGAGGGTTGATCACCAGAGCGTGGAAGGAAGACACCGAGAAGCCGAGACGTCCCATGGAGAGTTTGGTGGAGCGTGAGGCCACTGAGAGAAGAGGCTTCGGATTGGGCAGCTCCTCTCCCTGCAGGCTGCATAAATAACACCTCAGTCGGAACAAGTCCACATTATAACACTCCAGATTCTGCTCCCACACTGAGATCTGACAGAGACAGAGACAGGGACAGGGACAGAAAGACAGGTCAATATTAGTAGATACTTGTTAATACATTACAATGACTACACACATGAATCACGGTTGAGGCTCCACCACTTCCAATCTCTCATTCAACATGGCTCCTCCCTTTTTATTTTAAAAATTCTGCTCTTTCTAGCTCCTTCCATATAGTCCTTTCTTCATTCTGATCTCTCCATCTAAGGTTTCTAGAGAGTAGACACTCTTGCCTTTATCTCCTGCTGGCAAACCTTCATTTAGCCCCTCCAACATTACCTGTTCCAGAATGGTTTTCCTCTTCTTGGAATCAGTGACGGAGGCCAGCTGCATGTCTCCCATCTTCTTCATCTTCTCATCCATGTCGATCTTCTGCTCCAGTTTTCGGATCTCGGAACGCAGGAAGCGTACCGTGTCGTCACGGTGATGTTGCCGGGCAACGGCGGCCGCGCATGCAGAGTGGATCGCCGTCACCCAGTTCTCCACCTCTGTCTGACCACATGTCTGTACAGAGAGAGATATCCAAGTACATACAGTGTGTTCCCAGCAAATACGGAGAGTGTATAAGTAGAAGTGCTTTGGCAATGAGGAAAAAGCCAGGCAATAAGAATGAAGTGCAGGGATGCTGGGATGACATAGAGACATGGATGGATGAGATGAAGATGGAGGGATGGTCACTCAAGCCTGGGAGGTGTCCCATGGTGTGTTTAGTGGATAAGCAGAAAGTAAAGAAAAAGGAAGGAAGCATAAGGTGGGATGCAAAGATGGGTGGAGGGGTTAATGGATGAATGAGAATAAGGTACTGATGGAGAGATGAGGTAAAACAAAGGGGTGGTTACCAGAGCATGGAAGTGTTTAGTCCATTATAAAGAAGTAAAGATTGAGGGATGAGGTATGGAGAAATGGATGAGAAAGTGGAGAAATGAGGATGAGATTCACAAAAGACGAACAATGAAAGGATACAGGGAGGAGACCATGAATACATGAGGATGAGGTACAGGCCAAGGAATAAAGTAAAGATGCAAGGAGGAGAACATGAAGAAATGAAATGATGATGAGGTACAGAAAGAGGAAGGAGTTAAAGATGGTGGGAGGAGAACTTGGAGAAAAGAGGATGAGGTACAGAAAGAGGAACGAGTTAAAGATGGTGGGAGGAGAACATGGAGAAATGAGGATGAGGTACAGGTAGAGGAACGAGTTAAAAATGGTGGGAGAAGAACATGGAGAAATGAGGA
>CM075016.1:2027376-2065256 GCA_037576675.1 Pangasius sanitwongsei | reverse complement strand
ACATGGAGAAATGAGGATGAGGTACAGGTAGAGGAACGAGTTAAAAATGGTGGGAGAAGAACATGGAGAAATGAGGATGAGGTACAGGTAGAGGAACGAGTTAAGGAATGGTCACCAGAGTGTGAAAGAAGAAGATGGAGTGCCACAGAGAGTTGAGGAGGGGGTCATGGATGGAGGAATGATGGAGGAATACAATGTGTACCGCTTTCAGTTAATATGAACTCACTTTATTGCAGTTACATTAGTTATTAATGACAGATCTTTGTCCAAGAAATATTATTTTACCTGGAAAAGGTACGAGTCTCCCATTGAGTTGCTGAGGCAGAAGACAAAATCTTTTTTCGGATGCTCGGGAACAGCCTGTGCGATACTGTTTTCCGCCCAGATGGCGTGCTTTGGGATGCTGGTGTGATCGATTCCTGATCGCCCGTCCGTCTCATAGAAAAACAGAGTGCATCCTGGGGAAAGGGGCAAAGTGGGTGGATACAACATCATTACATCACTAGCCCTAGTCTTTACGCTATACTGAAATTGTGTGTGGGCTTGTTTTTGTATCTTGCTGGGGACCAAACTTCCCAAAAAGGTTCGGAATATCTGACTGTTTTGACCTTAAAAATCAGCTGCTGTAATGCAATTAGCTGTATTAATATTTATGTCAATGGAAGGTCCTCACAAAGATAGTAAGACAAGCGTGTGTGTGTGTGTGTCTATATATATATATACACATATATATATATATATATATATATATTTATATATCCCCAGTTTTAAATGTGTGCACTTTATTTAGTCCAACTTTCCCAAGGAAACTCTCTCATAGCAGCAATAAAGCAAATTCACCCCACTATGAGTTTTTACAAGCTTTTCTGCTCTCCAGTGGCCAACTGTGAGAAGTGCAGGCTGGCGTCCATCATGAATTCATCATCATCATCATCATCATCATCATAGTATCACACTCACTAACACACACACACCCCAAACGACTGAATCATATTTGTCTGCCCTTTTCAAAAACAGCAAAAGGAAGGTGTCTTCTTATTTTGGACAAATATTATGGAGCATGTAACAGAGTGTCCTTTGCGTAGGAATTGCTCCTGCAGTTTGTTTGTCTTTTAAAGGTAAATGAAATGAATATAAAAATTCTTGCACTGTGGCATAGTGAATTGGCCTCGAGATCAGAGCTGTGACATCATCATCCAATCCCACTTAGCTAGTTTAGAGTGATGCATGCCAGCCAATTTTAGGACGCTACTGAGGCTGGAGTTGAATATGGAGGTTCAGCTCCCGGGGAACGAGAGCTTCCATGCTGCACATTCCCAGTTTCGGCTGAGCCACCAGATCGTCCACACGAGTGCACCGAGCCTGTGTATGGCTGTTAACTGAAGTGTGGTTTGACACGTTTTTTGCTGCACTAATAAAACAGTCTGAACTGTTTGACTCTGGACTAGTCGGCTACTTATTTGAATTACTGAAAACTTGACTATGAAAAAAGTTGTGCAATCCATAGCCGAGGAAATGTTGTAGGAATGTTTATAAACGTTGAGTAAAACACACATTTTCTTTACTGTTTTGATTACAGTTATATCCCTAATTGTAGATCATCAGAAAGCTTTCTGTATGGTAAAGCTAGGTCACATGACCTGATAAGCATCTTATCTAACTTACAGTATGTGGCCATGTGAAAGTTTGTGAACACCTGACCGTCACCTCCATATGCGCTTTTTGAACATCCCATGTCATATTTATTCCCTCTTTGCTGTTATATTAAGCTCCATTCTTCTGGGAAGGCTTTCCGCTAGATTTTTTCTGCTAGCTCTTTGTGATCCATTCAAGAAGAACTAGTGACGTATTATGAATTTGTACACTGAGTCCAATATTTGATGTTGCAGGGATAAATTATGGTTAAGAACACCTCATAATACTGTAGCAATTTGGCAACAAAAATGTGATAGCTCTAGATTTTATGCACCTTTTAGCGAGACCCAGTAGCTCTTCCACTTGCGACGAGCAGCGAGCTCCACCTTCTTGTTCTTCTTGTGCACGAGCAGGTTTTTCACATTAAGACGGCCGGCTTTGCGTACGCAGCCTTCGGCCACGCCCACAAGTGCCTCCGTCTGATTGGCCGAGCTCAGTTCGTCACTTAGAGCCGACGCCCCTTCCTCCGGTGTCTCCACCCTGCAGCCGCTCTTCTCCAGCTCCTGCCGGAAGTTCTCGTACACGCCCTGGGTTAAGTGATACAAACAGATCATTTTAATTCTCTTCAGCTGGATTTTTATTCTGTTTAATATTTTGTTACTTTTGCGCTTAATGCTGGAGTTTATTCAAATTATATAAGCAACAACGTCCAACAAAGCATCTCGTTATTAGCAAATAAAGGACGAGACAGACGTGAAGAACGCCACAATGCATAAATATCACATATGCGTTTAAGCAAATGTTTTGCTTCCTCATTACTAAATTACATGAAATATGCAAATCCTTGTTTTTAAATACATTTCTAGACCCACACACATTTGAATTATTATTGCTAGGATTTTATTTTGGATTACATTGCTTGTGTTTTTTTTTTGGTCCCACCACCACTCCCGCTTTACAGAGGAGATCTATGAGACATAGATCTACATCTATATCTACATCTATGTCTCCATTTTGTCTGCTCCTAAGAGAGGGAGAGAAAAAAAGAGAAGGAAAGAAAAGAAAAAGCATATCATGTGGTTTTGATATAATGTCCACACACTGTAGCCTATAAATGATTTATTTCTGCATAAATCCATGTCGTATTTTTTTTAAATGCTACGTTACTTTACTATCACACCACTAAACAGCAATACGAAAAATATTTCAACAGCACAGAATAAATGGTTTATCATTTATTCATGAATTCACACAAATTTTATAAATTTACAATATTTTGGTTGGAAAGTTTCCATTTGGGGTGGAAATATTTTTGCTCCTGATTCTGCTGAAATGGCTGCTGAGCTGCAAAAAGTTATGACACGTACTGAACTCGTTATTTATCATTTATTATTTTCACACCTTGTCACATATTGTAATGTACTAAAAGTGTTTTGACTGTAATACCTGCACGCCGGCATCAGGTGTGTCTCTGCTGCCCCCTGCTGGTGTGGAGTACACAGACAGGGCCTTGTAACGGCGAGATGGGAGCTCACACACATCACTGTCTCCAGTCAGGCCATCAATCCCACTGTCCTCCAGCTCAGTGACGTCCCCTACTGTCACGTCCTGTACAAACGGAGACAGAGTCATGCTGCATTCACATACATGTACATCTATCTCTCTGTCTGTCTGTCTATCTCTCTCCAAATCACTCACTTTTTCAGCCACTTTTGATTTCTCAGTAGGGAGCATCCTAAGCTCTGAACAGTAATCATATTTGGGACACAGCTTGTCTGAGCACTTCAATGGCTCCCTACACTGCTGGCAAGGGCTGACGGGAGATTACCCACCGAACCCAGCATCTACCCGGGGTCACATGACTCAACCAGGCAACTTAGCATGCTATTCATTTCCAGTGACTAAGGAATACAAACAAAAACACTGCAACAACACACAAAAACTTTCTCCCAGGCATAAATAATCTCAACCAAACTTTGAAATGCTTCCCTTTTTTTCCCCGTCTCTCTCTTTCTCTTTCACACACACACACACATTTTCTGTTGTGTTCCCATTTCACTATGCTCATTAGCATGAGAAAGGATGCAAGCAGCTCACACAGACATGTGTCTTCTGAACCAGAGAGAAAAAGAAAGCTTGTTTAAAAAAAAAAAAAAAGGGTACCAAGCACAGCCATAATGTCGCATCATCCCCACCAGGCATGCTGCAGGAGTAATCCACAAAGGTACTGGTTCAAATCCCAGCAAAGTGTTTTACATTAAATGTAGTCCCTTTCACTCCGCTCGCTTTATCCTATGTTCACACTAGTAAGCAAGCAAGTCACTTGTAGTTTGTCTCTTGTGGGAGTGTAGCGACCATTTAAATGGGAACTAACTATAGGAAGGAAGTAAAGTTGTGTGTTGGGAAGTAAAGAAGCGTTTGGACCACACCCACCATAGCAATGGTCTGAGGAATCATTTGAGCCACTCGTTTGGATTTACATCGTATCTAATTTGAATAGTACTAAGAAAATCAATTCAAATGTAACTTTCTGCTGTCACTGAAATCGTGGCTCGCTGTCATGCACAAACAGAGAAAATAAATGGTCCTAACTATCATGAGGTCATATTATCCGAACTGCATGAATGAAGCTCAGCATTTTAGACACTTTGCTAAACCACACTGTACACAAACCTCTCCTTATAGCAAATGAAGGTTGTGGTTTTTTTTGCATGGAAGTGACAAGGCTAGGGTAGCTAACAAGTAATACCTCAGCTAAATTGCATACTTGCTTCAAACAACATTGCTAATATTTAAATTATTATCTGTATTTCATCCAGTGATATTACAATTCCAACTTCAAAATTTGGGAAGGGAGACATAGGGGATGAAATTATACCAAACTGTGTAAGCAAAACCATTATTATGGTTGTCCAAGATAAACATTCAACTACAACATTCAGCTACAACATTCAACTATAAAATTCATCTACACATTCAGCTACAACATTCATCTAAAAAATTCATCTACACATTCAACTACAACATTCAACTTCAAAATTCAACTACAACATTCAACTACAAAATTCAGCTACGGAATTCAACTACAATATTTAGCTACAACATTCAGCTACAGAAGTCACATACATTCAACTACAAAATTTAACTACAACTTTCAACTACAAAATTCAACTACATTATTCATCTACAACATTCAACTACAACATTTAGCTACAGAATTCACATACAGAAATCAACTATAATATTTAACTACAACATTCAGCTACAGAATTCACCTACAACATTGAACTACAATATTCAACCACAATATTCAGCTACGACATTCACCTGCAAAACTCCACACAGACAGTAACCTGAGCTCAGGATTGAAACTGGGATGCTGGGAGCTGTGAGGTGGCAATGCTACCCACTGCACTATCTTGTCTTGATATCATTTTAACCAAATTATAACTCACTGAAAGCTTACTTGTATGGTTTGTGCCCGCCTTTCTGGCATTGCTGCCTGGTGATTGGTCAAACCTTCTGACAGACAGTGGGATCGGCGGCAGGGCAGTGTGAACGCTCCATAGGTGGCACCATCATCCTCACATGGAGACAGCATCTTGTCCTCCTCACTGTCTCTGCATAGGCGTTTTTTAGCGTAGCTCTGCGGTGTGTAAAGCTCACCCAGTGAGTTAGTGCGGGTGACATTAGTGATGTTAGCATTGTCCGTGAGATCCTCCGTGCTAGTTAAGCGCTCCAGACTCACATCAGACAGAGACACCTCCAAAGAGTCGTCCCTCCACACGTCTGCAGATTTGGAACGCTTCTTCTTGAAAGAACCGGCACCATCTGGTGGCTTGGAGGTGTCCTGCGTACTTTGCTCATTGTCAGCATCAACAGCAGGAATGTTAGCTGAAGTGTTGTTACATGGCTCATGAGCCGAATCCTTGTGGAAGCTCATAGGCTGCAGATTCATAGCCACACGGTCCACCCAGATGGGGGAGCTGAAGTGCGGCAGTGCATCAGCGTCGTCAAACGGCTCCAGGCCATGTTCAGCAAGCGACTGTGGGATGCTGGGAGTGCTGCTGGAGCGTGTGCTTGTCTCCGAGTTACGGTGCTCGGGTTTTCTCCGGTACGACTGCTTCCCCGATAGACGCAACGATCGGGACACTCGCTTCCGTGATAGCTGGCGTTCACGGTCACCATAGAAACTGTGGCTGCCATACTGGCTCTCCACGTTACCCATAATTCAAATTCTGAAACACAAACAACACCACATTTACACATTACAACTGGCACTCTTCTACATGTTTCTATGCAAGTACTAAAAATAAATACACAGCTTAACTTAATTCCAGTGATCTATGATTTAGGATCCAAAAGCAGGATAAAAACAGCTTAATGATAGATATAAAGAGAATTCCCTGCTCATGAATAAAAACTCAAATAAGAATTCCTTAATCAAAAACAAATAAACATATAACAAGAATTCTCTAGTCCTGAATTACTACCTGAATTACTGAAGCTTCCCATATCCCAAATAAAGAAAAATATATCCCATATCCAAAACTTCCCATATACCAAATAAAGACCAGCATAACAAGATCTCTCCACTCCAACTACAGAATTAGAATTAACAAATTCCAAAATCCCATATAATGGCAATTCCCTGGTTCCAAATAAAGACTCAGGTAGCAAGAATGTCACAGTGAGAATTTGTATATCCCATATAATATGAAGTCCCAGAATTTGAATAATTACCAATGTAATGAAAATTTCCCAATCCCATATAATCTCTGGAAAAAGACCTACACAATGAGAGTTCGCCAATCCAGGAAAAGGAATTATCCAATCCTATTACAGGCCCTCATAATGAGAATTTCTTAATTTGCATAGCAAGAACATTACAATCCCATAATGAGAATTCTCCAGTACACATAACAAGAATTCCATGATCCAGGAAAACAGCCCCAGATCAGAGTTCTCCAATCCTACTAAAGGCCCACATACGTAACAAGGATTATAATTCATATAAACATTTTTTCGATTATTAAAAAAGACTTCCATAACGAGAATTCTTCAGTCCACATTACAAAAATTCCCAATCTCAAATAAATACCCCATAACAAGAATTCCATGATCTCCAGATACTGTAAACATGTATGAGGATTCTCCATTATTGAATAAAGACCCACACAATGGGAATTCCTCCTCTACCTGTTGTGTGGCAAGGATGTCATCAGCACATTAACCTCAGATGACTTGATCCTGAGTGTGTAACTGTGTTTCTCGGGCTTTTACGGAGTCATCATAACCTGAGAATGAGGAGAAACAGTGGGGGGAAAAGAATCAGACACAGGAAGATACCCACTAAAAGGATGTATTCCAAATGGGTGCATCTATGGTACCATCTACTGTACAGCCATTTGGCATATATAGAAACCCCAGATGCTTAGAATCACATGGAGCAGATGCTGCGCAAGTGATGTATGGTGTAGTGTTTGCAATAAATAGCGCCGTCATACAGCCATCATTCCCTGCAAAGGAGTTCTTGCTGGATTGGCCTGGTGGAACCATGGAACCCTGGTGGTTACTCAGGGGTCACAGGACCACGGTAATACCAACATACACCATAAAGTCATGAGGATAACATCTGCCACAATGCCTTGAGGAAACGGACACACCTTAGTACTAACTCCTAGGTATTCAGAGATATCTGCTGCACTCACGCCGCTGAGAGGGGAAATGTTCAGCTTGTAGAACCTGATGGACGATGTTCACGTATCAGTAGGGCAGACTTCGCAGTGTAGCATGGCTCGAAGTGCTGAAGACACTCCTCGGAGAGGTGTGTGCCCCAGCAGTTCATCAGAAAGTACTGCGCAGCAATCTTGAACAAGGTTTGTGGGAATTCTTTCGGGAGTGGGCGGGAACGGGATTAGCCCTGCGCACCTCTACGTTCAAATACGCAGTATACAAAATGTGGTGAAATTATAGAACAAAAAATATATTGCTGTGTACAGTTTTAGATATATCTGTCAATCTCATAGTGGATGAAGCAGTGACACAGATCAGCTACAGTAATGAGCATTATAGAATTTAAGAGTCGAATATAATCAGGGGGCGGAGTTTATGCTAATTAGGTTTGCCATTTATGTCCACCCCTAAAGAGAAGAAGCTGACTCTTGAATATACCTGATAGCTGTGCGTGTGTGTGTGTGAGAGTGTGTGTGAGAGAGAGAGAGAGAGAGAAAGAGAGAGAGTGAGCGAGAGAGAGAGTGAGAGAGAGAGAGAGTGAGCGAGAGAGAGAGAGTGAGCGAGAGAGAGAGAGTGATGGCTTTACTGTGGGGAATTAACAGGTTCTGCAGACAGTGATGAATGAATTGCAGACACACACAGTGAAAAATGAAAAAACACGGAGATTTCCAGAGAGACATCCGTTTTTACATCTATCTCTCTCTCTCCCTCTCTCTTCCTGAATTTCTGTAGACCATAAACTCTCTCCCCACTCAGAAAGCACTTCCCATCCCCTGATCTCTTCCTGTAGCAACAAGTTCGATCTTGAGATACTTTTATTTTTCATGGTAGCTGTAAATTAGCTCGCTAGCTTTCTAAGTAAATTGTTGGCAAAAACTTTTCAACTCGGCTTGACTTTACACATAGACATTTTATTAATCAGCATTTGAAAGTTATTGCGACTTGTTTTTGGTAATATTTGGACGGATCATCGCGCTTTAATTCCCAGAGCAGGGTTTCTCGTCTGATTTTTTTTGAAAAATCCCCCTTTTCTGTTATTTACTTCTTGTTGTTGTCAATCGCCTGTCTGTCTGAAATGAGTGCCTGTCATTTGTGCACATCTGCTCTCTCAGTCTCTCTCTCACACACACACACACACACACACACGCTATCAGCCACGTCCAGCTTCACACGCTGCTGAAGATCATGAGTGTGTTACACTCGAGTCTGATCAATTATGGATGAGAGAAAATTCTCTTTGAAGTTTGGTGAGAAATCCGAACACAAAGCTTCCCTCCATCTCTCTCTCTCTTTACTCCTCTCTCTCTCTCTCTCTCTCTCTCTCTCCTGTGTCAATCCCCTCGGGTGTTTTTCTGGCCCTCTGTCTGAAGTGAAGTAACCTGTTCTGGGAAGCGTCAGGCGCAGCAACACTAACTTTATATCTTTATATTTACATCCTCTCGTTTTTCCATATCTATCCATCCATCCATCTATCCATCTTCATGTGATTAAATGAAATAAAATAAAGCAGTACCTCTCAACGTCTTTATCTCCTTATCTCTATCTCTTTCTGCTTCTCTCTCTCTCTCTCTCTTCAGTTCACTGTGCTTAGTAGTCAATCTGCCCATCCTTCTCTCTTATTCTTTGAAAACCTCCACTTGTTTATTTGCAATTTATCATCTCCACTTCACTTTCCGTGTGTGTGTGTGTGAATTAACAGGACCTCTGTTCCCTCTAATGTACTTTCTTATCTAGACAGAGCACACACTGTGTGAACATGCAAATAATCTCACACACACACACACACACAGGGAACAATGAAGTTTCACATGGACAAACCAAAGAGCATCTGTACACTTACAGGAACAGTTGAACAACAGAAGATTATCATCATTATCACATTATATGCTATAATATAAATATCCCATCAAGCACTGCTTCGTGTTCAGGAAGTAACTGGTGCAGTCTGTTCTCAGGTGATGAACCCTTCTCAGGGCACTCTGAAGGGGAGAAGCGCTCCCTGCATTTGTAAGGTTGTTCTAAAGTGATGAAAAGAAAGAAAGAAAGAAAGAAAGAGAAAAATACTGGCAGAGAAAAGAAAGAAAGATGAAAATAGTTTCTGACTGATGTAGTGCTAAAATGAATTTAAAAAAGAGAAAGAAAGAAAGAAAGAAAGAAAGAAATGTGTGATTCTAAGGAGTGTGCAGTTCTACTGGGCGTGAGTTTATACGAAGCTGCTGATTGGTCAGCTGCAATAACAGCCATTATGACGTCATAAACTGGCAGTTGGAATTCAAATTTCCAAACATTTGACCATTCAGTCCTTCGAGTTTATCAAGTTTATTCATTCAAGCGCTTTATCCTGATCAGGGTCACGGTGAATCGAGGCGGGGATACACCCTAAACAGGACGCTATGCATACACACACTCACACACTTATACACAACTAGGGGCAACTTCAGTGTAGCCAATCAGCAGAGGTGGGAGGAAACCAGTGAACCCTGAGGAAACCTACAGTATGTGGATATACAGGGGAAAGTTGCGGAACTCCACACTGACAGTAATGCAAGCTCAGGACTGAACCGGGAACTCTGGAGCTGTGAGGTGACTTCGGTACCCGCTGCACCACAATGCCACACCTCTATACGGTTTTAAAAAACACAAATCCACAGCGCAAAATCTGTGAAACTCCATACAAAACAAATCGGACGTTAAACGTTTTTGTGGCCATTGCAGAAAAAAGTGAGAA
The DNA here is from genome assembly GCA_037576675.1 of Pangasius sanitwongsei. Classification (NCBI taxonomy): domain Eukaryota; kingdom Metazoa; phylum Chordata; class Actinopteri; order Siluriformes; family Pangasiidae; genus Pangasius; species Pangasius sanitwongsei. Next base: position 2,055,157 of record CM075016.1, on the reverse strand, counting down.
AGAAGGAGGTGCGTGAGGAATAACAACACTGCACTCACATCTTACACACTGTAATTACAAAACACAATGAAGAAGGTGTGTGTGTGTGTGTGTGTGTGTGTGTGTACTGAAAGGCTCTGGGGTGTAAATTGAGGGTCTCTGCAGTGCTGTTGTCATAGCAGCCGCCCTGCTGGGAAAAGACACACACACATACACACTCACCGATATGTCATGACATCAGCGGAATTCCCCCCACCCAACACACACAAACACACAACACACACACACTCCATCACAACCTGGCACCATCATCAGCCAAGGTCATGACCCTGATGCCACACTAACAAAAACAACTCCATACACACACCGAGAGAGTGAGACGGAGAAAAACGGGAGAAATCAACTCTTTCATATTTATCTTTATAATGAACATGTGACCTTCAATGACGTCCAAGAATTTTGGACTTTTTATTTTTTTTTAGTCTAAACTACTACTCACTGACATTTTCACTTGCGGTTTCCTACATTACCCAGAATGCTGTTCTACCTGCTGATAGAGGTGTCAGTGGGATTTAGCTCTCGGTTCATTTCTATGTAAAGAGCGTGATGCGGCGGCGCTTTAGTCCTTTAGTCTGTACGCTCTGCTCAAACAGATAGGCTTCCAAAGCTTCAACTTTCATGCCGTCAACACAGTGGTAGATCTCTAACTAACCTCCGCCATTACGCATATGCTGCGTTGCATTTTGGATCTTTGAGTCCAACGTCTGCGTCTGCACGTCTGAAAGTGTTTTCGTCCTCTTATACCACAACAATTTGGCAGCGATTACAATTGTTTTATTAATTAAAGCATGACACGCCATACTTTTTTTTTTATCCATTTATGGTTATGTTTAGCTTGTCATGTTACTAAACTGTAAAACAAAATCTTTAGTCTATCCTGAAAGATTCTCCAAAATCGGAAAACTCACTGCTACAAAGCACTGACACTGGAGACTCCTTCCATAAACGAGAAATAAACATCTCCTTACAGAAAACTTCACCCTATCAACAGTTACACATTTTTAAAATCTGTTTATTATTAGACTTTTGTTACACGAAGCATCTGCTAGCCAGCTTCTGTGAATGACTTGTTGCTACAGAAACGACGTGTTAGAACGAGCGCATTAATATAAACCTGTGATTCGCAGGTGTCAGGGCTGCTGTTATAGAAAATTCATCAACACCTTCCGACCAATCAGATTTGAGAATTCAATAAAGCCACGGGATAAAAATATATATAAACAGAATATGTTCGTAAGTAAAAAAAGTTTTCCCAGAGTGTTTTCAAGATCGTAGAAAAGACGACAAATTACCTGATATCAAGCTAAATATGGACCCAAAATGGTGGACTAGGATCGACTTAAAATGGAGGAATGACGTCTTTTTTCCGGCAGGGTTCATTCAAGCCAGGGTGCTCACTTTTATCTATCTATCTATCTATCTATCTATCTATCTATCTAGTGTGTGTATGCTTTGTGCCACAGTGAAGTGAAGCAGACTGTACAGCTTTATGAGCACGTTTCGAAAAGTGCTGACTCATTGCATACGCAGCACTAAATGAAGTGGGTCATCTTTAGCTCTGGAAAATCTGGGATAAATCGACCAACTCCATATTCAAGAGACGAATTCATCCATTTCCCCCCCCCAAAAAAAAGCCAACGCTGCTAATGATAATAATAATAATAATAATAACTACGCTAATAATACCATGCGAGCGAACAGCGGTTAGCAAGTGAGATCTTGCTAACTGCGCTTTACTTAGAGATGTTAATCAGTTAGATGTACAAAGGCGAAGTAAACGTTTGTTTAAAGGGTTGTTTGAAATATATTTGCATGCTATGGTTACAATTTACTGGCCACTTTAATAGGAACACATGTACACATGCTGATTCATGCAATTATCCAATCACGTAGCAGCAACGCAATTCATAAAATCATGCAGATACAGGTCAAGAGCTTCAGTTAATATTCTGATCAAACATCAGAACTGGGAAAAAAGTGTGATCTCAGCGACTCTGACCGTGGCATGGTTGCTGGTGCCGGATAGGATGGTTTGAGTATTTCAGAAACTCCTGGGATTTTCACGCCTAACAGTCTCTAGAGTTTAAACAGAATGGTGCGAAAAACAAAAACCATCCAGTGAGCAGCAGTTCTGTGGGTGTAAACACCTTGCGGATGAAGGAGCTCAAAGAAGAATGGCCAGACATGTTCAAGCTAACAGGAAGGTTACAGTAACCTAAATAACCACTCTTTACAACTGTGGTGAGCAGAAAAGCATCTCATAACGCTTGTATAAAAAAATTGATTATGAGGCATAATGTGCATGATGTTGCAATTTAAATTTTCTTTCAGTGTGTAGGCTATCGTAATTTTCTTTTCTGAAATATATTTAGTATTTTGAGTTCATATTTAGGAAGACAAGGTGCTGGATTTGTTCGATGGTTTTCCAAACATGTCAGTAATATAACAGTTTTATTTTTAGACTGTACTAATATTACTAAAAATATCTACAAATAAGTTCACTACAGCTGTAAACAGTTTATCATGTGCAGTATAATATGGACGTGGACTGGATTGCAGATGGACGTGCATTTATCAATTTTGTAACAACTGTATAAAGTAAGTTTATACACTCAGCTGGTTGCAAAAAAAAAATCCAAAAATTTCTGCAGATTACAGTTAAATAGCTGTTCAATCACTACATTTTATCATTTATGTTGTTAGCATGAAGCCATCCTGCCCATCAACTTGCTAGCTGCAACTTGCCAGCTAGTTAGTAATTTTGGTATTATTGATACTTTGATATTAAATTTTGGCACCCCTATTGTATACCCTAATACCATCTAACATCAATGAACTCAACATCTTGTTAAACCCTGAGAGTAACGTAGCTGGCTAGTCTGCGTTTACTGTGATCCCGACAAACGTATTTTGCTACGCCGGCGGCGCTCTATGAGATAACTTGTGGCACAAGTCTGTGTGTGAGAGACAAAAGATGCACACATGGGCAGATGAAGGAGACTCTTGTTCTCTTCTGCAATATAATTCACAAGACCCACAGCTGGCGTACTGAGGACATCCAAACAAAAACAGCATTTACAGCAAGAAAAACAGATGTTCTTATGCAATCCATTTATTTATCTCCCCTGACTGTGCACATGGCTGGACTGATCTCACTCAGGAAGTCCTACAGCTCTATACGATCGTTACGGAACTATACTCACTAATCGGTGATATCACCGCGCGTTCAAGGCCAAAACTCTGTTAAAGTCCTTCAAGATATTCATTTAAATGAAATGCTGAACAAAAAAAACAGTGTTACTGTTTAGCCTCAAGCTCTATGAATAGCTGTTAATGATTCAGCAGTTAATTGTATTCTCGAATCTGATTGGTCAGAAGGTGATTCATTTTCTCGGACATTAGTTACGGCTGCAAGGCAAATTACAACCTTTAGAACTTCCAGATTAATGCATTTATTGTAATACATGATCGTTTCTGTAGTACCAGTGCATTCACAAGGGCTCCATGTAATCACATAAAAAAATAATTTAATAAAATGAAAGTTTAAAAATATGTTTTTTGACAAAGAATATTGTATAATTGTTGATATGGTGAAATTTTTATGCAAAGCGTCAACATTTATGGAAGGAGTCTCCGGTGTCAGTGCTTTGTAATGATCAGGAGGTTTTCCGTCAAGGACAGAGGAGTTTGCAAAAAAAACAAACAAACAAACAAAAAACAACAAATAAACAAAACAAAACAAAAAAGGATAGGCTGCTATAGCATAAGAGATAACAAGAACTTGTTTCCACGACACTAAATGTAGCTATAAATGGATAAAACAGACAACGTGACATTCTTTAATAAATAAAATCGCTGTCGTATAAGAGGAACAAACCACGTCAGGTTGTGCCGTTGCTGGAAAACAATCAACTTTGTGGTAGTAACTCTGCTTTGCTTCGGCTTGCATCATTCCACCCAATCGTTGATTATTTTCCAACAACAGTGCGTCTCAAAGTGTTTTATTCCTCTTGCATCACAGCAATTTGCCAGCGATTACATTTTTGCATTAATTAAAGAAAAATTACATCATACTTTTTATCCGTTTATAGTTACATTTAATGTTGTGAAACAAGTTAGTTCCTGTTATCATTATGTTAGAGTAGCTATAAACAGCCACCTCAGCCTCTTGTTTTTTTTTATTATTATTATTTTGCTTTTTTGTTCCTTAAATATCTGTCGGAAATCAGTTCATCAGACGCTCAAAGCGGTTCAACTTTGCAAAACAAATTGATATATGCAAATTAATATGAAGAAACCCCAACACTAATGTCTTGCCTGGAAGACTGTGGCTAATTCAGGAGCACGTAGTGCTTCAAAGCTGCTCTTTGAATAGACAAGTATTTGTAACATGAAGCGTCCCGCCTTCTCTCAGATGTGCAGCCAACAGAATTTCAAGAATCATAGCGGTGAGTAGGCCTGCGGCCGACTTCATTAAAGACGAACAAAGCTCAATGAAACAAAGCAAAGATGCAGGCACACAGAAACACGAGTGTGCTGTTTGTCTTTGGAGAATGAATGAACAATACGTGCAGTTGTGTGTAAAATGAATAATTCACATCAGGAACTTAAAAGAAATTTGGAGTGGAGTGGTGTGTTTGTACACAGCGAAAGAACGCACAAACGAGACAGCTAGTTCGATGTCAAAAATCTCAGCAATCCAACATCATGGGATTGACATCTCCTGACAGAAAATTTCCCCATGTCCACGCCATACATGTCCCCGTGAAGTCGCTGTTGCTATAGAAACGATAACGGATTAGAGCGCACTCTTTAATATAATACCGTGATTTGCAGTTGCGCTACTGGCAGAGCTGCTGTTCTAGGAAATTAATCAACAACCAATCTACTGACCAATCAGAATCGAGAATTCAACAGTATTGTTGACAGTAATATAATTGACAGCAAATTTTAAAAAGCACTATTTCCTTCTTTGGTTTTCATTTTCCATCCTTGTTTTTTTTTTTTCAGTTTCAAAAGCAAGCACTTGTGTTTAAAGGCAGTGGTCTGGATGCTATTCAAAACAAACCCCGTCCTCGGACAGTTCTGCTCAAGAAAAATCTGGCAACCTCAGAGACGTGAACTCAAGAAGATCAGCTGAAGAAGGTGCGTAACCCGACTCTGAATACACGTAACTTTCAACATGTAAACACTGTCATAACATTTGGACTTGCAGACACTGAATACATCCATATATTAATAACATTATTTGAGCATTTTAGTATTATATATCTCCAGAGCAATATAATGAAGTGGAAAGAAACATTCTAAGCCAGAAATTAAGTATCTAAAAGTAGCAATAGCTTGAACCCCTCCCTCATTTGAAACCATTATCCCAATTAAAATGTCTACAATTCAACCACTACATGTTGATCAGGATGAGGATATTTACAGCATGCAATAAAATATTGTCAGAGGTTCATTTGCATATTGCAGCCTTTCTGCACTGGATCAGTATCGCAAAGGCCAATAATATTGCGATAATTAAACGATATATTGTGCAGATCTGTTTGAACGGAGGAAGCATCCAGGTGAAAGTGAATCAATTAGATATACTATGAAACTGCAAGGTTTGTTTTTCTATTTAAATAACATGCTAAAGGATGCCCTTGGCGTTGACCCACAGGTGGATGCCATGGAAGCAGCTAATGCATGTTTGCAATTTCCTCGAAATTTTAAAGATAAATAAAGAAAGAAATTAATTAATTAATTAATAATTATATGCATGCAGTCCAAACATGTCATCTGAAGCCTAGCAGCTTAGCATGATCTGAAACCTGAACAGCAGAACAAGTCATATGTTTCTGCCTAAGTGCAACACTGTACATGCACCGGAAACGCACCGCAAACACAAATCACGGCGTGTTAATCAGGCGTGGAAATCAATTTCACGTGCGACTTACGGTCTCGTGACGTCGCTGTCGGTGTCATCATCCCTTCACGCAGATCCCGGTGTGCAACATGACGGCCTCGCCTTTAAATAAACGCACCTAGCTTTTTATATACTGCTCATAATATTAATTATTATTACTTTAAGCTGTATTAGGAATGGACGCGCGTGCCATTACGGTCCGGTTTGCCTCGCACGTGCGGCGTATTAGTAACATCTGGCGCGTTGAGCGTGTGTGTGTGTGTGTGTTGTGCCGTTTCTATACACCGCTGCGAAATGGGGGAGGAGCGCGCGGCGCGGCGTTCGCTTGGCTCGGCGACGGCGCGCGCACCAATCCGCAGCGCGCGCGCACTTGTTGGGTTGTTGCTAGGATTTTTTTTTTTATTTGTGGTTTTATCTGTGAAAGAGCAACGATGCGAGATATATTTCGGTTAAATTGGGGCGTGGCAACGTGTGTAGCACAGAATAGCAGGCGCCGCCCTTATAATAAGCCCCGCCCCAATCCCCTCCCACAAAAAAAATATATATATATAATGCAAATTTTATTAAACACAGTTCAAAACTCTTGAAAAAAAAGAGGAGAGCTGTCAATCTGTACCCCAAATTCATAAGAAATTGCACACACACACACACACACTCGGCTGTAGAATTATTGGCACCCCTCATATATTGCCTGCTATGTAATGATGCTGTAGGAAAATAATCAATAATAGAGTGGTATAATGTGGCCCTACGCACAGTGGACAGTGTGCACTGACTAGTGTTAAATATGTGTTAATTATTAGTTCTTTCATAAATGTGTAAAAGTATAATAGCTTTTTTTAGTTGAAAAAACGAATACATTGCTATCGCACACAATTATGCAATTCCCATCACACACACTAGAGAGCAGCACAGGACCATCGTTGAATTCTTCATTATTCTTGTGTTACAGCAGTTTCTAAAATTCAAGTCAGAAGTGTTACCACGGATTATAAAAGTATGAAATGACCTCCCAACCACTGATAAATATATCCACTCTTCCATCTATTTATTCACCTGTTCATCCAATTACCCATACATCAGCCAAGCATCCATCCACCTATCACTTACTCACCAAACTATGATCGCTTTCATCAATTCATCATCCATTTATTCATCCCTACCTCATTTATCCATCTATTCACCCACGACTTACTCAACAACCCATCCTTTTCTTTTCTAATCCACCCATTTAGCCATCCATCTACCAATCCACTAATCCATTTTTTTTCAGTAGTCATCTAACCAACTGTGCATCCTTCCATTAATTTACAATCCATCCATCCATCTCACCCATTATCTACTCACCAGACCATACATGCAATCATTAATCAACCATCTATCTATCCATTCATCTATTTTTCTATGTATCCATCCACTACCAATGCATTCATCCCTCAACCCATTAACCCACCTATCCTCTATTCATCAATGCATGTATGCATTCACCAATCTACCATCCATCCATCATCAACCCATCCATTCATTAGAACCTTTACCCATACAGCTATTCATCATCTCCCAATCTGCAGCTATTAATACTTGAAAACATCCATCTGTCCATCAATCAGACCAGTCTTCCACTCATCTAGGTCCATCATCTACTCACCAAATCATGCAAGCATTCATTAATCCACCAACCATCTATCCAAAATCCATCCACCCATCCATTTATTCATCAGCTTATTCATTCAGCATCCCATGTACCCATGGATTCATCTATCTATTCACCTATCATCTATTCACCATACCACACACAGACTCACCAATCCATCATCCATCCAATCACCACTATCTCTATACATCAATTCATATATACTAAACTATCATACATTTATTCATCACCTACTCATCTCTGTATGTAATAATCCTTCTATCTATCCGTCCTGTACTCAATTGAACTTAATTGTTTAATCCTTGGATCTAGCCATTCATCTCACCCATGATCTAGCCACCAAACCATACAACCATTCACCAATCCACCATCCATCTATCCATCAATTCATGAAACCATCTACCCATTCATTCATCTATTTATCTACCAATTCATCCATCCATCCATCCATCCATCAATCATTCACCAAACCATGCATGCATCCACCGATCCACTAACCTTCATCCATCTATTCATCAAACCATCCACCTATCACCTACTCATTAAACCTCTACCTATACATCTATTTATTCACAAATTCATCATACATCTGTTCATCCACCTATCAATTCATCTACCTACCCATCTATTCTACCATCAGCTGAAAGAAATACAAAGAATACGTGCACCAACTAATCCTCCAATCCATCTACCCATCTGTTCATCTGTTCCTACATTCAACTAGCCAACTGTGCATCCTGCCATTAATAGAACAGTCCTTCAATCTGTCCACAAAAACAACTATTCATTCACCACAGTCTATGCGTTCATCCATTCATCCACAAGTCCATCCATTTACGTATCATGCATGCATTCACCAATCAATCATCCATCCTTTCACCAGTACTTCTACCCATACATCTATTCATCTATCCCTTCAACCAGAAATACATTTATCCACCCACCCATCATGTATTCACCAGCCCATATCTGAATCTACTATTCCTTCAATCTATCCATCCACCAATCCATCCATTCCTGCATTCATCTAGCCAACTGTGCATCCATCAATCTATCCATCCAACCATCTATCTACCTATCTATCCAACTGCCCATCCTTTCATCCACCAATCATCTACTCTTCCTAGCAAACCAAGCATGAATTCACCAATCTACCATCCATTCCTCCATCCATCCATGAATCTATCCATTCGATTGATAAACTCATCGTCAATACAATCAAAGGCTTTGTGATATTTGAGCTAAATGTATATTCTGTGGATCTGTGAATGTTGTAGGCTTCTAAGAACAGACAAGTTTATTGGTTAATGAATCGAAAGGAGCCTCACACACACACACACACACACACACACTGTCTAGACATTTGTGAGACCATCTTTATTAAACCATTTATTTTATTGGTCAGGTACAAAAATGAAACCAGATGGCGCCGAGAGGTAATATTTCTGAGGCTGTAAAAAAACACACATATACACACACACACACACACACACACAGACTCATCTATCAGTGTTAGTGTCTATTACCGGGATGCTAGTCTGGCTTTGACAGAAGCTGAAATACAGAGGACTTCTATGAATACTTGACCCTAAATGAGGCTAAATGAAATGGACTGAAACTTATATGAGGTTACATGAGGCTAAATGAGACATGATGGCTCATGACGGTTAATGAGGCTAAGTGAATCTACACCGCGTCAACCATAGTCTAGAGGTTCAACTAAAATCGGAGTAAAAGAAAAATGAGGTTGAGTGAAGCTATAGGAGGTTAAATGTAAACATGAAACCCTGCCTCACGTAGCCTCACTTAGCTTTGGGTAAGCTCAGTTAGCTTGATGTATCTTCAATTCACATCATGCAGTGTCGTGAAATTGATTTAAATCTCAGAAATCATATTTCACAAAATATAGAAGACTTGAACATTATGAATTTAAGTGAACTAAAGGCTAACGCAATTGCACGCAGCTACATGAGGAAATATTTGAGATGAGCCAGTTTAATAAGATATTACAGTTTTACATCTCCACTTGCATGTATACAGAGTGTTGTATCTTTCTCAGATTACCCATAAATCACAGCTACATTGAATGCATTGATCGGATTTTATAGGCTTTCCCGTGTTACAAAGAAGTGATGTATAAATAATTGAACAATCTCTGCGTATATTGACATAAAGCCTTTTCACACATGTACATTTTAGTCTCTTGTAGCCACTTTTTGCCTTGTGTAGTCTCCTTAAGCCATGCTGGTGGCGTTAAAATTAAAAGACAAAAGGAAAGATGGGTATTTCCACAAACGGGCATGCCAATGATACTAACATTTACAAATGTGCGTGTGAAGTAAATGTAAACATCATTTTAAACAAGTTTCCGTAATAATAACCTACGTGTGTGTGTTTCAGATCAATGGATTAAAACAGGGGTTTCCAATCTTATCCACAAAGGGCCAGTGTGGGTGCAGGTTTTCATCAACCAAACAAGAGTCACACCTGATTCCACCTGTTTAATCGGTTTATCTTGGCTTTCAGTAGACTCAGGTTTGGCTTCTGCTTGGTTGGAATGAAAAGCTACATCCACACCGGCCCTTTGTGGATGAGATTGGCATAAAACATTGATAACCTCCACCTAGAAATATAATCATTAACATTTATAGTCATATAATCATTACCCATTTATTGAACCATCCATCCATCCTTCCATCCATCCATCCATCCATCCAGGGCCAGAGCAGGACTGAATTTCAGTTGGAAGGACGAAGTACGTACTTTTTATACAAGAAGCTAAACAGCGAAACACACAAGCCAGTGCAGAGCGCTAAGTGCAAGGCAAGTAAAGACGACAATCAAGACCAAGAACAAGATCGAGTCAAAAATAAGTCCAAATTTTTAGACACTCTTCTTTGTGTCATGTCCAAGCACACCATTATACATGATAAAATCACTGTAATGCACATCCTTTTGTAGCTTATTGCTTTGTTGAACATGGGTAAAGTGTCCTTCTCAACAGCTCACGTGCATGTTTCCTAGAAATAACTACAGCACCGTTGCCTGTCCGGGCCCACTATAACTACACTTGACCTTGAAATATAATCATTAAAATACAAACATCATATTAGCTTTGAATTTATGTTAGCATTACTTTCCACGAGTAATGAAAAACGTACACTATAGTTCCACCCTGTTACCCGAACACAGCCGTTTAGAAAAAAAAGTCCCATGTTTGACAGGAAGTTGCATCGTTTGAATTTCCTGAAGATCATGAGAAGAAGAAAAGTAAGTTCTGTAATTCCTTTTTTTTTTAAATTTACAATGATATTCTGTATCTTACTAATTAAATTACTAATAAAAAAAAATTAAGTAAATGATTAGAATGTCCTTAATGTCCACATACCACTAGCGTGGATGCTAGTTAACAACATTTTGTGTATTTGCTAATTCTATCTCAACCGTGTTATTTATTTAATTGCAAAATGCAGCCTGTCAGCAAAGGAACCTTGTAAGAAAGCAAAGAAGTTACAAAGGCTCAATTATACCAAAATCATTAAATCGCACAGATCGTGTGTGTCATTGATCTGAATGTAGCATCATTTCATTTCATTTATATAAATCTCGGATAAGCACATTAAGAACAAGCGCTTGTTTACCTCAATTCCTAAATTTTCAAAAAAGTGTAATATATATACATATACAGAGATTAAAAGATTACAACATTCACAACGTCTATAATTCCCAGAGCCCCATCAAGCAGAAGTGATAGTGGTAGTTATAGGTAGTGGCCTTCCGATGTAACATAAAGGTGATGTATGGAGGCCATGTATCAAGCGAAGGAAAGGCTTCATAAACCAACAGAGTGTAAAACAGTACTCATGTAGCTTAGGGTCTTCAATGCCATTTAGCTTCCTGTAGTCCTATTTAAGCTCGATTAGCAACATATAACTTCATTTAGCTAAAGGTCAGTTATTAATATGCCTCATAACACAAATTGCTAAACCTTATTTGTTAGTTTGCTTCATATAACCTTATGTAGCTAAAACTCAGTTGTTACTTTGCCTTATATAACCACTCAACCTCACTTATCAATTAGCATTACAGGTTTTTTTTTTAATTTTTTTATTTAGCTAAGACCCAGATCTCAACCTCAACTGCATACCCACTGGCTCGTATAACCTCATTAAGCTAAATGCCTTATATGCCTTATATAACCCAATTTAGCTAAACATAATTTAGTAATTAACCCCTTTTGGCTAAACCTAGCTAAATCTAACATCATGTCAAATAACCTTATTTAGCTAAACCCCGCTCATCAACTAGCTCCACAATCCATTTAAACCTCATACCCAAGAACATCATATAACCTCATTTAGCTAAACCTCACTTAATATTGTGTATTCCACTAAACCTTACATGTCATCAGATGACTAGCCTAATTTTTAGCTTGTTTCAGTAAACCCTACTCATCAACTAGCCTCATTTTTAGATAAACAAGGCTATAGTTTATGATGGACAGAATCTCATACAACGTGAGAGAATGAGAAACTTTTTAAAATCCATTTAAAGATCTTATTTAAAGATCTGGTTCCAAGCACCAAAAGCCTTAGCATGTGACCTTGTGTTATTTATAGTATGTAAAATTAACACACCCACACTAACCTTATTTTAATAAGGTGATGAAGTCTGGACTGAAATCGAAGTGTTTGACGTGGTTGTGTGTGTGTCCTCATGATTGAAACATACCCAGCTGTGGCGTTGGATGGTGGCCTGTGTGTGTGTGTGTGTGTGTCATGCCAGCTGGAGACTGATCTCTATGCATTATCAGTGAGATCTAAGAATGTTTGGGCAGCAATCCTTAGAACTTCAAAACGACATTAGGTGAAGTACCATTAGTACCTTCAGTATATCAAATCCGTAGATAATTAGTCTAATCTCGACAACACCTGCCAACAAGAAACTACATCCCAAACGGCACACCGCTCATAAATAGTCTGTACTATTGTTGGTGTTTTATTGTGACACACTATGTAGTACAACACTATGTGGTTTGGGACGTAGCCCTTCTCATTGGGTTTGACCTTCATTTCATTCTTATTCCATCTCATAACCAAAAAATGAAAGCACCTGTGTCCATGTGAAGCAGCTGTGCTTTCAATTACATTTGTCAGTAGGACCAGGAGAGATGGATAGGATCCTTTCTTTCTGGAGTTAGAGAGAGGGAGAGGTTGAAGGAGAGCAACAGATAGGAGAGGAGTCAGATGAGAAGAGAGATTAAAGGAAATGAAGACATAAATTTATGTGTCTTGTAATACATTCACCCACCACTTTATTCATTGATTCACCCATCCGACTATCTTTCAATCCACCAATCCATCCATTTACTCATTTATTGACCCATTCATCCATCCAGGGACTGGATTTGCTGGAAGGAGGAAGTACAATGAAACGCATGTTAGGTTTGAGGTAAGGCCACTTTTGGCATGTCCAATCAAAGTTGAAGGGCACAAATAGCCAAGATCGGGTCAAGAACGAGTCCAAATGAACGTAAGAGCAAGACCGAGACAAAGTTTTAACTAGAATTTAACTGGTGCATGTCAAAATGTTTGGTGGAAGTCTATACAGAACGTGTGTATTATTATAATTCTTTTAGTCTAGGTACGGTGATTCATTGCCCCTAACACCTCCAGGGTCACCAGTTTGATCTGGAGCTCACTCTCTGTGACGGAGTTTCGGTGCAAGTTCTCCTCAGGGTTCTCTGGTTTACGCTCACCTTCCAAAAAAATGCCAGTAGGTAGTTTGGCAAATTTACAAACTTTGACAAACACATCAAAGTCATTTTTGTGGATCGAGACCTTTGTGGTTGCGGTTTACTTGTGTACTTCTTAATGCTCGCAGTAAGGCTACACTTGTTAAATAGATCTGAGGGGAGAAGTCTGACAAAAAGTCATCCTAAAGATCCCTATGATAGGTACAAAAAGAGGCCGAGTTGAACCCAGCGTGAATTAGGGTTACTGAGACCCAACCCTGGAGCTAGGCCTGGGGGTGGTGCCTGTAGTGACCGAGCCTCCTACGTAACCCAGGTTCAGCCAAAAATGGCCATCTTAGGTGCAACAAGCATGTATTGGACAGCTTTAGACGGACTAGATCCTTGCCGTGGAAGCTTGAGTTGGGGATGTTGGATATCACTTTGCTGGCAGGAAGGCATCTGAGTTAGTATGTGAGATGGTAAGGTATGGACTGCATATGGATTACTCTCCATAACATGGTAAGGAGCTGAACATCCAGGAGAACCTTGGAGTACAGCTGCTGCTCCTTCCATTCTAGAGGACCCAGCTGAGGTGGTTTGGGCACCTTACAAGGAAGCCCCTGGTCGGCTCCAGGTAGAGATTGTATTAGGCATGCCCCACTGGACGGAAACCCCAGGGTACACCAAGGAACATCTGGAAGGATTATATCATACAGTTGGCTTGGGAACATTGGGGAATGCCCCAGGAGCAGCTGGAATCTGTGGCTGGGACTAAGGAAGTCTAGGCCAACCTTCTCAGCATGTTGCCACCACAAGCATCCACCAGGAAAAGCAGAAGGAAAAAACAAATAAATGAATAAATGAATCAATTAGTGACTTAAAAAAGTAATACTATTTTGTTTATTAGAACATAGGGTACGATTTCTTTGACCAATTTCAGCCATAGTTCAGCAAAATAACATTTACTGGTCATAGTATTACAAACTTTATCCAGCTTTAGGAAAAACCTGAGCTGTTTCCAGCCAAGAGGAAAAAGAGTCGACTCTTAATGGTGAGCTGAGCCAAATGAGCTGACTCACTGAACAGAATCGGTGTGTGTGCTGAACCAGAAGACACACTCTGTCTCCAGTGTTTTATTCGGTCAGACTGCGCCATCAATTCTGTCTCCTCTCCCGACTGAAGGACGCCAAAGTGTGTGTGTGTGTGTGTGTGTGTGATATCATTTGTATTCTTCTGAAGAGCTGCGTTGTTAATTAAACTGAACATCTCATTATTCATATTCCCATCCCTGAAGGTCTTTCCTTTAAACCCGCTCTCTCTCTCCCTCTCTCTCTCTCACACACACACACACACAGTAGTTTGTCACATTCCATGACTCTTTCTCTCTCTATGTATATATATGCAGATTTTGAACGTGTGTGTGTGTCTGCTACATTGTCTACAGTTGTGGACAATAAATCATTCCCTTACATTGTGTGTGTACTTTATTGTTTGGGTCACATGATATGTGACTATTGACAAATCTATTCCTCATTGTTGACCTTTCACTTGATCTTTTGGTCTCATTGATTGGGTCTGTTTGTGGTCAAACACAGACACACACACACACACACTTTCTATCCAGTTACTTTAACACACTCATATCTCTCTGTGTTTTATGGCTGAAACAGTCTGTAGACTCTGGACAGGTGACAATGTAAGTGATGACAGGAATAAACTCGTTTTGCAGACGTTTCACGACAGTAAATATAGCCATAAATGGATAAAAAGCATGCTGTTTCCTTCTTTAATAAATAATCACTAGCAAATCGCTGTGGTATATGAGGAATAAAACAGGATGTTATGTTATAGGAAAGTCCGTTTCATCACACCATCCCGTCACTGATTATTTTCCTGTAACAGCATGACCCCAAGTGTTCTATTCCTCACGTAACACAGTAAATCATACAGATAATCACTTTACATTCAACATTTAATAAACACACACACACACAGCAAAATAAATAGCAGCAATACACATTACAGGTAGTGATGTCATCAGGAATGGATGATTAACAAATTTATATAATTGGCATGTTCTTAATTAAATTTTCCCATTGTTATTAAACAAAAACAAGTTGATTCAGAAATGATAAGTGAATGTGTGAATAATGGAGAGAGAGAGAGAGAGAGAGATGTTCAGGTTGCTCTATAAGGTTGCTGATGTGTGAAGTGTGTTTCAAGTCTGTTGCTATGGATACAAATGCACAGTTGCTTTTTTTATAACACACACACACACACACACACACACACACACACACGACTGTATATAATTGTGTGTGTGTGTGTGTGTGTGTGTGTTTAGTGGGATGTGGAGTATTTTGAGGGATGAAGGGTGCTGGTGAAGTGAGGATGGAGTGATTTAGGGCCTCAGGCAGGCAGAGCAGGGTGGGCTGCGTCCCGAATCCAGTTTAGGGGAGACGATTTCCATGTCCTCCCTCTGGAGCAGTTCTGTCTCACTGGCCATGATGTGTCTCACCAGACAGGTAACAGCTTCATCTATATTAATGTCCTCCTGCAGAGAGAGAGAGCGAGAGAGAGAGAGAGAGAGAGAGAGAGAGAGAATCTTCACACCCAGTTTCACAACCAGGGAGTGTGATTGATATGCTAATGAATATTCATGACTTGCTTCATCTGCATATTCATTACTCTGTGACTCAGCAGGAAGCAAGAGAGAGAGAGAGAGACAGAGAGAGAGTGAGAGAGAGACAGAGAGGAAAAAAGTGAGTGAGAGAGAGAGGGCAAATAAAAAGACTAAAAGAAATAAAAAAGAAGTAAAATAAAGTATGAAAATAATAAAGAAAAAAGAAACATTGTCAGAGAAATACGAAAAAAGAAAAGAAAGAAGGAAAGAAAGAAAGAGGGCGAGGCAAATAATAAAAAAAAGACCAAAAGAAATAAATTTAAGATAAAGTAAGAGAATAAAAAAGAAAAAAAAACAAATTAACAAGTAAAAATAACAAAGGAAGAAAGAAAGAAGGCAAGGGAAATAACAAAAAGACTAAAAGAAAGAGAAAAAAAAGAGAAAAAACGAGGCAAAGAACAGACCAAAATAAATAAATGCAAAATGAAAACATACAAAAGAACATAATCAAATTATTAAGAGTAAAAAATAAAGTAAAAAATTTGATTAAAAAAGAAAGATTAAGAAAGAAAGAAAGAAAGAAAGGGAAATGCCAGTAAAAAGAAATAAATATAAAATCAACTAAGAAAATAAACAGTGAAAAATGAAATGATTAAAAAAAGAAAACAAGTAAAAATTTGATTTAAAAAAGAAAGAAGAGTAAAAAATACATGTAAAATAAAGTAAGAAGTAAAAATTCATTAAAGAAAGTAAAATCAAAATTAGAAAGAAAGAAAAAAAAACATAAAATAAAGCCAGAAAATAAAAAAGGAAAAAAATAAAGTCCGAATTAGAATCAGAAGAAAGAAAGAAAGACTCGCTTGGTGGTGCACGCAGGTGAGAACTGTGCAGCGCTCACAGTAAAGAAAGGCTTTAAAATCCCGTAACGTTTCACTGTTACGGTGGCGTAAGTTGCAGACCGTTACTATGACGACAGACCGCACCAGCGACACGTCGTCTCACCCACGTGAAGACCCGGTACCTTGGCTGACGTCTCGAACCAGCTGATGAAGCCGTGCTCTCGGCAGAACTGCTCCATTCTGGCGTAGTTTTTGGCGAAAGCGTCGTCTCTCTCCTGGTCACATTTGTTGGCGAGCAGCACGGCAGCGATCCGATTCCCGCCCGAGACGCTCACCTTGTCGTCTAAATCCTCCTTCCACTTCCTCACGGCCTCGAACGTGCACGAGCGCGACACGTCGAAAACCACGAAGGCGCCGAGGGCGTCACGGTAGTACACGCGTGTCATGTTGCCGAAACGTTCCTGACCTGCAGAGAGAGAGAGAGAGAGAGACGTCCTAAATAACAGAGTGTTCGAAAGAAGCCAATGGGCGGAGTCACGCTGAAGAGGAGCGAGAAAGGAGGAACGTAGCCTGCTAACTAGCGACTTAGCTGATTAGCAGTTAGCATAAACCACGTGCTGCTAAAAAAAAAAAAAAAAAAACGTACATAAAATTAAAATGCTATCCTTAAACTGAAGAGGTTCTACAGAGAACCCTAACTGGTCATGGATTGTAGAATTTGGAACAAAGCCCGACCTTCGGTTCTTCGGTTTTGTCTTGCACTTATCATGAGAAATCTTTTTCACGTGAGCATCACACGCATGATCCTGTGAACTTTTTTTTTTTTTTTTTTTTTTAAACCCAGCAGCCCTAACCTGGTTGCCTCTACCGGGAGGTTCATCCACAGACAGAGTCGACTCGAATAACAAGATAACAAGCTAGACGTTTGGAACACAGCCCAAACCTGTTTTTGTGAGCAATCTCTCTCACGTGAGCGTCACACGCAGGAACTTTCGGCTTTGAGTCACGTGCTGCGACGGGGAACCACACGAGTGGAAATAATTCAGCTCCACTTGTCTTTTTCTTTTTTTTTAATCCAAAATCTGCATCAGTTCAAATCTATTGTTGTGCTTAGAGTCAAATGTTATAATAATTATAATAAATGCGTGTGTGTGTGTGTGTGAGAGAGAGTGAGTGTAAATGCATGTGTGTGTGTGTGTGAGTGAGTGTAAATGCATGTGTGTGTGTGAGAGTGAGTGTAAATGCATGTGTGTGTGTGAGAGTGAGTGTAAATGCATGTGTGTGTGTGTGTGTGTGAGTGAGTGTAAATGCATGTGTGTGTGTGAGAGTGAGTGTAAATGCATGTGTGTGTGTGAAATCTTCACCTGCGATGTCCCACAGCTGCAGCCGGATCGTGTCCTGATCCAGATGGAGCACTTTGAGGGCGAAGTCCACTCCGATGGTGGCCCTGTAGTTAGCGGAGAAGTGCTGGTGCACGTAGCGTTTGATGATGCTCGTCTTCCCGACGCCGAGGTCTCCGATCACCAGGACCTTATAGCGATGCTCCCTCTGCTGCATGCTGAGCGACGAATGAGACGGAGCCGCTCGAGCCCTGCGTTAAGTTTTCCCCAAGCGAGGATTTAGGGATTAGATCTCTCGGCAAGATCCCAAACCACAGAACCCTCCTACTGTAAGGAGGGTCTCAAATCGCACCCTAGCAGTCAGTCACAGTGAACCCTACATAGTGCAAATACATTAGATAGTAATGAGCTGTGGATATACAGATACCGTGCCCTCCATAAGTATTGGCACCCTGCATGAAAATGAGTTTCGGTAATAAAAACATCAATACTTTAACAACAGGAGACTATTAATAGCCCCCCCCCCCCAAAAAAAAAACAAAAAAAAAAAAACAAACAAAAACCACACACACACACCCCCCCCCCAAAAAACAAGTGCGGCAAAATTATTGGCACCCCTACGGCTTCACGTTCACTTTTCGTAAGTGTGTTTTCCTGCTCCAGGTGGACCTTCCCTTTAAGCATCAGGAGATTTATACTGTATCTAAGTATAATTAAAATTTAATACTTGTGCTTTTAGCTAATTACATTTATGGAAATAAATAAAATTTATGGATTTATTTATTTTTGAACACCATACATTTTCATTTAGTCCTCCTCAAGTGCTCATTGCGAATGTCCGAAGATAACATTCAAGCATTTTTAGCTCTTGCAGTTTGTGCATTTGAACTTTTTTTTTTTGCTAACTACATTTCAAAACATCCAATCATCTAGAAGCAAGGTCTTTACTTAAAACTTTAACTAAAATGTTAAATATTTTTACATTCAACTTCAGTAAACATCTGGGCTCGGTTTTAACATCTGTTCAGCGGAAGTAGTTCATGAGTAGTAAAAGTAATCCTGTCATTTTTCAGGACTTTCTCCTGGGGCTCGGGATGCAGTTAAATCTAAACCTGAAATAAAAATGACCAAAATAAATGTTCAAAAATAAATCAGGATGCGAACCAACAAAAGATTTCAGTAATGGAGAAGAGACTTGTGTAAAGAAATAAAACCTCGGTCAAGGAAATAATGTTTAAAAAGCAGCCTTTATTGTACATATCAAAAAATTGGCATAAAATTGATCAGATTTAAAAATCAAAGCTCAGCATCTGAACATTAACTGCAAGGTAGTGATAATTTAACTGAAATACTTGTGTGTGTGTGTGTGTGTGTGTGTGTGTGTGTGTGTGTGTGTGTGTGTGGGGAACAACTGATTTGGACGCAACACCTGAGAAAAGTGGCCAAAAACAAACACTGCTTCCCTTTTTACCACCATTTAAATCTGCTAGAGGAACAAGGGTCAGTTATTAGACTGAAGTGAGGAAATGGGATTGGGACGGAGCCATGAACAATGAGTACATGCTAGCAGCTTTTGCTAATGCGCGAGAGGAAAACAATCCCTTTTCCAGTAAAGCAGATCCCTCCTGATTATCGAAGGCACCACAGTGCAATGAACCGAATAACAGGCCTTATAAACAATTTCCTTATTAAATTACTATAGAATTATTTAAACATCTGACTGGTTACCAATCGACAGCGAATTTGAAAATAACTGCTGATCTTCTTGATGACGTCACCGCGTTTGTACCTCGTGACCACAATCCCAAATACCTTCTTATCATCACATGATACTGGTGGCCACTGTAATTTCCTATGCTATATGGCACACTGCATGACTAAACTAGTAAGCAAAGGAAGGATTTGGGACACAGCCTCATCGGATCATCACATTTAAAGTGTCAGCAGCTTTTCTTAAATTTCCCTTAAAAAAAAAAAAAAAAATCTTGAGTAGGCAGTCTTGACAGTCTTCTTAGAGAATCACAATAGCAAGGGCAGACATACACAGAAGCTCTTCGACACCAAACCAAACAGGAAATGACCTCACAGCTGAGTGATGGGCTTGGCTGCCACGGCGATGCTCTCTATAGCGCACTCGTCGGACCCGCGCCGGATGCGGAAGTAGCCGTCCTCGCCCCACTCAGTTCCCCAGCTGTTCTTCACGATCCAGTACTTCTCGCCCGTCTCCTGGCTCCGCCCATAGCCCACCAGCAGCACCGCGTGATTGGTCAGCTCGAAAGGGTTGATGGAGTCACGCAGGCCTGTGTGATGGTAGATGCCCTCTTTGTAGTGCATGAAGTCGGGGTAAACCTCAAAGGCCACGCCCATTGGGCCGTCCCTCACCAGCTCGGCCATCATGGCCGCCTCGTTGCACGCGCCGTAGAAGCCGCCTACGTAGTGGTAGTCGGAGACGTAATTGCGAGGACAGTCGGCCGAGACGGAGCAGGGAGAATCTTTGCCAGTGTAAGGGAAGCACGTCTCCTCGACGATGCCGAAGTCCTGCACGTATTTACCGATGAGGTACGGGAAACCGCCGTCGCAACCTAAAAAGATTCAGAACCACATATAAGAAAATGTTCACGTTTCCATGACAACCTGAACTGGTGTTTAGCAGAAATAAGCATCTTTACTAGTTTTGGCGCAAATGCGGTCAGGTATGTAGTGCACTACGCAGGGTCCAGGAGCCATTACATTACAGAAAACTTACACAAGACTCCCGAGTGGTCATGTAGGGTGTAGGTCATGGAGGCTAAATCCCAAACGGCTTTTTAAATGGACACCCTAGGTAGGGCGCACATGATTTCAAATTAGTCCTAATCGATACCACACTCAACATATAGTCCCTTGCACTATGTAGTGCACACTGACCCACTACAAAGAGTGTATCTACTGTATGTACAAGTAAGGAGCTAAACACCTAGTGCACTTGTAGTACACTATACACAGTAGTGTAGATGCTTAGGGATTAGGGGTCATTCCTTCACAGCATATGCAGTGCATGTATATAGAAAATATAGAACCAAATCAAATAGGGACATGTAGTACACACTGCAGAGGGTCCAGGAGCCATTCTACTGAAAAATAGAAATGCCATGTTGCAATGCCACCCTATGTACATACAGGCTCATACACCCTACATAGTGCACATGAATTCATTCCCTAGAAAGACAGCATTTTAAGTGCACTTGACATTTCATACTCCACGTAGTGCACTTAGAAAATGGTGCATGATTAAAGAACAAGCAAACAAGGACACTCGAATACTGACTCACCTCGTGACTCGTCTCGAAACAGAAGGGAGCAAGTGTATGTGTGTGTGTGTGTGTGTGTGTGTGTGTGTGTGTATATATACCTTGGGAGTACTGTGAGCAGGACACGACCTGCTGAGGGCTGAAGACCGGCTGCTGCGTGTTGTTGGTCTGGACTCTGATTCGCGACTCCAGCATCCCCATTGTCGCGAACGAGTAGCAGCTACCACACGACGCTACAGAGAGGAAGGGGAAAATAAATAAATAAATAAATACAAACATTTTTACTTCAAGATTTTAAACTGACCGCCATCTTCCACATCCCCTTTATTTCAACTTCTTTTTTTATTTTCCATTTCTTATTCATGTTTACATTTATTTTAAAAAATTATTTAATATACAGTCATTTACAGTGACTGACCTCCAGCTCCATTTGACTTTTTTAAATTATATTTGTAAATGCATTTTATTTTTATTTTATTTTATTTAAAAAAAAAAAAAAAAGTATTCAATAATTATTTTTCAATATACATTACCGACTCTACTGACCACCATCTTCCACATCACATTTATTTAAAATTCACTGTACATTTTTCAAATAATAATTTTATATTATTAATTATTTATATATTCATTTTTTTTCCTCTAATTATTCACTAATTACTAAACATACAGTAATTACTGACTGCAGAAACAATGCCATTTCCTCTTACAGGATTAATGAAGCACATACTGTAATAAATATTGTTTTTAAGGAGAATTTTCGATTCGGTCTTTGTCCCGCATTAACCACGCCCCCTACTCTCTACATTTACAATCAGGAGTACTGTGTAGTGAGGCTGTCGCTGTGTTTATAGGCCACGCCCCCATCTAAAGAGATTCAAGGCCCCACCTTGATTGCGTACTGGACTGACGTAATTGACTCCATTCACGTTCCTCCAGTCCCACTGCTCTGGCAGGCTGGCGGCCATCTTGCGAAGCTCCAGGGTGATGGGGGCGGAGTTTACACGCCTGAGGAACAAGGGGCGGAGTCAGGACAATGAAATACAGATGTATGCATGCATGTATGTATCTGAGAGTAAGTGTTTATAGAATAAAAAAAAAAAAAAAATCAAAAAGTATGATTTTTCAATGTCATCGTTTGAGCCATCATTTCTGACAACTCTGGAGTGCATGTGTGATTTGATCCAACACACCTCTGCACACTAAGAGTGTGTGTGTGTGTGTGTGTGTGTGTGTGTGTGTGTGTGTGTGCACACCGTGGGACGTGGGACTTGCGCCCTCCAGCCCTCCGTGTTAACTCTTGGATGGTGAACATCTCGTGCTCTCTGTAGGCCGTAGCTTTCCATGAGCTCTGTACGGTGTTAATGCGCTCCACGAAGCTCATATCATGCTTATAAAGCTGCAGGAACCTGAAAACACACACACGCGCACACACAATTACTTATAAGGTAGTAATTATGAAAGGGGACACAACACTCGGGGACACAACACTCACGGGTTAGGCGCAGGGCTGTAGTAGGTTTTAGGAGCCACACGTTGAACTTTCTTCCCAGTGAAACAGGCCCAGTTGTTTCCCAGGACGTCATGAACCCAACCAGGAAGCGTCTGATCACAGTAACTCTTGACCACGGAGCCCTCCTGGGAATACTGCCGGAGAAAGAAAGTGCGAGAAAGGAATTACTCACACGCACCATACGGAGCGTGCATCTCACACATGTAGTCCTGATCCCTCCGCATGTGGATTCAGTATTCACTCCAGCGCTTTCTGTAACTCGACCACCTTCATTACGCCACATGGCTAGTTATTTAGCAACTCATTTGTGAGCTGTGAAGCTCTGAGTCACGTCCTGGTGGTAAAAGTGAAAAGAAAAAGTGCTGAGTCGTGATGTTTTCACAGCTGAAATGTCTTTCTCTACGTCACAGCATGTGACTGCAGCCTTCGTAACGCAGTTTAGCAGGAAGTCAGCTGAACTTTTACGCTGAATCACCAAAGTGGCTTTTTATTGGACAAGTCATTCTTTAATGAATAACAAAGAAATTGTAATTGTTGAGGAATAAAACACTTCAGGACATAGGAAGATAATCCACTTCAAGGTAGTGAAAGTAACTCTACTGAACGAACACGCACACCACACACATACCACACACACCCAGCCCTATTGTTGATTATTTTCCTATAACAGCATGAGGCAGAAGGGTTTATTCCTCCCTCTATGCATTCCACTTTTATATGACAGGGAGTCGAATTCCCAGATCTTCCCTACACAACCTTCAGGATTGAGTTTTAGAAGGTATTATTGTCATACGCACTTCTGTTTTAAGCGAAGAACTCCATCCATTATGGCGTGAAATGAGATACACATGGTGGAGAAATCATGACTCAAAGCCAGACTTCGTTACAAGCCAGTCATGTGCTATAGGTGTGAAACAGGAAGCTTGAAATTTCTGAACAAGTCTTGTCACGAGGGGTCACATGGAGTCACCTGAAACGGAAAATAACCTGTGTGCGTGCATGTGTGTGTGTGTGGGTGTGGGTGTGTGTCTACATGAGGCACCAACCTTGAAGAAGCCAAACCATTTGTAGTCATTGAGCACCACCTCAAAGCCCTGGTTGTAGATGATGGTGAAGAAGCCGGTATTTCCAAGATCATCAACAGCCTGAGATAATTTCTGTAAATGCACAGTCACTGACTTCACCGTCGGACCTGGACAAAATCACACACACACACCCCAAAGGGTATTAACACCAGAGTATATAATGTTAATGCAGAATATATAGAATTACTCCAGGGTGTGTTATCCTACAGGAAAGGGTGGCGCTCTCACCAGCAGTGGAGCAGTCGATGCTTTTGTCGTGTCCCACATTAGAGATCTGAAAGATCCAGGTTCCCAGCAGCTCCTCATAAGTGCAGTTAGCTGGTGTGTCTCCTAAAGAGCCGCCAGAGCAGCAAAACACCACCAAGCACAGCAGAAACGCCTTCATCCCGCACACCTTCCCGCACTTCCGGCTTCGAACAAACTTACCCTGGAGGAGTGCTGGACGCAAACAGACGCAAACAGACGCCTGGACGCAAGAAAAACACACTTTGGGTCGCTCGGTCGGTCAGTCGGCTGCTGAGGCTGAGGCTGAGGCTGAGGCTGAGGCTGAGGCTGAGACTCCTGGCGTCTTTCCTCTCGTCCAGAACACCAACACGGACAACAACTGGGAACTTCCCGCTCTTATCATGTGACCGCAGTCACGTGACAGCGACGCAGCAGCAGGAACAGGAAGTGGAGAGCGCCGTGCACGAGGATGCGGCAGTTTCTCACACAGAGCGCATTAAAAACAACTGAATTAAATTAATATTTACTGAAATAAGTGGATTATTATTATTATTATTATTATTACGCAGTCATGCATACATTATTAGCATGATTATATTTATTTTATATCCCTTACTTATATTTTAAAACATGTCCCTTTTTAAATAAAACAAAGTTTATTCCCAAACATCCATCCATCCATCCATCCATCCATCTATCTATCTATCTATCTATCTATCTATCTATCTGTCCATCCATCCATCTATCTATCTATCTATCTATCTGTCCATCCATCCATCTATCTATCTATCTATCTGTTGAATCTATCTGTCTGTCCATCCATCCATCTATCTATCTATCTATCTGTCTGTTGAATCTATCTCTGTCCATCCATCCATCTATCTATCTATCTATCTATCTTAATCATGTATCACCAGTTTTATGTATGCTCAGTCACTTCAATATTTTACTTTTTTTTTTTTTTTTTTTAATTATTGTTACTATTTTATTTACACGTACCATTTCTGTCTTTTCAGTTTTAATATTGTGGATAAGAATTTTTAAAAATAACGCAACTCTTATGTCATGCGTCTGACGCAAAAACCTGAACGGCTGAGAAAAACCAGCCAAACAGGACGTGAGCATTTACTGAGTTGAATGTTTAGCTGAATCTTGCTAACTCGCAGGATATGTGTGATTCGTTTCCTCCTGTACTTACGTCTGGTTTTTAGGTATCTGCACTTAACCTGAGTTTTTCTTTCACTTAATACTTTTGAGTCTTATTTCCTACGTTTCAAATTAAAATCTCTACTTTCTACTCACAACATCACTACATTTCCCTATAATGATATGTTTGCCATTAGGTACTGTTTTAACATCAGACGTTTAACTGATCATGGAGCTGATCTACATTCCTAACAAATCTAAGCCTTTAACCTTTAATGCTGCTATCTGCTACGCACACATCGTATTCATCATGTGACAGCTAGTGATTAGCATTCAGCTAGTTTTGTATGGTCAGAGTTCTTATCAATGCTAGCAAGCGTTTAAGAGATTAGCAATAAAGCTGTTGTTAGTTAGCCTTAGCTTAGTTAATAATTAGCCGTGAGTAGCTTAAATCAGTGTGATTTGAATTCCTTTTGTGAATCTGTCTTGAATTGAGTGAAGAATTTGAAATTGTACATTTGTACAACTTTCACCAGAGGATTTATTTAGATGAGTAAAAAAAAAAAAAAAAACCTCTTTATTGGGTTTATAAGGCACTACAGAGGGACTCTGAGTGCGAAAAGACTTTATTTCCAGTTCTATCTAGTGCAGTTTAGATAGGGAGCGGGGAGTAATTTAGGATTCAGCCTTAATCTGTGATCTAATCAGAGTCAGTGTGGAGAGACTGATTAAATTGATTCAATTCAGCCTTGATTAATTTGCAGACTAATTAATTTGCTGCCACAGACATTTCATATGCGCAGTCCCACTTCTCCTGTGTTTAATTGTTTTGTGTGAGAAAGTCAGATACTGTCTCTGTAGCTGTAGCAGCAATGATTTTATGTCTAGGCCCCTTTAACGATATAAATCATTAAAATTTATACACATACCGTTCCTTGTGAAATTATTGGAAGGTCCAATTCTTTTGTTTTTGCTATACATTGGAGACATTTGGGTTTGAGATCAAAAGATGTATATGAGACGATAGATCAGAATTTCAGCTTTCATTTCCTCATATTTATATCTTGATGTGTTAAACAACTTAGATCATGGCACCTTTTGTGTGAACGCATCGATTGTTTAAACAATTAATAGCTCTGAATGTTTACTTTTGGTTTGAGTCCTGGGTTTCGCCTGTGAAGACTGCATTTGTTGTTAAAAAGGGTAAACCAACATGAAGACCAGAGAGCTGTCTATGGGAGAAAAGCAACCCCTGATTATATTTTTCCATTTATTAATGAACGAAACGTCATGCTTTTTAACAGTTTATAGTTAGATTTAATGTTGTGGAATGTACGAGAAACAAGTTAGTTCCTGTTCTCACCTACTTTATAGCTGTGATAAAGTCATTCCCTCACCTCTCTCTCTGTTAAATGTCTCCTAAAAAACGTTACCACATCAACGATTATATTTTACTTTGTTAAACAACAACGCATTTTTAGAATCCGCTTATTATTAGTCTTAGATTATGTGGAGCGTCCGTTGTACAAGTCCCTGTGTATGAGCTGTTACTATAGAAACAATAATGTATTAGAACGAGCGCAATAATATTAACCTGTCGTTCATGTTACAGCCGGAATTACTGTTATATGAAAATAATGCACCTTCTGACCATTCAGCTTTGAGCATTCATTATATATGATTAGCATTATATATGCTATATATGATTCATTATATACGAGCATTTGTTATATAATATAACTATTATATAATGTTATATAATATAACATTATATAACATTTATATAGCTAATGTGGATATATATTGTTTGCAGTGTTAGTTTTTTAAACTGCATGGCATGAAATATGTGGAGGAATCTGTGCTATGTGAAAACTAAGGCTTTTTATTCATCTACTACTCCACTAACAGTAACGTGTAGAAATGTAGAACCATCCACAGTGCGTTTAGGAAACATTAGCAGAATTGCTTTTGATTAATGACCTGTGTAAAACACAGCACCGTTGTTGCTGTGAACTTCCTGTCTATTGGCCCAAATCCCATCACAGTTGGATCGTTTGCAGTTAAACAAAATGGAGACAATTAGGAAACAATGGTTATTTGGATAGTTGATGGTTCTTAGCTTCCTTCACTTTGAACCCTATATGATAGGAAAACTCTGTTTTCTAGGACCCTGTGTAGATATAGACTTTTTTTTTTTTTGCATATCTAGTGTATCATATTCCTATCTACTAAACAATATATGCAAAACTGCCTTCACTGCAGCCACCTTCAGTTACTGCTTGTTTGTGGGTCTTTCTGCCTTCAATCTTGTCTTCAGTAAGTGAAAAGCAGCTCTACTGGGTTGAGATCAGGCGACTGACTTGGCCATTGAAGAATATTCCA
>CM075016.1:1987342-2027276 GCA_037576675.1 Pangasius sanitwongsei | reverse complement strand
TCCATTGTGGTGGTGTATAAAGGCAAAATCACAAAAACTCTGTCATTGTCCAAATACTTCCGGACCTGACTGTATGAGTTGCACATCTATGTTCCCCACACACACACACACACACACACACACACACACACACACACACGGTGTCCCAATTACACTACCAACCAATCACCATAAAGCAAGCAATTTCCACAAAAGCCATGACTCACAGCCCACAATAATCACACAGCAGGGGTGGAATGTGCAGGAATTAGTCACAAGGTGTATTTTTAATTTATATCATTACAGCCAGTGTGTGTGTGTGTGTGTGTGTGTGTGTGTGTGTTTGTAAAACCAATATTAAGTAATGATATTTATTTGATTTAAATTGAGAAAGCATAGATGTGAAATCAAGTGTTTATCACAGTGGTTCATGAACAAAACACACACACACACACAAAATTAGCTCTGGGTGGCCAGAGATAATAAGCTCTCCGTCTAAACGGTGTGTGTGTGTGTGTGTGTGAGTGAGAGAGAGGCTCTAATGAGACTACACACACTTCCGTTTTGTGTGTGTGTGTGTGTGTGTGAGAGAGAGAGAGAGAGAGAGATTGAGTGAGAGTGGGGGGTGATTGGTGCAATTTCTGCAAATGCTCTCCAATTTGCATGTGTGATTGTGGATAGAGAGAGAGAGCAAGAGAGAGTGTGAATGTGTGTTTGAGACCCTTACCATACATCATTTTCGCCCACACTGTAATTACATAAGTGTGCCATCTGACAACATACACACACACACATACACACACACACACACACAATCCACAACCATCTATGACCAGGAGCCAAAGGAGCAAAACGGGCCGTGCTGTCTGGGTAGGAGGGGCATACTCTCTCTCTCTCCTGTCAATCACAGCGACACTAGCCAATCCTGGGCATCTGTGAGCTCATGTATGTAGAAGAAGGCGGATAGCGCTTTCCTCTGAGTGTGTTACGCCGCCCTGTGACGCAGCAGTAGTTTGACGAGCAGTGGTTGTCTGGGGAAAAAGTAAAGTTACGGCTATGATCTGCAAATTGTTGTGGTGAAAGATCAACAAAACACGCCAGGATTGGAAAATAATCAGCTTCACTCTGGTACAGCACACACCCCATGTGATTTATTCCATACACACGGCATTAAATCAAAGACTCGTGGTTCTCGTCCAGATTTTTAATAACAATTCAAAAGATATGGAATCTTCCCACACAGCAACACCAGTATTTTGAAATGTCCATAAATTTAAAAAAAAAAAAAAAAAAGGAAGGAAGATGACTCTAAATAACCATAAGCATCATTTCTCACAACATGAAACTATTTCAGAATCATGAAACAATAAAATCACCTTAACGATATCATATTATTTTACACATCTCTACATCCAAAAAGCCAACAAATATCCAACAAGTAAAAAAAAATCAACCAAATTACTAAAAACAAAATGTAATAATAATAATAATAATAATAATAATAATAATAATCAAATAAGCACTTACAGCTTCATTTACACAGTTTGAACTGGCACAAGTTGAGAAGTGTGTGTTATGGGCAGAGATTTAAATTCTTTTGAGCCCACTATTAATTACTGATTTGGATCAGATATATATAAAATGTGATTTTCAAATGTAAATAATATTTCTCCAACAATATTGCGTCCTTCCTCAATAACACAAAGGAACATTTTATTTAGTATACAAGGTGTTAGGTTTTTTTTTTATGTTTCACATTTAAATAACTTTCAGCTTTATTGTAGGATTTTTACAGCTCATTTTTAAATACTGGATTCTTAAATTAGAAGAATTATGAAATATGTTTATGATAACTGATCCAGTTAAAAACACTTTTTGGTAGGACACTCTAAATTTTTGGACAGTAGTACAGTCTCCTTTTCTTGTTCTTCTTTTTATTACATTACCAGATATTGCATTCTGTCAGCCCAATTTTTTTCCACATGATAGCAACTAATAAATATTTTCTGTAATAACAAAATGTAAACAACAGTTCACATGAGCTAAGTGAAAAATCTACGATGAGAAAAGTTTCAAAGATATCTTTTTTTTTTTTTTTTTTTTTTACAAATAACATTTCTTTATGTCAAACACGTAGGGCTAAAGCGATATTCTACTATACGTCTGACTTCACACAATCTCGTCCTATAAAGCCCTTACATGAAGATAACCAACAACCCGATACCAAAAAAAACTTTAATTAGAATTAAAAAAAAAAAATTAATTAGCGCAGAACATTTAAGTCATCGGTTTGGAATTAAAGAGAAAACCCTGAATTCAATCAATTTCATTTAATAAATAAAAAATTTAAATTTATTTTTAAAAATCTTTAATTTTAAAGGTCTTTAATTACAGGCAAAAACAATAAGAATAATATTGTAATTAGCGAGTTTCATTTCTTATAGAATATATATATGTTTTATAAGTTTTAATTTCATCTTATTTAATTAATTTATGTATTTATTTATTTATTTGCACACCATGACGGATTGTAATTCCTAATATTTAATTAGAATTATTGTTAGTTAAACCTCTATTATTATAAATATTTATATTCAACTAATCTTTTATACAGCTCTTGAATTGAAAATAATTTAAAACTTTAATAAGCTCCCCAATTAATTAGAACATACAAAATTATTTGAAATTAAATTTTTACCTTATTTCCCCCTAAAATATTTTAATCACGTCTCTTTCTTTTGATGCAAAAAAAAAAAACCAAAACACACTTTTGCAGTAAAAGTGTTCGGATGAGGTACACTGTGTTTACTACACACGTTATTACTATTATTAGTATTTATTTTCTCAGATCTTCATGTGTGACCCACATTCATCTAAAATAAATATAGGAATCAAATTCAGTGCATTTCTCGGTACTTTGTGTGTGTTCACTGTAGTATTGCTTTACATCTGAAATATTTATATATTCAATTTTTCTTTTTCTTTTTTTTTTATACAAAAAGCAATACACTGCTGTCAACATAGAAACATCATGACGTCATGATTTTATTAAATAAGCTCCTTTGGCACGACAAACTAGTCTTTTCCTATTCATTATATAACAACTAGATATCTGAATAGCGTCATATTCGTTATATGTGGGTGTGATCTTTAAGAAATGACATCTTTTAAGTTTTTGCGTGTTTGATCGTTCGCTTAGTTTTCAATGGAGATATTTTCTTGAGGTTTGCATGAGGTGAAAATTTTTAGAAACATTTTCTTTTACTATACCTTTTGTATGCAGACAAACTATATGAATGGGAGATGGAATTACTCGTTTCATTATAGTTTGGATGAGATTTTTGCAATTTTCAGGGTGTGTTTGTGGGTACAGTGGAGTTAAATGTGTTAAAAGCCCTTTACGAATGAAACTGCAAACACAAATGTATTCACTGAGTGTTACAGCGAGAATTAACATTTGGATAAAATGCTGTGAATTATTACTCTATTGATTATCATTAGCTAAACAGATAGCAAATGAATCAATTTATTCATGTGATTCATTGTGTGACAATCTCAAATGAATCGATTCCTTCGTCTAAATCATTGGGACAATCTCAAATGAATCGATTCATTCATGTGATTCACTGGGACAATCTCAAATGAATCAATTCATTCATGTGATTCACTGGGACAATCTCAAATGAAACAATTCATTCACTTGATTCGCTGTGACAATCTCAAAAGAATCGATTCATCCACCTGATTCATTGGGACAATCTCAAATGAATCGATTCATCCACCTGATTCATTGGGACAATCTCAAATGAAATGATTCATTCATGTGATTCACTATGACAATCTCAAATGAATCGATTCATCCACCTGATTCATTTGGACAATCTCAAATGAATCGATTCATTAATCTGTTTCATTGTGACAATCGTCATTTTAACACTCCAGTAGATTACACTGTTAGATTCACTAGTATTTGATTCACTAGTATTGTGTTCAGTTCGGTGAAAACAAACACCTCTAAACGAAGAGCGGACACAGAGGTACGAGAAATTTGGTCCCACGCTATTCAAGGTTCACGATAAAATGTACATTCTTAATTCTGAAATGAACATCCTGGGTGTTTGGAAAGCATAGGAAAATAGATGGACCGAGAAAGAAAAGAGAAAAATCAGAAAGGAAAGTAGAAGAAAGTAGAAAATGGGAACCAAATAAAAGATGACGTATATTTACAGGATTTTGCAGGAAATAAAACAAAGCACTTTGTGCAGAGTCTGTTAGGTCAGGTCCTCAAGCCCAAGTGCAGCTAAAGCAAGTCCTTAGTTTCAACTTGTCCATTTGTATGTGTGTGTGTGTGTGTTTGTGTGTGTACACTTTCCAGTTTTAAGAGTTTCTCAGCCCTTTCTATACTCCATGCCTGATGCCAGCTTTGGCGGAATGGTCCTCATATCACTGTGAGTTTTCTGGTCCCCATTATCCCATACACACACACAGAGTAAACACTTCATAATAAAAATATTTCTAATTAGATGAGAGCCGTGTATATTTAAGGCCACTACCAAACAAAACAACAACAACAAAAAAAAAACATTATTTCATGTCACATGTCCATAGAAAGTCTTGAAGCTTTAAGATGCTTCAGTAGCCTCTACGTTTGGCTGAATGTAACAGTGAAAACATGTAAACACGCACACTAAATACTGAATGTCTGTGACACTCGTCCTATTTGCAGTCGCCCTAAGGACAAGAGAGGTTCTTTTATTCCATCTTGGAATCTATTCTCCATATATTTCAGCGTTACAACCTTCTTTTCTTGTCATTCTCCAGCTCTTTGTCTAAGGTCCTTATAAGGGTGAGGAATTCAGGTGCTTGTATTCGTGTTTGTATTATCGTCTTGTCTAGTACACCATTATTCATCCATTTCGGCATTACACACCTTTTTTATGTCTCAAATGAGTATTTCCACACTCTCTGCTCTGTGCTAGCTGTACAATAGCGCCCTCTACTGACTGAAATTTCCATCAAGAACATGTAAAGCCTTGCTCTAGTAAACCATTATTCTAATGTCGACCTTACTGGGGTGGTGGTACCTTCAAATGTCTGTATACCTTTAGTCAATTAATTGTAATTCAGTGGTCCGAACCAATTATTTGCTGAACCAGGGTCGATTAATATGTGGAAAAAAATGTCTGTAGCTTGGTTTCTGTAGCCGATCGTGTAGTTTATCCAATCACCTGTAATTATGTAAATTATTTAGCTGAAGGCAGCTCATACAACCACAGACTAGCAATTTTTTTTTTATTTTGACTTCATGGCTTGTTTATTATATTTGTTGATTCAATAATAAATGTTTCTAGTGGAATCTAGTGGAAGTGCTGAACTAAAAAAAACACTTTAAAATGTCTTATCTACCCTACGTTCACACTAGCAAGTGACAAGACACTAGTGTTGCTTGCAGTTTGTCTCTTTTGGGTGTGTTGTCGCTTGTGGGCGTGGCCTGTCCAGTGTTTTTTAGTTCTGAGGAAAAATGGTAGTAGCCAAAATGTATAATCTACTACGAGTAATACGCACCACTTTTTATAAAAAAAAAAAGTATTTCTGTTTGATTTGTGTTAAATGCTAGGCATTGTATTATCTTAATTGGTAGATTAGCTAACTGTACTAGCTACATACACTCACCAGAGGCAGGATCTCTGCTCCTTCCATCCAGGCTTTGCAATGTCTCTATATACATTTAATGTGAAGTCATATATGTCAGGATAAGATGCAACCACAGTTATAAGCTTTTCCCCATTTTTGCGTTAACAGTAAATGGGAACTAATAGCAGGTACAACCTAAAGTTGTGCGTGGGGAACTGAAGAAAAGTCTGACCAGGCATACCATAGGATTGCTTCGGGGAATCATTCGAGTCAGTCGTTTGGATTTGTCTCTTTACTAGGTTATTCCTAGCATAGAATTGAGAAAACCTCAATTCAAATGTCGTAATGTTGCTATATCGATGACCACCGATATCACAGCTCCGTGTCGTGCATGTACATCGTAAACAAACGCTGTCTGTTGCTTTGTCACTTGCTGGTGTGTGCGCAGGATTGTAACCATAAAGTAATCATCAATGGTTAAGCATTAAAAGGTTTCTGTTCTGTCATGTGAGCTGTTTATCCGGAACTTCGTAAGCGAGGAATTTGGACGTTCATAAATTTTAGTTAAATACCCCATGACCTATGGGATGAAAGGTAACTCATCAAAGGTACATAATTGGACCTTAAGGAATTCCATTATACCGTTGAAGCATACATTTACACTGTACTTTGGGGAACAAGGACTCCATTATTCATCTATTCAGCACTGGTATATTTCACCTTTCGCATATATTTCCATTAATTAATAGCCCTACTCCTGCTCCCTTCTTTTACTGATTCTAGGTGCCTTTCAGAACAGTTTAAAAAATTCCCTATTACACTTCCTACATCTTTTCGCAAACCTATGTTCCAGTCACTGATTGATTTCGAATATCTCCACCCTTGTTTCCTTTTATATATGTCTATGGTCATAGCCATGCGATAGACATGCAGGACCAAATGCTCATATTCATCTTATTATTATTATTATTATTATTATTATTATTATTATACTCTGAACTCTATGATCATTATAAAGATGGTAAAGAGCTCCTTATATCTACTTTAAAAAGGAGTGATTCATCACTTTTACACTTTTCTTACTTCTTACAGTATTACCCGCTTTCTTATTCTGTCTATTCTGTCTCTAAGGTCATTCTAAGGACAACGAGGTCAATCTCTCTTCCTTTCTTAACTAAATTCAACAGTAAAACTCACTCAGATGTCTTTGATACGTCTAGGAAGCTGTTATTACAGCGCTTGCAAGGCGAGCACATTGTTATTCCTTTTCAACTTTTCATTCAGTTTGAATTTTTTTTTTCCCATTGAAAAATACTGAAAGATGAAAATGTCCATGTCTTTGAATTCCAGCTGCCATGTCATGATGTCATAATGGGCTTCACAGCCAACCAATCAGTGTTACGCACAGTGCAAGTGCACGCCTTAGGGCCCGCCTTCCCTTTCTTTCTTTTCCTTTCCTTCTTTTTTTCTGTCTTTTGTCTCATTGCTTTCTCACACCATTATTTTTCTTCTCTTTTTACTCTTTTTCTTTCTTTTTTATATTTCCAGTGTTCTTTTTCTCTCACACTCTTTCTCCTCTTTTCTCGTTTCTTTACTTGTCTTTGTTCTTTTTTTTTCATCCTGTATTTCCCAGGTTTTGACTCTCAATCTTCCTCTTTCTCTCTATATATATTTCCTGTCTGCTTTTCTCACATTCTCTCTCCTTCCCCTTCTTTCTTTCTTTCTTTCACTTATGTTGCCTTCTTGTCTTTATTTCTTTATTTGTCACTTCCTTCCATGCTGTATTCCATCCTCCTTCCTTTATTGCTTTATCACTTCTAGCTCCTTGAAAGCACTGTATATTTCCTTCAGGATATACAAATTTCAGTGTTTCACTTCCTACATATCATTTCATCTGTACTTCAGCACCCTCGTTCCCTCTTTTTTTCAACTCTACATCTATGAGATCAGTAGTTTTTGTAATATCTGTCTCTCATTGTCAAGTGAATGGCACAAACATGCAAATACGCAAAATAAACACTGCATATGTATTAACTTATATCTCTTCTTCCAAGATATTATTCATCATTTCGATATCACTCCATCCCTCTTGCCTGAGTCTAAGGTCCTAGAGCACTGGCTGTAGTTCTGCACTTGTGTTTGTTTGTATTAGATCCTCTGGGACGCCATTATTCATTGATTTTAGCGTTACCCTCCTCTTTCATCAGTTCTCATTTGAATATTCCCATCCTTCTTTCTCCTTTTCTCATCTCTAAGGTCCTTATATCCTCTCTAAGATGCTGTTATTCCTCAATCTCAGCTTTTTATTATTATTATTATTATTTCCACCCTCATTCCCTCATTTAATCTGTTCTGTCTCTACAGTCCTCTTAAGGACGAGGAGCTCTGGCTGTTTGCCAAATTCAACAGCGACAACATGTAAACACACACACCAGAAAACCATTATCATATATCTCGAATTAATATTCTCGCCACTTTCTTACGTCCAAGGTCCTTATAAGGACGAGGAGCTCTGGCTGTAGTGCCTCAGTACCAAGCACTCGTATTTGGGTGATGATCCAGAGGCAGGAGAATTCGAGATGCTTCCTGAAGCCACAGAATCTCTAAATGGCGAGGGGGGCGTTAGTGCGATAATTTCCTCCATTTCCCCTTTAGAAGCCTGAGACTCTTGTTCCGTTGTTTCCAAAATCTTCTCTTTAACGCCCGAAGGACCTCCGAGGGGGCAGGAAGTGGTTGGACGGCCTCCGTTTGACTCCACAGGTGGAAGGGGTTGAATTTCAGCATAGGTCGTCATGGTGGCAGGCATGGACATGTCTCGGGACAGGAAGTAAGGGGGTGGGACTTTAGCAGGGCGCGGTGGTGAACTTGAGAGCATCATGCTGTTTAGTTCGCTGA
Source organism: Pangasius sanitwongsei (assembly GCA_037576675.1). Classification (NCBI taxonomy): domain Eukaryota; kingdom Metazoa; phylum Chordata; class Actinopteri; order Siluriformes; family Pangasiidae; genus Pangasius; species Pangasius sanitwongsei. Next base: position 2,018,768 of record CM075016.1, on the reverse strand, counting down.
TATTAGCTGTGAAACGGTTCACAACGCAGCTGATTTGCTCCATTAGCGAGCCCTGTGATGAGCTAGAGATCCCGCCTCCAATTCCCATGGCTCCGCTCACAACCACGCCCCCACCAGATCCTATCCCTCCCACACATGAGCCGCTTTCTCTACGGGACGATTGGCTGACGTACGAGGAAACGCTAATGATCTGTTCGTCATCAGCGCCTTGGCTCCGCCCTAGAATTTCTCCCGTCCTCTGACACACGGTGCTGATTGGTGACGGAGTCTGAGGCCGATACGTAATTGGATATCGCTCCTCGCTCTCTTCGACTTCGTAAAGCATTTTATCGGTAGCGCTTTCAGGCGTGACATCCTCCGACGCCTTGGAGAAAGGCTTGATCACGGCCGTCTGGTTGTTCTCTCGCTTTTTGATGTGGAAGGAGAGACGCTGCCACAAGTGGCCACCTTTGGAGTTGCGCTCCGTCTGAGCCCACGTCACCGACTTACCGTTAGAGCTGCAAAAAAACAAACAAAACAAACAAACAAACAAATTATTCATTTTGAGTAAAAAAAAAAAAAAACACTGCACCAAGAAGAACAAACAAAGCTAAGAATGAGTTCCAATATCAGGCAATAAAGGATGACGCAGCGAAAGGCAAAGAACCATCCATTTTATAAGGAATGAAACACTTGGGTGTGTGCTGTTATAGGAAAATAATCAATGATAGGATAGTATGATGCAGCCCAATGTGACGCATTGTTCTTTTATCACCCCAAAGATGATTAGTTTCCTATAACAGCACATCCTGAAGTGTTTTATTCTTCTTATACCACAGCAATTTTCCAGCAATAACAAATTTCTTATCAACTGAAGAACGACATGTCATACTTTTTTATCCATTTATAGTAACATTTAATGTTGTGGAACATCATTCCCTCACCAGCCACTCTTTTTTTCTCTCTCTTAAAGTTAATAAGACAAAAAAAATGCAGCTTGTCACGTTACCAAGAAACCGGAAATTCCTCTGTCCTGAAGTTACAGCTTTACAAGGCACCGATACTGGAGACTCCTTCCATAAATTTTAAATAAACAGCTCCTTACAGAAAACTTGCCATATGTACAGTTACACGTTTTTCTCTTGTTTATTTATAGAAATGATAAGATATTAGAAAGAGCGCATTAATATAAACCTGCACTACTGTCAGAGCCGCTGTTATAGAAAATAAATCAAACCCCTTCTGACCAATCAGAATCGAGTATTCAATAGTGCTGTGGTGTAATTCCTGCTATTGGGACGCTCGTAGCTGCCTGCCCTTCCCCACTTATTATGACTGTTGCTATGGTTACGACTGTGAGAATGTTTTTTTTTTATTATTTAAAAAGACATATAGACAGAACGTAAACTATTTATGTTATCGTTGTTATGGTTACTTTTTCAGGTTTAGTCTGAAGAGCTAAACATGAGGTTAGAGACACCTGCCTAACAATATGAGAAGGAATAAGAAATAGTTAACATATTGGAAACATTATTCATCCACCCATCCATCCATCCATCGATTTTTTTCATTCATGCTCATAGTCGTTTGATCCAAGGACGTTTTTAAATCTGCGTGTCTTGGTTTTATTCTTCTGGGTTTAGGAAAAGGTCATGATCATTTACTCGAATGAATTGCCGTGGAACTGCAAATGCAATAATAGGGCTATGTTTCTCTCTCTTTCTCTCTCTCTCTCTCTCTCTGTCTCTCTCTCCTTCACTTTCTTTCTGCTCCCTTGGGGTTAATTAGCCTTGTTAGTTGGGACTTATCTCATTATGAACATGCGGATTTTATCACGTAGTGCTGATTGAGTGCTTGAAAACATTCAAAAAGCGAGAGAACCACAGTTAAGAGAGAGAAAGTGCTATAGAGGCAGAGAGAGAGAGAGAGAGAGATAAGAAGTGCAGATACAAAAAGAGACAGTGGAGGAAACTGAAAACAAATTTGGACACTTTTCCATTAATGAGTTCTCGCCATTGAACTAAACTAATGCTGACTCAGACAAGGTTTCTCTTTTTCAGCCAATTTGTTCACTTTTCTCTCATTCACACATCTCTCTCTCTCTCTTTCTTTCTTTCTCATCAAGTTGCCCTTTCCCCCATTTTTACTTATTGTTGGAAACATAACGCCAAACAGCGACAGGAAATACCCATGTTCTACTTCCTGTTTCATTTTAGAGATCATTCTTCAAAGGTTCTTTATCCAATCATCCACTGCATAATAAAGGGTTCTTAGCCTCCTAACCCTGTTGTAGGGTTCTACATAGAACTTTCCCCTAGAAGGGACAACTGAAGAACCCTTAAAGGTCACAAAAATACAGGACGGAGTCTATAAAATAACTGTGCAGTGAAATTTACAGCATCCTGAAAGTCACTTCGGTATCTTAAAAATAGCGAGACTTCCTTCTTATCATTCTACCTATTGTTCATCTCATCTGCTAATCCTCCACCTGTTTCTTTTCATTTTGAGCTAATTATTCTTCTCCTGTTCTGCCATCTTCCGGTCATTCAGTTGTCATTTTTGTTTATGTGACAGCATTGGCTTTCTTATAGAGACACAAACTCATCCCATCTTGTCCTTTACACAATTATTGTTTGTAGGATGCATCAGTACCACTGTTTTCAGCCCGAGCGTGAGTACTTATTTTTTCACAAAACACAGATACCGTTACTGATACTGAAATGATACCGTTACTGATGACGCAGACTCGTAGAACATGTTATTTAGCTCTGTTTATGTGTCCTTGGTTTAAATATTGACCATGAAAAGTGCACACTAGTGAGTTGGTTTCAAATAAAGTGCATCAGCTAGCTGGATTAGTTAGCTTGGATAGAGCAGTGGAGAAGAGTGGGTTTTATTTCACTTGGGAAAAAAGCTTCTGTGCTGGAAAAAATGTACGTTTTTATCGTCGTTGCGTCTCCAAGCCCAACATACTGTTATTATAGAGCGGTTATTTTCACGCAGCTAGCACTGACCTTAGCACGTGGAAATACCAAATATAAACATATTAAGCCTATTTCTAGCCATTTTTACTAATCTCATGCTTGAAATAGTCCTGTTCTATTGGCAGGTAATTTTGCTGATTTTTAGGGATGTAAGCTGTAAAGCTGTAATTTTTTGCAGTGTATGTGCCGCTTGCGATGTTTTAGCAGGTCACATATACTGTAGAAAGATGTTGTAGCGCCTTCTCTTGATATTTTCACAGAACACAGTTTGCAATCTGTTCATTAACGTGACAACGCACACTAGGTCACATAGTATCACATGGGTGATAATGGGATGTTGGCATCGGAGCATCTTAACGAGTACAAGTAAGGTTTGTTACATACTTTACCCAAGCCAACATATACAACGACGCAAGGGGCGGTTCCAAAATACGCAACGTGACGCATTGTTCCGTGCATTGCCGACAGTGGCGCTGTATACAAACGTTACCCCAGGGACATCAAAATCAAAGAAGTATGCATTTCTGGAAACAGTCGCCATTTTACTTCATCATTCTGCTCCGTCTTTACTTTGCTGCCCCCTTGTGGATTAGCTGAGCATGGTATCGATATCAGTATCGGTATCAATGCATCTCTAATACTTTGCGAGTCACCAGTTAGTCAAAAGATTCACTAACTGTATACACAATTGTGTATTCTTTATTTGGGTTCTTAGTAAATCTGGGCTTGAGTGAAGTTCAGTGAATTTGGTTCACTTCGGTTTATTCATCACATAAACGCTATTACAAACGCCTTATGGTTATTGGTCCACTGTGTCCCAAACTACACAACATGTAGGTCACAAAAACACAATCACATATGTCTCACCATCTGTTCTCTGTGTTTTTGTCTCACTCTCTCTCTCTCTCTCTCTCTCTCTCTCACTCTCTGTCTGTCTGTCTATCCATCTATCTATTTTTACCTAAAGCTTTTATAAAAGACTGTAATTTGATGGGCGCTTAATTTTGTGTGTGTGTGTGCGTGTGTGTGACCGACACATTTATTAGTGTAATCACATTACGGGTTCACTCAGGTGGCAGAGCACTTACTGGAATGGAACACACACACATACTCACACACATTATTATTAATGCAACACACACACACAGAATCTAACCTGAGTGTGTCCCCGGACGAGGGGCGTCTCTTCCACAAGTTGGCGAGGCTGCTGGTGGGCGGCGGTGTCTTTTTGCCCCGCCCCACATGCATGCGCACGGCTGTCGAGGTGGTAAAGGCGCTCCGCACGTTACGCTCAGGCTTGGCCAGGATGACGTAGACTTTTGGCGCAAACATGCAGCCGAGTGCCACAGTGCCACTCAGGCTCACAGAGAAGCATGTCGTCACAATCTTGTAGTCCGAGCCGAAGTAGATGGGAACAAACGCTAGCCAGATGACACACGTGGTGTACATGGTGAACGCCACGTGCTTGGCTTCGTTAAAGTTTGCTGGCACGTTGCGCGTCTTGAATGCGTAGAAGGTGCAGCTGAGAATTAGCACACCGTTGTAGCCAAGCGGCGCGACTACGCCTAGGTTGCTAGTGTTGCAGATGAGCCTGACCTCTCGGATGGACGGATGGTGGAAGACGATGTCTGGTGGCTCCAGGACGAGCAGCGTGACGATGATGCCGAGCTGCACCATGACCAGGAAGGAGGAAATGGCTAGCTGGGCGCAGGAGCTAACGAAGCGCGGCTTCTTGGTGCAGATTTTCTTCTTGCTGCCTGCTAGGATGCGAGCGATGCGGTTGGTTTTGGTGACGAGAGCCGAGTAGCTCAGGGCGGGTGCCAGGCCGACACCGAGGCGCTGCAGGAAGCAGGAAATGATGCGAGGTTTAGAGATCAGGCAGAAGGTGCAGATGTAGCCCAGGCCAATCCCGAACAGGATGACGTAGCAGAGCTCACGGCTTGACGACTTCACCACAGGCGTGTCGCGGTACACCACAAACACGGCTGCAACGAAGAACGTCACCAGGAGACCGAGGCAGGAGAAAACCACCGCAGCGATCGGCTCCGGGTCACCCCAATGCAGATACTCAACCGGGATTGGGTCACAACCTGCAACGGGACAAGAGAGAGTAAGAAGAGGCTGCAACACGATAATTTATTCCAAACTCCCTGGGCCATGATCATGTTATGTCAATATTTACAATGGGGAAAGTTATGTGTATTCAGAATCGGGTTACGCACCTGCTTAAGTTGATTTTACTTGGTGCACCAATGAGATTATTCAGATTTTTAAGAATTTTCTTTTCGAAAATTTTGCGCAGCTCCTGACTAGCACTGAAATCTGCTTAAGCTGCATCTGATGCACACAATTTCAGTATTAATTCCTGACTACGTGTGTGTAGCTCGACTCTGAATACCTCCCTCTGTTCCCATCTTCAAAGACAGAGCCAGGCAGAGCAAGAGAAAGAGACAGAGTCCAGCTAACACTGCTCTACACTCCAATAAATAAACACCAATCAGCTCCTCAAACAAGGTCAAACTAAACTTCCAGAACGTGTGGCAAACGTAAATTAGAGTGTTATCAGACCCTAAACAGAGAGTATAAAGTGTCTGACAGATGAGCAGGTACAGGCTCAGTGAGAGACTGCGTGCTCGGTGTATGATGAGGGAGATCGATACGGAGCCGCACTTCCTTATTTTCATACCCAAATGTTAAAAAAATGACAGATCTTCCTATGGGGAAGGATTCACAGCGGCACACAGCGCAAAAATGTCAGAGTACGTCACTGCCTGAGATACAGAGACTTGACACGCTGTCTCTGTCATTATTCATTATGTATTTCACTATTATAATAATGGGGTGACACAGTAGTACATATGTACAGACCAAATAAAGAGAAGGAGACACAAAGAGAGAGAAAAGAAGCAGAAGGAGGAAGTGAAACATAGTATAAAGAACAGAGCAGAGAGAGGGAAAAATAAGAAAGAGAAAAAACACACAGGGATAGAAAGAAACAGGGGAAGATGCATAAGTGCATATCGAGAGATAGAGAAAGAAAGACAGATAAAGAAGGATTGACAGCCAGCAAGGCATACAAAGGGAGGGAAAGAGAAAATCTGTCACTGTGAGATGGATAGATAGATGAGAGATAGAGGACCAGATGTACGCAGCTGTCTGTGTCTGTTTTTAGGTGTACTCAGCCTGCATTCTGCTCGAAACCCCTTGAGTGTTAAGTACGGAACTGGCGTACAAGCACGCTTCTCCTCCTCATCCATATAGATTTGATTTGAACTCTTTGAATAGTGTCTGGGCAGTTGGTCCTGTTTTTTGTCACGCAGATCTGGCAACCCTGATCATAACATTCATCGATTTTCCAAGTTCATTTATCTGATTCTTTACATAGCTGTCTTTTCCGTAAAAGCTGTTATACCACAGTGCTGCTGACTTTCTGATTCTGATTGGGCAGAAGGTGTTGCAAGCTAGAATACGTTTTCGTTTCTATGGTAACAACTTACACAGGGACTTGTATTGTGGATGCGCCATATAACCAGGTTTAAAAAACGTGTCGTTGATGTGGTGACGTTTTCTGTGAGGAGACGTTTGTTTGAGAATTTTTGGAAGGAGTCTCCAGTGGCAGTGGTTAGGAACAGTCGGAAGTAAAGCTGTAAGTTTTCCGACACGGGAAAGTCTTGTGCTTTGTGGTTGCTAGGTAACATGACATAAATTCAAGAGAGAAAAAAATGATGAAACGACTGTTTATAGTGGAAACAGGAACTAACAGATAAAATGTGTAAAGTAGTGTTGGTTAGTCAATAAAAATTATAATTGTTGGCAAATTGCTGTCATATAAAAGGAATAAAACACTTTAAGACGTGCTACTACTTGGGGTAGTAACTGCTTCACGTTGGGCCACGTCACAGTACGGCGTAACTGATTTATTTTCCTACAACAGCATGTGTTTTACTCTTTATTTAGGAATCATATTATCCATATTAATCCCCTCCACACCGTTCACTTGTTCTGAGACAAGACACGTTATTTAATAACAACTTCCTTTTACACATTATCTTCATTACTGACTTTGCATTTCCTGCTGGTTGACCATTTTTCACCACGTCACGTCCGCTTTTAAACCACAATCTGCGCTTCACACAGAGCGTATTTAGTACACTGTCCCATGAGCTACTGCATTAGTAAATTAAATATTAATCTCAAGACGCATTTTGCGGTCGCATCAAGTTGGGTTTCGCACTGTGTCTCCATTCAGCCCAGAGTGAGAGAGAAATTTAGACCGAGAAATAGAGAGAGAGAAAGAGAGACAGACACACCGGAGAGAGTAAGATGGAAACGGTGAGAGATGGATAGACAGAGAAAGACGCTTGTGGCAATGTTGCTCTTCGTTAATATTAAAAACTCAGAGACTCTGCAGTATGACTGTGAAAGTTCTGCAGTGTAACAGTTCACTAATTAATTATTCATCACCTCATTAATTATTCATGACTTTAGTTCTTGTTTATTACAATAGTGCTGTTTATTACTGTTCTTATTACACTTCATAAGAAAGAAACCATAAATATGGAAACATATAGATCCCTCTACCTGTCTCTGTGCCTGGATCTGTTGCTCTCTCACTCACCCTCTTTCTGTCTCTCTCTCTCTCTCTCTGTCACTCTGTCTCTCCCATTCTCTCTCTCTCTCTCTCTCTCTTTCTCTCTGACTGCGTAATTATTTATCACTTCAGTGAAGCAAAATGAAGTGAAGCAATAACACTCAGAACGGACGTGAAACACGTCGAAACATGAATATTAAATGTCTGTACTTTATAAACTGCCTCAAAAGATGTCACGTATTGTTGTATTCATCTCCTTATTAAAGTGCTAATGAAAAAAATCACACAGTGAAATGAAACAATTCGCCTCCATGAAAGCAATTTGTTTACAAGCTGTCCTCTCTCGCTCTCTCTCTCTCTCTTGCTCTCTTTCTCTCTCTCTCTTTATCTGTCTCACAAACATACGCCACAGCACACCCGGCCATGCATATAAACACCTACACAGGCAGATTGGTTCGCTTATCTGATTTTCGCTCTCCCTTTATCTCTCTCTCACTCTCTCTCTCTTGTCTTTCTTGTTCAGAGACAGAGAGACACACGTGCCTTTATTCGGAGTCCAAAAGTTAAGTCAGTATTCACACTGGGAAAGTTACTCGTATTCAGAGTCGGGTTATGCAGCTGTTTAAGTTGCTCCCCCTTCAGATTATTAAATTCACCGGTATGTAGTTCATGCCTCCTAGGTTGCCATATATTTCTCTGAGTAGAAGAGTCCAAAGCAGAGTTTTACAATAGCATCTAGACCTTTAAACAAAAGCACTTGCCTATAAGACTGGAAAAAAATCTGGGCTAGAAAATGTGGACTGAAGAGGTTTTTTTTTTAAACTTTGTTGTCATATGTAATACTATGTACCATAAAAAAATTGAAAAATTAAACAAAAAGAAAAGACTAATATGATGATATATAAATGAGATGATGGCAAGCATCGACATCTAATAGGAGTCTATTATATCGCCAATATACGGCTGCATGAATAGCCCTCATTGTAACAATCACATTAATCACTGCAAATTTGGTTTAACTTACTATTATGGCTTTTATTCAGTAACACAACTTCACGAAGCCACTTCATTAATTTGAGGTCATGAAATCGTAAAGTGTGCATGTGGGATCTAGGCGCTTACATATCTTACATACTTTTATTTTGCAATTCTGAGTTGTTGAATTAATAAAATAATGCCAATGGTTTTGTTCATTCATTTTGTTCAACCCTGTAAAGAGAATGTGACCAGGATTTGAAGGATAAGCTGACCGATCACTCATCTGTTAAGATTTGTTCATAATTTTATCCGTAAACAGTTCAGTCTGTGAGATAAGCTATGTCTCTGATTAAGCTGTCCTCTGTGAGAAAAAAAAACTGTTCATGGACTTTAATTAATTAATAGCGTCATACAGTATTTATGTATTTAACTTTGGCCTCAAATGGGATTCCACAGTTTTTTCAGTCAGCTAGTAGTGCTAGATATTAATACTACTCTTTGCCCAAGTGCAGGCAAAGCCCTTAGCAATAGAAAACCATCTCCAAGAAAAAGGTCATAGACTGTTTATAAAAAACGTGAGAAAGTAGACGCTATTGATGAGGGCCTGCATGATACCTTTTACCCTGCAGACGTCACTCAATGCTTATACAGATTTCCTAAGATACACAAGAAAGGTGGATTTCTCAGGCCTGCTGTCAGGATCAATTCCAAATCGCCAAATACCAAGCGTCCCCTTAGCGGGTATATAACACCAACTCCAAGAGCTCTGTGAACCACATCTCTTGACATAAATGGATGAGACATACACCTGTAGGACAAGAGATAGTCATTTGATAACAACAATGTACACATTATGGACAGAGAAGACAAGGGGTACAGTAAAGCAAATGTCCAAGGACAAGGACAAAGACGATATATATATGTACATCAGGGAAAAGCCTTAAAAGCCTGTGGTTATACAAAGGCTTGACAAAGCAAGAGGACCACAAGACCAACAACCAAAGAAGAGGAACAGAGCTGATCTCCTATGATTTTAGGACATATTTGTATTTCAATGCAAGCAACACACTCAAACAGAAACTTAAAACCTGAAGAACAAACACTAAGGGCGCTTTCACACCTGTGAGTCCGTTTGCCGAGACTGAATCAGAGTGAAATTTATACTTTTGGTTTGTTTGCTATATATATATATATATATATATATATATATACATAATTAAATATAATTGTCTGTGGGGAGTGTAGTGCTGAAAACCTCTATCAACTCTATCGCAAAAAACTCTATCATCCATTGGTCAGAAATACCCTGATGGAAAAATGCAAACTCCCAAAAAATCACCCAAGCACGGAGAACATGGAGCCGGCACTAAATAAAGTACTAGCTAATTATATAAGCAACTAGTTTACAATATTTTGTGCATGGCATCCAGGGTTTATTTGGTCTTCTTGTTTTGTCAGTCACTACAGCTCTGTCCTTTTGCTCAGTTCGCACCCTGTGGCTCAGTTTGGCAGCTCACATGTTTGATTCACTTCCTGCAGTTGAGTTGATTCAGAGTTGAATCACTTTCTCACTGCGCTAGAGTTCACGAGGAAGCAGATCGAGACCGCGTTGCTCAGACGGTTGTTTTGGTTCGCACCCGAGTATGACTGCTGTGTTCTCACCTGCCTAAAGAACCTCACCGAAGCGGAAAACACACTAACATGTAATAGACAAATTAAAGGAAAAACCAAAATAAAGTGTGTTAGTATTGTGTTTGGCCAGCACAAGCTACCAGAACAGCTTCAGAGAGCCTTGGCATCGGTTCTACAAGTCTCTGCAACTGTACTGGAGTGATGAAAACCGTTCTTCCCTCACTTGGTGTTTTGATGATGATGATAGTTTAGAGCACAATCCGGTGACTGCAAAACCCAGAGCATTTTATTTACATTATTTTCATCCTCATCAAACCAGTCAGTGAGCCCTCACGCCCTGTAGATGGGGCGGGGTCATCCTGGTAGAAACCACGCCCCTTATGATAGAAATGTCAGCAAAATTTTTAAATAAATCCCTAGCATAACAGCATAACATTATCTTTTTTACTTTAATTTGTCACTCGTCTGTGTCTGTGTCCGTACCTGTGAGGTCATCAGTAGGCCAGGATCCGAGTTCGCAGGCTCGGCACGTGTACTCATCAAACACAAACTCGTTTTCCTTACAGGGGGTGCACGTCCAACAGCAGCTCACCTCGCCCTTACGAATCACCTGCAGAGCCAGTGAGACAGACAGAGTGATAGACAGAGAGTGTAATGCAGAGAGAAAGAGAAATGAAGAGAGAGGGAAAGACTATTCTGGACAGACAGTCATTAAAAATCCAGATACGAACAGGAGGAGCACTATTCATTTTTTTTTAGAAGGCTTGCCAAAAAGGTTCACAGAATGAGGCTATAAGGATAGATACAAGCCAGACAGACAGATAAATAGATAGACAGATTCAGGCTTCAGTGTAACACTAAACAGACCAGGGTTCTCCCCGTGCTCCTGATTAATTAAGGAGCCCTGAAACCAATTACAGGTTGAAGCTGGATTAAATGTAAAAAAAAAAAAAAGAAAAGTTTTATCCAATTTGTCACCTCTGAAAGTGTTAAATGAGCTTAGTGAAGTGAATCACTGCAGGCCTGCTGGAACTCATCAGTCCATTTAATGTGTGATAAATCAAGGACAAACCTAAAGCTGACATTTTTGTAACCACTTAGAGAAATGTCATTAAGGCACACAGTGACATTTCACTAATTCTGTCAATGTGTTAAAGTCCGCTGGGAAAGAAAACTCTAACCTCGCTCTCTCCCGTTCTTTCCAACAGCAGGATCCTTTCAGGATTTTTCTCAAACCCTGAGTAACATTTATTCATCTTACATCACCCGGATTGCTGCACATATCACGTAGTGCCTGAAAAAAAGTAGCTGAACTACTAACGTGGGATTAGTAAAGTCAGTGCCAGTGAAGTAGCTCATAATGGGTGGGGCTAATTGGGGTGTGGTTAGTGAAGAGAGGTGTTAAATGGGGTTGAGTTTTTTTTCTGGTGATTCCGGGGACAATGAAAAGAACGAGTTGAGAAGAAGGTGTTTAAACTGTGATATAAGTAAACAGAGAGAATATCATGGTTATTATAACGCAGTGCAAAGTGCTCGATGTGTGTGTGACACTGACCTTGATCTGTCCTTTATCGCAGGGCTCGCTGCAGACCGACTTAATGATGCTGTCTTTGTTCGGCCAGATTTCGTCATCGTCTATCTGCAGGCCGCTGTTGTCCCAGCTGCCCACGTTAGTGTAGTCGTAGTAATCTTTCCCCATTTTCTTAAAGTTCATGATCACATAGCTACACACACATACACACACATACATGCACATAAATCCTAACACACACCTGACTGATAGTAAGGAAGTAATTCTTTATTGTCATTGTAACAGTGGATGTACAATGAAATTGAGTGAGTACTCTCAGTGCAAACAGTAAGATAAAATAGAATAAGATAAAAAAAAATAAAATAAAATAAAAATATACAGGTAGTTACACATATTGTACATATGGCATCAAAGAATATTGAATAGTTAAAATATTGCACTGATTTTACAAATGGCCTTCAAAGAAATATTGCGCAGTTAAAATATATATATATAGATTGATTGATTGGTCACAGCACTTCTGTGGTGAGTCTAAGATGTCCTCAAATTGACGGGCTAACTGTCTGACTGACTAATGACTGAATGACTGACAGTCTGATTGAGTGACTGAATGACTAAGTGACTGAATGACTGAGTGACTGAATGACTAAGTGACTGAATGACTGAGTGACTGAATGACTGACTGAATGACTGAGTGACTGAGTGACTGAATGACTGAATGACTAAGTGACTGAATGAATGACTGAGTGACTGAATGACTGACAGTCTGATTGAGTGACTGAGTGACTGAATGACTAAGTGACTGAATGAATGACTGAGTGACTGAATGACTGACTGTCTGATTGAGTGACTGAATGACTGAGTGACTGAGTGAATGAGTGAATGAATGACTGACAGTCTGATTGAGTGACTGAATGACTGAGTGAATGACTAAGTGACTGAATGAATGACTGAGTGACTGAATGACTGACTGTCTGATTGAGTGACTGAATGACTGAGTGACTGAATGAATGACTGAGTGACTGAATGACTGACTGTCTGATTGAGTGACTGAGTGACTGAATGACTGAGTGACTGAGTGAATGTGTGAATGAATGGCTGACAGTCTGATTGAGTGACTGAATGACTGAATGACTAAGTGACTGAATGAATGACTGAGTGACTGAATGACTGACAATCTGATTGAGTGACTGAATGACTGAGTGACTGAATGACTGACTGTCTGATTGAGTGACTGAATGACTGAGTGACTGAGTGAATGAATGACTGAGTGAATGACTGAGTGAATGACTGAGTGACTGAATGACTAAGTGACTGAATGACTGAATGACTGACTGACTGAGTGACTGAATGACTACCTGACTGATTAACTGACTGACTCACTGGAAGTCTGATTCAGTGACTGTCTGGCTGACAGACTGACGGACTGATTAACTGACTGAATGACTGACTCAGTGTCTGACCTACTAATTGTCTGAATGCTCAGTACCTTCCCGGCGAATCTCCATTCTCATCGAAGTAGATGTTCTCTCCATTGACACCTGTGAAGTTGGTCTTCATGAGAAACTCGAGCAGTTTGGAACCGTCGATTGGCCGCATGGCTTCACAGAGTCCTGTCATACCAGGACAGAGAGCTCCCTGCATCTTATGAAGCCCATAGGCCATGCTGTAGATCGCGTTTATTACAAAACCCATCTTAGTGTCCTGAGCGTACTGCTGCCGCAATGAATCACGCTCTAGACGGGACAAAGACACAGAACGAAAGACGGACGTCTGTGAGACAGGGAGTGAAGTATCTACCTCAGCTAAAATCATTGATTTACTGCTTTAAGAGCTCAGTGCTTAGATTGTATTACATCCATTTTATGTCTCACTTTGGAGAAAAATATTCAGTATTTAGTATTCACAAGTACAAACTGATCAAAGGCTTTGTGTTCATTTGATTTTCTTGACAAACTGGTGTTTAATACAGCCTTGATCATTGAATTAAATGTAGCTGCTTTAGTAATTATATGTTCAGGCCTTTCCTTTGAGTCATTAGTCAGGGATATTTTATTTGCACCCCATCAATCTTTTTCAAAGTACCTCATATATAGAAATCCAATTACAGCACCTGTCAAATGAGTGTCAAATCAGTAATTCGATTTCATATATTTCTTTTTTTTTTTATCCTAATATAATGACAGAATTCCTTCCCTGGCGCAGCTCTCCAGTGAAGGAGGGTCAGTCTGTTGATTGCACACCAGTGAGCATATCTGTCAATGTGACAACTGCGTTTGTCTTTGACAATACATACAGTATGTCACCTTTCAAATGTAGACACACAGTCCTCTGAAGTACCTTTAAGAGGATTGTGTTATCTTGTTAGCCAGCTGTCATTACCAGGGATGGTTATGAATCGCTAGAAATCGTGTCACGTTAGCTTACGTTAGCATGTCTCTCTAGAGTTAGCAGTGAAGATTATGAAAATAACACAAATATTCTCTCCGAAACCCACGTCAAGGTAGCTTGTGATAGCTAGCTAGCAAACGAAATCTGTGAAAACATACTGTATATGCATACACGAATGAATCTGAAGACTCTCATGTATGAACTCAATGACATTACCGTAATTCCAGCTACGGCTGGAATTCAAAACACACTTATTCACAGCAGCTATAGTTTCCATATAATTTAAAGATGTATATGATGTATCAGCCGTCCTCAAGATAGCAGGGTAGACTACTGCAGTTCAGTGTGTACGTGTATGTGTAGGTGTGTAAGTGTGTGTAGGGGGGGATATTTGGCCGGAAATCTAATCACCTCAAAGTCCTGATACACTCTCCTCCCTCCTAACCTCATCCATTATATCCAAACAACACTGGAGTTTAACCTCAGAATACCACTCTCTCTCTCTCTCTCTCTCTCTTTCATTCTAACCAAAATTCAGTAAATCAGTGGCAGACACAAATTGTGTTTCATTCATGTTCCCCTCTCCTTTTCTCATTGAAATGGAGCTATTTGAAACCATGCCGCTTTGATGTGATGTGTGAAGAGTGTGTGCTTCAGGTATGAATGGAGGATTGAATAGAAAAGAATCAAAGGAGGAGAGAGAGAAAGTTAAGAAAGAAAGGAATATCATCGAAAGAGGAGCAATGAGGGCAGAGACAGGGGAGTTGGAGGAACCCAGGTACTCTGAGTGTAATATACTGATTTTGGAGAAAAAAGAAGGACTGAATGAAGTACAAAAGAGCATAATCTGGCGCTTTTGTAGTCGGATCTGTTGTGTGAGGAAAATGAGGAGAGAGATCTTTGACTTTAGGTGACCTAGACATTGTCCTTGATTATTAATTAAGGTTTTTGGGGCAAGTATACAATTGTTGATCTAGTTTAAAGGTTTTTGGCCAGACATGTTGTTGAACTGGGCTTAAACTCTTTCTAATGATCAGCTGTTGAAACGCATTATTGGAAGGCATTTAAGCTAATTTTGGGTTGTTAAAATGGATCTGAGCTGAGTGCAGCTTGAATGAGATGGGCTTGGGTCTTTTCTCATTTACTGAAAGGGTCTGGGTTAATTAGAATTTGCTGAAATAGGTTTGGGGATGACTGTGAATGGTTTCAGTTGTTGAAATGGACTTTGTGCGTTATTTAAACTGCACTGGGTCAATTGTATATTACCAAATGGATGTGAGTGAATGAGCTGTGTTTGCACCAACTGTGAGTTATTGTAAATGTTTTGGTCCCACTGTGGTTTAATTTTGGTGGTGAATTTGCATTATTATTTTGGGTTACTGAATTATCAAGTCAAAACCTTATCAACAATTTGGGTTATTGACTGGGGTTTAACCAACTGTGAGTTTCTAAGATGAGTTTGGGTCAGTTCTTTGTTAAATAAATGAGTTTGGTTATGTATCTAATTTTGAGTTTGGGTTAATGAAATGGTTTTGAGTTCGAACTGGGCTTGAGTTTGGGTTCTTGAACTGGGTTTGAGTTTGGGTTCTTGAACTGGGTTTGAGTTTGGTTTATTGAACGGGGTTTGAGTTTGGGTTACTGAACTGGGTTTGAGTTTGGGTTATTGAACTGGGTTTGAGTTTGGGTTCTTGAACTGGGTTTGAGTTTGGGTTATTGAACTAGTTTTGAGTTTGGGTTCTTGAACTGGGTTTGAGTTTGGGTTATTGAACTGGGTTTGAGTTTGGGTTATTGAACTAGTTTTGAGTTTGGGTTCTTGAACTGGGTTTGAGTTTGGGTTCTTGAACTGGGTTTGAGTTTGGGTTATTGAACTGGGTTTGAATTTGGGTTATTGAACTGGGTTTGATCAACTGTGGATTATTGTTTGGGGGATTGGGTTTGGATGAATCTGATTGGTTTGGGCCAAGCAGGTGCTTGTTAAATTTTAATAGAAAAGGTTTTTGAATTTAGTCCGATTGTATTGCAATATGTTTGGGTTAAGTTTCATGAGTTGCATTTTGGTCATTTGTAGTTTATAGCAAAGTGTTTGGACAAAAGGTGGGTTACTAAAAGTGGTTTAGAGCTAAGTGAGAGCTGTGTTTGGGCCAGGTGTGTGATTATTGATAAGGGTTTTTAGTTAAAATAGGCCGAGGCAGTGATTATCATATGAAAAGCTCTCTCTTCCATTAACATGTAAACATATTCAGGAATAAGTAGACAAATAAGTGAAGCTCTTTGCCAAGAGAAGTGATGATTCTCATCCCCCACCTCCACCTGCCCATATCTTTCTGATTCTACTAGCATAACAATGGCTCTGTAGCTCTGGTGTGTATGCATACATGAGTGTGTGTGTGTTAGATAGATCATGTGCACAGTTGGTAATTAGTTGTACTGTGAGATGAAATCCCGGCTGTCAAGTTTACATCAATGTGAAAGAAAAACAGCTTGTGTGTGTGTGAGTATGTGTGTGTGTACTCACTGCTACAGGTCCGGTTGTAGTTAGGGTCCTCCTGAGGATGACCCTTCAGTCTGCAGTGGAAGCGATGCTGCCAGAACTCAGGGAACCACGGATTGCGCAGATTGTTGTCAGGACGTAATTTTAAATAGTAATCGTCGAACCACTTCACGTCTGAGGATCGCAGTTTTATTGTGATCCCACCTGCTGCCTCACGCACATACCCGTCAGTCACGTCATAACGGTCCGCCCATCCATCACTGGGAGGAGAAAGGGGCGGAGACAAGAGACAAAGCAAAAAAAAAAAGCTTAAATGCTCAGGGCCGAAATCATTCTGGGCGAAGTTTTCCTTTAATGTTAGAGTTAGGTATAAGCATAGATATATTTAGCTACAGTAATAAAATCAGGAAGGACCTCACCAGGAGTGCTGCCGGTCGGAGTAATTGATTTATCGGCTGGTGCTGATGGAGTGCTTTTGTGGTTACTTGTTCAGTAATTGATTAAGCAAGAAATATATTGAGTGTTTCAGTGAGTCTTTTCTGCTCCTTTCACATACACTACAACAATCTTTTGTCCTCTGTCTGATTCACATCCTCTATCTCTCTGTCTTTCTTCCTCTTTTTGTATTTATTCTCCTTACTTCTTATTTCTCCTTTTTTCTCTCACACATACACTTATTTTCCATATCACTCCTCCCTTTGACATCGTGCACCTTAATTCGCTCTTTTCCCAGCCAGTACTGCCTATGAACATGATCTAGTTGACACACACACACACACACACACACAAATCTGTAAATCAGTTCACAGTTGTATCACTTGGAATCTCTCTAAACGCCGTAGTCATGGATACAGCTGTAGCCAATCACACTCCAGCATACTCTGAGGGCACTCAACCACACACGTAGGGCAAAAGATGATGCCATCTGTACCCTACGTGTGTGTGTGTGCGTGTGTGTGTGTGTGTGATCTCACACCTCATAAGACTTTTGACATTCCAAGGTGAGCAATTACAACGAAGGTGACCAATTAATGTGCAGCAACATGGCCTGATATGCAAATGAGCACCAGCAACTAAGTCTGTGTACGAGAGATAACGTGTGCACACACACACACACACACACACAGTGAGAGAGAGAGAGAGAGAGAGAGAGAGAGAGAGAGAATGGCTTGGAGAGGTTGTGCTCACAGATTTCATTACAAATGAAAATGATTATACAAATTATGCACATAGGGTTCATTCAGGAGAGCCACTCTAAGTGTGTGTGTGTGTGTGTGTGTGCATAATACTACACTGACATCGCAGAGCTCTGATTGGACTGCCTGCAGTGATTCGACCTATTCTGAATCAACACAGATTTCTGGACATATTTTGGAGTGTGTGTTGCTTTCCACAAACGCAGCGTAGATAGAGTGACTGATACTAGAGTGACACTACACGGAGTGTGTCTGTGAGTGTGAGTGTGTATGTGTATGTACATGGTTGTCGAATTAGCTCCGTTTAATTAGCATACACACACACGTCGATGCCAGATGGCTTGGAAAAATACACACAAAAGTTTAGTTTGTCTGAGTTCTCGGGTCAGCTGGTGTCCTAGTTCGCGAGTGGCCAGCCAAACGTTTTTGCACACCTTGCCTTTTTTCAGAACGTTGTCTTTGATTTTCATTCACCCTAAACTCTTGTGGTCACCTGACCATAACCCTGATCTGGGAGGAGTCAAAACAAGAGACGTGTCCAACCTGCTCCACAAACCTCTGGGCGTCCTGGAGGAGACATATCCGTCCGTCTCTGATAAAAGCCTGGACACGCTGACCGTTCAGATGAAGACTGCGCGCATGAGACTTTCCTATTTCTTAATTTCCTAATTCAGAGATGCTTCTTACGTCTATGCATTCCTACTCATCTTTCCAAGTTTTCTGATTTCCTAGTATCATAAGCTGCGTACATTTATTATGAGATTCCAAACTGTAAAAAGCATTCACGTCCTTGTAGAACTCGTAATTACAACGTGTAAACTAGGAATTTTCGGAGAGATCCGACTTGTATCAACTGACCGCTGCGACCTCATGCGGAAAACACTCAAAACGGCGGCGGCTTCAGCAGTAAAATGTAGTCAAGAAGCTATCTGGTAATATTTCTTTGTAATAATTCTGATGCACTTTCTGTATTCTTCAATATTTAGCAATATTTACTGAGCATAAAAACATGATTTAATGTTGCAATTATGTATTTTGCAGTTGGCAACAACATCATCTCACACAGATTCATTTTTGGTGTATAGAACCGTATAATTATGAGTCCGAGGACGTGAACAGCTCTGAGTAGAACGTACTGGTTGTCATCTAGTAATTACAGTAATTCCGACATGGTGTGAACGCAGCGATCCCTAGTTTCCTAGGTACTGGGTTCCCTAATTTCCAGGTTGCCTGGCTTTATGGTTTTCTAATACTCTACTCAACTATTCTACTGACTTCCTGGGTACTAATTCCATAGTAATCAAACTAATTTCATTACTAGCTTCATAGTAGCATTAATTTTCCAGATCTCAGGTTTCCATGCTCCTTGATTTTCCAGATCTCTAATTTTCTAGCTCTCTTATTTTTGTGTTTGCTAGTTTTCTATTTTTCTTGTTCTTTGAGTTCCTAGTTCAATGCTTCTAGCTTCTAGTCCTTGTCCTGCTAGTTTTTTTTTTTTTCCACCAAGTATTCTGGTTTCGTTGTTAATTAGTTTCCAAACTCCTTCAGATTCCTGAAGCTCTTCTTTCCTGGCTTCTGGTTTTCTGGGCCTCTGGTTTCATAGTTGTTTGGTTTCCTAACAGTCCAGTTTCCTAGTATCCGTATCCCATGGGTTTCCAGATATCTATTTTTGTAGTTCTCTGGTTTGTTAATCTCTGGTTTCATAGTTCTGTTTTCTAGATCTCTTCTTTGCTTCTAGTGTCTAGTCCTTGTCCTGCTAGTTTCCGAGTTTTTTTTTTTCCTTCTTAAGGCTATGTTTTCCTAGTTATACGGTTTCCACGTGTTCTGGTTTCCTTGTTAATTGGTTTCAATTCCATAGTTTCCTAGTTTAGTCTTTTTCTGGGTTATCTGATTTTCTAGTTTCCTAGTTTCCAGCTTGCTTTACTTTTTAGGTTTTTTTTTTTTTTTTAGGGTTTTTTTTTTTAAATCCAATTTTCCAGGTTTCCTAGTTCTTTTGTTGCCTGAGTTCTATTTTCCTGGTTTCTGGATTCATAGTTTGCTGGGGGGGTTTTTGTGTTTGCTATTTTTCTAGACCTCTGAGTTTCTTGTTGTTTGGTTTCCTAGTTGTCTGTTTTCCTCTTTCCTTGTTTCTAGCTTCTAGTCCTAACCCTCACAGTTTACAAGTTTCCCATGCTTTCAAGTTTCCTAATCTTTAATCTTTGAGTATGCATTTGTCTGCTGTGGGGCCGATAGTAAACTGATGTAGCAGTTATATTTTCATGCGTTCATATACAGTGTGCATTTGGAGATTTCTGGTGTATGCGTACAGTTATTATGACGGCTATTATGAATTGTAAATGCTGTATCACACTGTCCTGTGGAAGGTAAATATGGGAAAGATGATTGGAATTTGTTAAATTGTGAAGAGAATTCATTGCACATCTGAATGAATCATCTCTTATGGTGCTGCATTTTGGGCAGATCTGTCTGTAAACGGATTCTCTGATTCACTGTCTCACTCTCTGTCGCTGTCTATCGTTTATTTTTAGACCAGTTATTCTCTCTCACTCACTCTGTCATTCTCCGTCCATTTCTATCTCTCTCCTTCGTTCTGTGTCCGTGTCTCGTTCGATCTCTCTCTCTCTCTATCTCTCAAGCAACGGTCCTTGTCTGCTCATTTTACTAAACTGACTTTAAGATTTCAGGGTTCTCCTTTACAACTTCAGAAGACCACGCAGGTGGGTGTGTTCAGTTCGTTGTCATCTTGACAAGGCTGGAGTACTGAAACTAGCTCCTGGCAGCTGTCCTCCTGTGCACCATCAGACTCCTGAAACTGATTCAGAATCGCCTGCAGTTCTTCCTCATCACTCCATTGCTCTGCACCCTGTTGCCTCCAAGCTACAAGCAAAGCCCGACTCGACCTACCTCTTCACCAAGCACTTAACCGAGCACTTAACTAGTTATACTAGTTCTTCTTTTAACAGGGTTTAAGCTTGATGGCACACTTAGACCCTGGCCTATCTGTACTAGCATGAGGAAAAATCTTGATAAGAGTGTCTGCTAAACGCTGTAAATCTGCTCTGTCCATATATCACTCTCTCTCTCTCTCTCTCTCTCTCTCTCTCTCTCTGTCTCTGTCTCGTTCTCTCTGTAAAGGAAGATCATTAATCACTTAACTGTCATGCTTTAATAACCTTTAGCCAAGTGTAAAACACACACACATACACACACCAAACACAAAGTGACCTCTGAATTATCACTGTCCTTTTAATGAAGCCAAGCTTTCAAACACATAAAACTCTTCCTTTCTCTCTCTGTCTGTCTCCCTCTTTCTTTCTCATCATCTCCGTCAAAAAAAAGTCTGTTTCCGTGGAGACAAGAGGCGATTGATCATCACGGCGATGGATCTGTCACTGTTTGTTTAGACTCAGTTTAAAAAAAAAACAAAGACGGACAGAAGTGTAAATATGAACAACTGACTTACTGGTGAAAGAGAGAGAAAGATACGAATCTATCTATCTATCTATCTATCTATCTATCTGTCTGTCTGTCTGTCTGTCTGTCAATGAAGAGGGGGCGGAGTCTCAAGCAGGTGTGTCAATTCATCCAGAAGTCTCATCCGTCACACTTCTGCGGTTGCCTTGTCGCCACGGCAACACTGACAAACTGCACCACGTCTCACACACGCCCCGTAAAACTCACAGTCATTACTCTCTCAAACACACACATACACACCCACACCCACAAACACACACACACACAGACACACACACACAAAATTATTCCTCATGGGCCAAAGCCAAAATGAGTGAAAGTCTCCTCACTTCTTCTCTCTCTCTCTCTCTCTCTCTCTCTCTCTCTATGTGTCTCTTCATCTGTCTCTCATTCACCAGCTCACACAGCTGTGTGGGCAAACTGCAATTATCTTTGGTCTTCAAAAAGCTCTGTGTGTATTTGAGAGAACATCTGCGGGTTCCTTCACACACACACACACACACACACACAAACCTTAGAAAAGCATTTATTATGCTCCCAGCTTACGTCCAACATGTAACCGCCATACTGGAATTTCTATGTGTTTGTGTGTGTGTGTGTGTGTGATTGATGCTGTTAGTCTTTGACAGGCATAGCCTTTAACTGATGTTAGACTTAAATAAATGATTCACTCTTAGTTTGAATGTCTGACTCTCAGGCTTGGGTTTATCACTGTCTCACCCTCTCTGACATGCTGTCTCTCTCTCTCTCTCTCTCTTTCTCTCTCTCTGTCTCTCTCTCTCTCTCTCTCTCTCTGAGGAGACAAGATGAGGTGGACCTTGGCAATATGATCTGGGCAGAAATCATTTAGGAAATGTCATATCAGAGAGTCTCACACACAAACATGCACACACACACACACACACACACCAGGTCTAAGTCGATTACAGTGTGTACCAGACAGCGAGAGGGTCAGTGGAATTTAAATGCTATACACATCATAGTTCTTCTGTCCTTTCACACACACACACACACACACTTTTCTACACCACACATTTGCACTTTTATTCTCATTCTAAATCCTCTAAAATTTTAAGAATGTAAACAAGGAATAGCAATTAAGTGAACTGAGAAATGCATTTACAGTATAAAAGGCTTTACTCTGCCTTTAATAAAGCGCTCGTTTAGGGTCTGAGAGCGAGCAGTTAATAAATTCCACAAAGATTTATCTCTCTATATTTTGTTCGGTCTGGGGAAATAATAATAATTAAACTGTGATGAAACACAAGAAACTCCAGGTGTTTGAAAGCTTTCTGTAGCTAATTATATCACCAAAATTAGACTTACAATTGTTTTACATGCTGTACTAACTTTTACTAATTCCACTCCATTAAGGGTCGTAGCTGGTATTCGTTGACTCTGAGACCCATCTGTACGCGCATATTCATCAAGAATATGCGTTTTGATGACAGCTATAAAGCACTGGATAAGTGCTAAATGCTGCAATTGTGAATCTGTAATATGATGTAGTTTGCCGCATTTTTGTTCACAAATGTAGGTTAATTCTTTGTCTCTTAGCTATCATAATTTGATGTATGTAATTTTATGTAGCCTGCTCATAAGGCTAACATTCTAGCTGCTCATTTTCATAATAGTTAGGATATGTTCATTAGTTACTTCTTTATATAGACTTAGTTGCTTTCAGGTGGGCAAGAAGAGCAAGAAGCCTCACGTTGGGACGTGTGAGAGCACGCAAGAAAAATGACGTTTGAACACCAAAGCAGGGAGAGAGCACGAAACGTTACTGATAAGATAAATCACATCACATTTCATAAAGGATCTGCTGTAATATAAGTTTATTTCATCTACAGTTAGTAAACTACATATTGGTACATTGGTTAATGTTAGTTAGCTTACCAGGCAATGTTAGTTAGCTGGCTAAGAATAGCTCATCTAGCTAGCAGTCGGTTAGCTAAGTAATGCTAGCTAAGTCAGCAGGTGTTGCACGTGTGAACACTTCAGTTGTGCGAGCACTGAGCACTGTGACGTGTGCGTCTTTCCCCCAGCGTCTACACTTTGCTCAAGAATCAAGTTATTCAAAGTAAAAAGTTATTGAAAGTTTGACGGCCTAAAGTGAAAAAAGTCACTTATGATTTTTATTTTTATTAGTATCTGTGTTTAAATAAAAAGTAAAACAAAAAAAATGTATCAACACCACGTCAATGCTGACAGGAACACAGTTTATATCTGTGGAATACAACAGTCTGGATGTTGTGTGTGTCCAACATTAACTTCCTGTTTATGCACCTGATGGCACTGAAGATTGCGTCGCTTTTTTCATGTGGATGTAGAGACTGTGATCTGTGTGTGTGTGTGTGCGTGTGTTTTCTCTATATAGCTCTACAGCCACTGACAACATGCATTTACAGAGGGTTTACTGTCCCTCATTAGAGCCTCACTACACACACACACACACACACACACACAGACGCACACACTGACACACACCTCAAGCAGATGGTAATTACAGTAGTGACACTGTGTGTTTCCTCCTGCTGTTATAGCACACACACACACACACACACGCACACAGGTCACAGGCGTCTACAACACAAGACACCTGGAGCACAAATACACACCTCCATCTCACAAGCTACAAATAGATACAAACTCATGCTCAGAGGACACACACACACACACACACCTCTAACACACTTTTTCAGGTAGCTCTATGTGTGTAAGTGCGCATGTGAGTGTGTGTGTGTGTATGGGGTGGAGTAGGGTGGGGGGTGTTTGTGTCAGCAGCGGGTCCCTTGTTTTCTTTCTGCCCTTCTCTCACTTTTACTCTCACTCTGCTGTGTAGGGATCCAGTGCTGTTGCCACGGTAACAGGCAGCAGAAGGGGTACTGGCTTTGCATTCCATCTCTCTCTCTCTCTCTCTCTCTCTCACTACCTCCTTCTCTCTGTGTCTCTTTCCATCGCTAATAAGAAGGGGAAAGATGGAAAAAAGGATGACCAAGAAGTCAGGGCACAGAGGATAAAAGAAAGAGCAAGAGAGACAGAGAAAGAGAGAAAGTAAGAACACTATACCACCAGAAGAGCAAAACCTCAGCAGAATTACAGAACTACAACATACAGTACCATCGATATTAACATCAATATTACAGCAAAACTGCAGTGATGTTACACTAATACTGCACCAAATTTACATCACAACAAAACTACAGCAAAACTACAATATATCAATACTACTACAGCAAAACTACATCACAACAAGACTACAGCAAAACTACAACATATCAATACTACTACAGCAAATCTACGGTGATTTTACACTAATACTACAGCAAAACTACATCACAGCAAGTCTACAGCAAAACTACAGTGATATTACACTAATTCTACAGCAAAACTACATCACAGCAAGACTACAGCAAAACAAAAATAATACTAATACTACAGTAAAACCAGCACGCCAATACCAATACTACTACATCAAAACTACAGTGGTATTATGCTAATACTACAGCAAAACTACAATATAACATCAATAATACAGAAAGATTACAGTGATATTACACTAATGCGATGCTACAACATAAAATGAATACTACACCAAAACTACAGTAATATTACACTAATAATACAGCAAAACTAAAGCATACCCATACTACTATAGCAACATTACCAAGATATTACACTAATACTACAGCATGACTACAACATATCAATACTACAACAGCAAAACTACATTACAGCAAGACTAGAGCAAAACTACAACATATCAATACTACTGCAGCAAAACTACATCACAGCAAGATTACAGCAAAACTACAGTGATATTACACTAATGCTACAGCAAAACTACATCACAGCAAGACTACAGCAAAACCAGCACGCCAATACCAATACTACTACATCACTACTACAACATAACATCAATAGTACAGAAAGATTACAGTGAGATTATACTAATGCTACAGCAAAACTACATCACAGCAAGACTACAGCAAAACTACAGTAATATTACACTAATAATACAGCAAAACTAAAGCATATCGATACTATAGCAAACCTACAGGTATTTTACACTAATGCTAAAGCAAAACCAGAGTAATACTACACTAACACTACAGCAAAACTACAATATAACATTGATATTACAGCAAACGTACAGTAATATTACACTAAAGCTAAATCACTGCAGTTATACAAATGCTACAGCAAGACTACAGTAATACTGATACTTTACTAATATACAATATTACACCGCAGTAGTATTACACTAATACTACAGCAAAACTACATCATAAGAACATAACAATACTATAGTAATTTTACAAAACTACTATAGCAAAAATACATTATAACATCAGTATTTCAGTACTATATTAATAACATTATTAATAGTTAAATTACCCTAATACTACAACTACTACTAAAAAAATACTAAAACTACACTAATGCTACAGCAAAAGTATAGTAATATTACACAAATACTACACCAAGACTACACTAATACTTATTAATAATGATATTAATGGTGAAGTAATAATAATTCAGCAAAACTACAGTAATATTAAACTAAATACTACACCAGAACTACAGCTTCCATCGCTACTACAGACAAACTACAATATAAACACTACAACAAAACTACAGTAATATTAAACTAAATACTACACCAGAACTACAGCTTCCATCGCTACTACAGACAAACTACAATATAAACACTACAACAAAACTACAGTAATATTAAACTAAATACTACACCAGAACTACAATGTTCCATCACTACTACAGACAAACTACAATATAAACACTACAACAAAACTACAGTAATATTACACAAACACTACAACAAAATTGCATGGCACACTCAATATACTGAACGAGCACACACACACACACACACACACACACACACACACACACACAATAAATAAAGACAGATTTGTGAATGCAGCAGCAAATGCCCTGGGACAATATTTGTAATAACTCAATGTGTGTGTGTGTGTGTGTGTGATACCATAAGAACAGAAGTAGTATGTGACTGTGGTTTTGTCTCTGTACATTCATTCATTGGTTGATAATGAATAAATTAAATCAGATTAGATTAACACACACACACACACACACACACAGAGCTTCTCTCTCTCTCTCTTTCTATTGATATGGGTTGTGTGAAATACTAAAAAAGCGATTTAGTCACAGAATAAATATGGAACAAAGGAATAAAGAGGGAAATAAAAACGGGGGAAGATGTGGTGAGAAATGGGGACACTATAATATTCCCTTAAGATCATGGTAGTTGTCGTTTCCATGGCGACCTGGGCACGACTGACACATCACATCTTCTTTTACAGATATTATTGTTTTATTCACATTTCATTATTTTTGATGGAAAAATAAGGTATTGCAAAAGTATGGTAAGTATGACAAATTTCAAATTGTAATTCAATAAAATACAACCAAATACATGCTCCCTTGTTAAGTAAACCCCAGGATTTATTTTTAGCACCCATGGCAGGTGCTATACGGTAATACTGCACTAATACTACAGCAAAACTACAGTAATACTACAATAAAACTATGGTAATGCTACACCAAAGCTACAGTAACACCACACTAATCCTACAGCAAAACTACGGTAATATTACAGCAAAGCTACAGACATATTACACTAAAACTGCAGAAATGTTACACTAAAACTACACCAAAAACTACAGAAATATTACACTAATACCACAGTTAAACTACGGCAAATCTACAGCAAAACTACAGAAATGTTACAGCAAAACTACAGAAATGCTGCACTAATTCTACAGCAAAACTACAGTAATACCACACTAATTCTACAGCAAAACTACAATCTACATTAACACTGTAGTAATATCATACTAATATTCTCTGAGAATTCTGGGATTTGGTGTTTTTAGCATCAGGAAGTGTCAGGCGAACAGGGTTCAGTGCTCAGTATAGACTAATGACGCATAAGGACAGAAGACAGGGTGGTGATTTGGTGGGGGGGGGCGGGGGGGTGTTGGGGGGGGCGGAGTTAATGACAGCAGGGACGATTTACTGGAGCAGTGAGGCATTTAGATCACACACACACACACACACAACAAAGCAAGTGAGTCATTAATATATAAAACCCCCTTTATCCACTATTAGACAGCACAGTGTGTGTGTGTGTGTGTGTGTGTGTGTGTGTGTGTGAGATGCCCTGTGAATCCTGGGAAAAACTCTCAGTTCTTCTCAACTGACAGTTGTTGCCTTGAAACATCATCTTGTCTCTTTTCTCTCTGTCTGTCTTTCTTTTTTTCCTTTCCACTTTCTTTATCCGTCTGCACTTTCTGAACCAAGAGTTCAGAATGTTTGAACTGTCTGTGTCAATTCTGTGTGTGTGTGTGTGTGTGTGTGAGTGTGTGTGCAGTCCATTTGACTGAAAATAATTACGACGATGATGGTGAGCATGAATTTGATGAGTGGTAATGATACTCATGGCAATGGCGATGATGCTGCTGTGGACGGTTATGGCGATGGTCATGGTGACGTTGCTGAACATTATCGTAAGTCAGTGTGTCGTTAACAAATGCTGTCTATTAAGGCAGGAAGGCAACAAGTCATGTCCGAATCGAGGCTTGCACAGGAGGCTGCCTTCTTAGGCACTTTCATCTGGACGATTTTTGAAGGCAGCATACACGTGTCCTTCACCGACAAATAAGTTAAAACATTTGTAAATATTTTTTTTTTTGGAGTAAAATTTTATTTCCAGTGAGAAATAACTGGCGTAGTCACAGAAAATTAGTTCTATTTTCCCCAATGATATTTCATTCCTTCTTACTTAACGTTTAAGTTTAGTGACTGTTACTATACGCTGGTAACCTAGCAACGTGGTGATGTGGTGGTGCTGCCTTCGAAACGCGTCTCAAACCGCTTTCTTACACATACCTTTGTAGCCTTATGAGACTACGTAGGCATCAAGGCATCAGTGCCTTCAGTTTTGTACACACCTGTGGCGGATGATTATAACGTTGATGATGATAATGATAATGGAGATGATGATGATGATGATGATGCCTCGCAGTCTCAGACCTGCCAACTAGCATGAACTCCCCAGAGAGGTTCTGGCGTCTCATGGCCATGAGGATGCCGCGGACGGTCATGCCCTCGCAGAAACACACCACCACACGCGCCTTGGGTAGACGACCGCGCAGCTTCGCCAGCAGACGGTCAAAGCTCTGTTCGCCTGCGTTACTCCAGATCTTATCAGAGTGTGCGATGCAGATCCCTTCTTTCAGAGCCATCTCCTTAAATGCCGCCATTCCACTTTCACCATAGTTACCTGGAGAGAGAGAGAGAGAAAGAGAAATCAGAGTGATTATACAGAGTATATATGGTGAGAGACGTGGCTGAGTGTAATGAGGAACCAAGGACGTGTGAAAGAGAGAACAAGGAAGCAAAACATGTAAGAATGTTTTAGAGAGAGTGATGAAGAAAGAGGTGGAGAGAGAGCCCGAGGGAATCTAAGAGAAAAGGATAAAAGAATGCAAAATAATAAAGAGAAAAAGAAACAAATGAGGGACAGGTAGCGAGAAAGACAGAAGGTCTTGTATAAGTATGACGTAGAATAATCCAGCAAAATAAACAGAGAGATTGCAAGAGAAAGAGAGTGAGACTGGTGGAGAAAAAAAAAGATACATGTAGAGAGAAATGAGTGTAGCAAAGACCTCCAAGGACATTTAAAGGAGAGAAATAATATGAATGCGGAGTAGGCAAAGGAGACAAAGAAGACACAAGGCAGAGAGGACGATGGAGAAAGAGAAAGAATGAGAAAGGGAGACATTAAGAGAGAGGGAGATGAGTGGAAAAAAAAGAAGACAGAGAATGTTTGTAGAAGTAGAGAAAGAGAAGATGTAAGACTGCCATGTTAGGAGAAAAGAGAGAGTGACGGGTAAGGGAGAGTAAAAGAAAAAAATTTGGTGTTAAAAGTATTGGGAACGAGTCTATTTATAATGAGGGGGCGGGGCCATGGCTGTGATTGACAGGTGTAATTACCTCCCCCACTCAAGGAAGGAATTCTATACTGATGCATGGTGGAGAAAGATGGACGCTAATGTAATATGGCAGTGCTGTGCAGCATGTTTATGTATGCTTGTATAAGTGTGTGTGTGTGTGTGTGTGTGTGTGTGTTTGTAAGGTGGCCACTGGTCTCTGTGGAGGCATGTAAAGTCCTGTAATTAGTCTCACAGTGAGAGCATCAGAGAGCACACACACGCAGATGGCACACACACATGCACACACACACACACACACACAACACAACACACACACACACACAATGAAGCATATTATTAGTTGGAATAATGTGTTGTTTTTCTTCTCAGTGCTGGTTAAGGAGCAGGTGAGCTCAGCTGTTACGTCACTTATTACCACATGAAGTATGACATCACATCATATAACATAACAACACAACATAACCTGCAATTACATGACGTAATATAACAACAGAATGAAATAAACGAAAAAACAGGATTATGACAATGTAATGTAACATAATGTATCATAAAGTAACGTGACATGGTATGACAACATGACATGACATGACTTAATATAAACTAATATGGCAAAATAATGTAATGTAAAAATGCCAAACATGACAACATAACATAACATAACATAACATAGCGTAACATAACATAACATAACATAACGTAACATAACATAGCGTAACATAACATAACATAACGTAACATAACATAACATAGCGTAACATAACATAACATAGCGTAACATAACATAACATAGCGTAACATAACATAACATAGCGTAACATAACACAGCATAATGTAACACAACATGACATAACATACCATGATGTAACATAGCATGATGTAATGTAACATGGCTTAATGTAACATAACATATAAAGTATTATAACATAACGAAACATGATGCAACGTAACATGATGTAACATAACATGACTTAATGTAACATAACAGATCATAACATATCATGATGTAACGTATCATAACGTAATGTAACAATGTGGTTCTACTACTGATACTCCCTCGTCTGGTTCTAGAATCTAGAACAAGGTTCTAAAATCTTAGTGGGTTCTGGAATTCCTGATAAAGTTCTAGAGTCTCTGATGGGATTCTAAAATCTTTGGAATCTCTGATATGGTTCTAGAATCTCTGATGGAAATCTAAAATCATAGACATGACTCTGATCTTGGATTTTAAAAATCAAAGGTATGGGGTCTGGAATTCCTGATGTGGTTCTAGATCGTCTTTGGAGGATCTTTGGAGAACCTGCAGTGTGTTTCTGTGGTTTCTGATATGGTTCTAAGATCTCAAATGTGGTTTTAGAGTTCCTGATGTGGTTCTCGAATCGCTATAACATCACCAGTAGAACATGTAAAACGTTCCTGTGTCAGGTTTTTTATTTGAAATGGATTATGGGTAATAAATACACTTATTTTATTTAATGATGGAGCTGCACATTAAGGCACACACACACACACACACATACTGAGAGAACAGGATGACAACAGTTCACTGTTTCTATTCGGACGCTGTGTGAAAAAAGGACATCCAGACATGACCATATGGCACATACATGTCCTCATCCACACACACACACACACACACACACACACACAGAGAGAGAGCGAGAGAGAGAGGGAGAGGAGCAGGGAAAGAAAACGCTTCAACTCTGCCAACACATCTGCACATGAAATAAGACAGACAGACAGACAGACAGACAGACAGACAGACAGACGGGGTCGGGGTGGATGGATGAATTCTGTCTTTTTTCAGTGCTCTAGGACATATCATGCTAACACACTCATTCTGTATTAAAATGCATAGTGGATTAACAAAATAATTCAGATAGAGAGAAACAGAGAGTGAGACAGAGACAAAGAGAGAGAGTGAGAGAGAGAGAGAGAGAGAGAGTGAGACAGAGATAAAGAGACGGACAGAGAGAGAGTGAGACAGAGACAAAGAGACAGAGAGAGAGAGACAGAGATAAAGAGACAGACAGAGAGAGAGAGACAGAGACAGAGAGACAGAGAGAGAGAGACAGACAGAGAGAGAGTGACAGAGACAAAGAGACAGACAGAGACAAAGAGACAGAGAGAGAGAGACAGAGATAAAGAGACAGACAGAGAGAGAGAGACAGAGACAGAGAGA
>CM075016.1:1968028-1987242 GCA_037576675.1 Pangasius sanitwongsei | reverse complement strand
AGAGATAAAGAGACAGACAGAGAGAGAGAGACAGAGACAAAGAGACAGACAGAGACAGAGAGACAGAGAGAGAGAGACAGACAGAGATAGACAGAGAGAGAGAGATAGAGACAGAGACATAGAGACAGACAGAGAGAGACAGAGATAAAGAGACAGACAGAGAGAGAGAGACAGAGACAAAGAGACAGACAGAGACAGAGAGACAGAGAGAGAGAGACAGACAGAGATAGACAGAGAGAGAGAGATAGAGACAGAGACATAGAGACAGACAGAGAGAGACAGAGATAAAGAGACAGACAGAGAGAGAGAGACAGAGACAAAGAGACAGACAGAGACAGAGAGACAGAGAGAGAGAGAGAGACAGAGATAGACAGAGAGAGAGAGATACAGAGACATAGAGACAGACAGAGAGAGACAGAGATAAAGAGACAGACAGAGAGAGAGAGACAGATAAAGAGAGAGAGAGAGAGAGACAGACAGAGAGTAAGACAGATACACAGTCGCAGTGTTGCAGCAGATTTACATCAAGTGCGGCTCTTTATCAGTCATCATCATTTCTTACTTATTCATATGTTTACTCAATCTCTTCTCGTTTATTTATTCTGCGTGTGTGTGTGTGTGTGTGTGTGTGATGGCACAGAGGTTCTACTCTCCTCACTACCTGTCTGCATCCCTCTCTCTCTCTCTCTCTCTCTATCTATCTATCTATCTATCTATCTATCTATCGCTTTTAATCTCTCTCTGTATCATTTTCTTTTTGCACCTCTCTCTCTTTCTCTCCATAAGTACTCTCTCTCTCTCTTGCTCTCTATCTATCTATCTATCTATCTGTGTATCTTTTTCCTTCTGTCTGTCTCTGTACCCCCCTCTCTCTCTCCATATTTTTTCCTCACTCTCACACAGTATATTTTGCTCGCTCTCTCTCTCTCTCTCTGTGTGTCACTTAATTTCTTCTCTATAGCCTTCTCTCTCTATTGATCTACAGTATCTCTTTGTATCTTTTTATTTCTCTCTCTCTCTCTCTCTCTCTCTCTGTAAGGTTCAGGAACATTTCAGCATTCCATTACCCCGAGTTCCAATCGGCACGAATACAGCCTGAGAATATTCAATTCACGCCAGTGAA
Organism: Pangasius sanitwongsei; assembly: GCA_037576675.1. Taxonomy (NCBI): domain Eukaryota; kingdom Metazoa; phylum Chordata; class Actinopteri; order Siluriformes; family Pangasiidae; genus Pangasius; species Pangasius sanitwongsei. The sequence goes on along the minus strand of CM075016.1, from coordinate 1,986,119 downwards.
GTGCTCTCTACTCACACACACCTACACACTCACACACACTCACACACACTCACACACTCACACACACACACACACACGTGTCTGAGCTTCAGCAGACAGGTGCAGACGAGCTCTAGAGAATTCACTGAAGAGTCTTTGGAGCCTCTCAAGACTAACACCTCTCATCTCATCTCATCTCATCTCTCTCACTGTGTCACTTCCTCTGTTTCTCCCTCTCTCTTTCTGTCTCACTCTCCTCTCCTCCGCCTGCCTGCCTCCACCCTCCTGTCTCTCGTCTGCGTTATACACCACACCTCTCACAACTGGATTTAAAACTCCATCCAACACCTTCAATAATAAATAAATGAATGAATAAATAAACCAGACACACACACTCTCTGAAGGAAACGCAAGGAGCTCTCAGTGATGGAGGGATGAAAGCTATAGAAAGTGATGGAATAGAAAAGAAAGAAAGAAAGAAAGAAAGCATGGATGTACAGTGAAGGAAAGAAAGAAAGAAAGAAAGAAAGAAAGAAAAAGTGAGGAAGGAAGGAGAAAGAAAGAAGTAGAAAAGTAGAAAGAAGGAAAAAGAGAGAGAGAAAAAAGAAGGATGGAAGGAAGGAATAGAATAGAAAAGAAAGAAACAGAGAGAAAGAAAGAAAGAAAGCAGGGATGTACAGTGAAAGAAAGAAAGAAAGGAATAGAATAGAATAGAATAGAAAAGAAACAAAGAAAGAAAGAAAGAAAGAAAGAAAGAAATGAGGAAAGAAGGAGAAAGAAAGAAGTAGAGAAGCAGAAAGAAGGAAAAAGAGAGAGAGAAAAATGAAGGATGGAAGGATGGAAGGAAGGAATAGAATAGAAAAGAAAGAAACAGAAAGAAAGAAAGCAGGGATGTACAATGAAAGAAAGAAAGAAAGAAAGGAATAGAATAGAATAGAAAGAAAGAAAGAAAGCAGGGATGTAGAGTGAAGGAAGGAAAGATAGAAAGAAAGAAATGAGGATGGAAGGAGAAGGAAAGAGAAAGAAAGAAGTAGAGAAGTAGAAAGAAGGAAAGAGAGCGAGAGAGAGAGAGAAAAGAAGGAAGGGATAAATCTCTCTCACTCAGCTGTAAAGCCCAGTCGGAATCTTGGGGGTGTGCTGTTACAGGAAAATAATCAGTGATGCGGTGGTGTGACGTGTTTTATAGAGAAATAATCAACCCCGGGGTTTATTCATTTCCTGTAACAGCGACTTACAACGATTACAAGTTTCCATTTATTACTGAATGACACACAGTGCTTTTTATCCATTTATAGTTACATTTAATGTTAATTTATAGCCTGAGCTGCTGTTATAGAAACTGAATAAACAGTGTTGTGTGTGTGTGTGTTCCTGAAGGGTGCCAATACTTCTGCAACACAATGAGATGTGTGTGGTTTAGTCTATTAGTCTCTGTCTCTCTGTTTGTCTCGCCCTCTGGCTGTCCCTCTTCCTCTCATTTGTCTCACTCTGCTAGGAGTTTACAATTCAAATCAGAATGACAGAGAGAGCGGGAGGATGCAGGGAGAGAGAGAGGGAGAGAGAGAGACAGAGAGAGAGAGAGAGAGGGAGAGAGAGACAGAGAGAGAGAGAGAGAGGGGGAGAGAGAGAGAGAGAGAGGAAGGTTGCTATGGAAAACACTTCATCATGTCATTATTAATTATTCAAAAAATTATCATGCGAATCAAAGACAAGCATCAGTGTGCATGCTAGTGCTTCCAGGTGTGTGTGTGTGTGTGTGTGAGTGTGTGTGTGTGTGAGTGTGTGAATGTGTGTGTGTGAGTGTGTGTCTGCATATCTTTCTTATTCTGCGGGAGATATATAGAGAGAAAATGACTAAGAGAACACAAGGAGTGCTAGATGTACACTGGCAGCACAGTATGTCTTCACCTGGCACTGTTTTACACACACACACACACACACACACACGCACGCACGCACACACACGCACGCACACACACACACTCTCTCTCTCTTATATAGTATCACACTCTCACGATTACCAAAACCTTACTAACAATCTATTTTTAATAATCACTATTTTTTATTTCACTCCTCACACAATTTCTCTTCTTTTCTTTGCTTTTCTTTTCTTTGCTTTTCTTTCCCTGCTGTCCTGCTTTTCTTCACAACCTCCGGCGCACGTTTTACGTGTAATCCCACGGGACGCGGACACGAGGTGGGCGGAAAGTGGCCGCTTTTAAAGGGCGTTTTTCTCCGTCGCAGCATTACCAAACGTTTTCCAGAAAGCCACCGAGTGACATCAAGTGCTTTTTTTTTAAATCTCTCGACCAATCAGCTCGCAGCTCCGGGAGCAAGCGAGGAAAACCGCAATCAAGGACGGAGTGATGGCAGGAATATTAGTCTTGTTAATGAGTGAATATGAGGAGATTTACAACACGACTAATCAGAAATATTTCACACTGAAAGCCAAAATATTAAGAAATAAAATATTAAGAATTCTTTTATTAAATTAATGAATTAATTTTTATAAGAGTGCGCAGTTCGTGCGGAAACTTTTCCTAAGCGCAGTGAATACATGAACTGTGTTTATTCCTCTCTCTCTCTCTCTCTCTCTTTCTTCCCGTTTCTCTTCCTTTCTTTCTTCTCTCTACTTCCCTGCTTTATTGCTTAACTTATTTGTACATTTATTTATTTATTTATTTATTTATTTTTCCTTTCTTTTTTCCTGTACTTCACTGCTTTCTTTCTCTCTCTCTTTCTTTCTTTCTTTCTTCCTCTCTTTCTTTCTCTTTCCTTCCTTTTTTCTTCCTTTCCTCCTTCTCTCTACTTCCTTGCTCTGTTTATTTGTTTTTTTTTGTCTTTCCTTCCTTCCTACCTTCCTTCCTGTACTTCACTGCTTTCTTTCTTTCTTTCTTTCTCTGTCCATCCTTCCCCTTTTCCCTTCCTTTTTTTCTTCTCTCTACATCCCTGGTTTATTTATTTACTTATCGGTACTTTATTTATTTATTTATTTATTTATTTCTCCTTCCTTCCTTTCATCCTGTACTTCACTGCTTTCTTTCTTTCTTTCTTTCTTTCTCGCTCTTTCCTTCCTTTTTTCCTTCCTTTCTTCCTTCTCTCTATTTCCCTGCCCTATTTATTTATTTATTTATTTATTTATTTATTTACTTCTCCTTCCTTCCTTCCTTCCTTTCTACCTTCCTTCCTGTACTTCACTGCTTTCTTTCTGTCTTTCCTTTAAAGTGTTTTATTCTTCTTATACAACAGCAATATGCCATTGATTACTAATTTTATTTATTAAAGACTTTTATCCATTTAAAGATACATGCACGCGAGACAAGTTAGTTCCTGTTACGGTTTGCATTCTAGCGGCTATAAAGAGTCGTGAAGCTTGTCGGGTTACGGAGAAACCGGAAACCACAACGATTTTCCTGCGGAGGAAAACTTTGTTACGAAGTGCTGAAACTGGAGACTCCTTCCATAAATCTTAAACAAGCATCTCCTTACTGGAAGCAATTATACATTTTTCTTTGCTGACTAACAACGTATTTTTATCTGTTTATTATTAGACACACAAGTGGAGCCACACAAGTCCCTGTGAATGAGCTGTTACTATGGAAACGATAATGTATTATAAGGAGCGCATTAATAGCAACCTGTGATTTCAGTTACAGTCAGAACTACTGTCATTATTCCCTCACTGTGTACTCTGAGCTTTAGGGTGTCCAGTCTATAAAGAACAGTTTAAAACATTAACTGAGAGGCTGAGTGTGTGTGTGTGTGTGTGTGTGAGAGAGAGAGAGAGAGAGAGAGAGAGAGAGAAATTGATAGTGGGACAGAAGGACAGGGATGCAGAGGAAAGGAAGGAAGACAGACAGAAAGACAGGGAGAGAGAGATTAATGAAGTGTTATTAATGTACCTGATGGACTTAGGACATTTTTAGATGCAGCCACTCCGACAGAGACGTGGACACACACACACACACACACACACACTTTTCAAAGAGACATATCAGGGAGCAAGGGACTGAGGATAAAGATGAGTTCACTGCAACCTCAAAGGAGTGTTTGTGTGTGTGTGTGTGTGTGTGTGTGTGTGGAAAAGCGACAGAGGTGTGATAACAGAGCCGCAGGGAACAGAAATTGAGTTCAATTCCACACACACACACGCACACACACTCAGCGTACAACAATTCTTTCAATACATGTGCTGCACTGCAGTCTATGTGTGTGTGTGTGTGTGTGTGTATATGTGTGTTTGTGTACATATCACTAATTGATTTATCTTCATTAACTATCCCGGGAACACTGAGCGTGGTGCAGGAATACATCCTGAAAGAGACTCAGGTGGCCATGCACTTGTTGTGTATATCTGTGAATACACAACGAGAGACAGAGAGAGAGAGACAATGAGGGATGTAGAGAAAGAAACAGAAAGATAGACACAGACTGACGAAAGGAAATACAGGATCTGCTGGATTTTTAATACCGCCAAAGAACCAGGATACACCCAAATAAGTAATGCGGAAAACAAAAAGGGTCAGACCACAGTGTGGATAGCGAAGGGGGTCAGAATCAGAATTGGCATGATGGAATGAGTGGGTGCTATTATTTACTCACCCTCTGTATGAATGGTGGAGACGTAACTCCAGTTGTAGCGTTTGACGATGTCCACCATGGCTCTGGCCTGCTGCGCATCAGATGGTACGACCCTCATGAAGTATTTATACAGTGATTTGTCACTCAGGTCCATGCTGGTGGCTGAGTAAGCGATCTGAGGGATGTTGAACAGCTGCAGGAGGTTCTGCACCTGAATGGCCACCGAGCTTGAGCCAGGTCCAATCAAGCCCACGATGGGCTTCTTCCCCTTGGGGGGCAGGCCTTCTGAACACTTAGCCCCACCCCCAGTTGCCATGTCTTCGGAAACGGGTTCGAGTGGAGCTGATGTGGGGCTCTCGGCAGCAATGAGCGAGTCACGTATGAACTCAATGCTCTGCTCGAGCGCGACAGCAGAGTGCCAACAGGAGTCACGTATCTCGCAGCCGAGCGTGACGTTGGGCAGGATGTCCGGGTCGGCGTTGATGCGGTCGAGCGTCAGCATCATGGCCTCGACTCGCTGGATGCCGTACTGCTCACGCACAGCACCGCACTTCCGCTCATGAGCGCGGTCTGCTGCCGGCTGGTGGTGGACGGAGAACAGAGCACCAATGATCAAGTCGCCAGGCACGTAGGCCACCACCCGACGTTCGTTTGACTGGAGGGAGGATAGGAAAAGTGGGACAGACATCAGAACCAGGAAGAGGGGAAGGAAAGCGGCAGCCATTTTGAGAAAACGTCCCTCTTTCTCTGGTTGTATTTCCTCTTTAACAAGATTGTACTCTCCCAGTCACAACAGCAAGGGCGGTCACAATGGCGTCCATTTTGAGAAAAAAAAAAAACGTGATGCACCAAGATGGATGGGGAAAAAAATCTGTCCTCCTTAAAATTTCTCTTTAATAGTTGTAGCTGCAGCTGCAAAAACTATGATGGTTCCTCAGGTGACTGAACGTTCTCAAAGTTCAAGTGTTCTCTCTGCTCCTTTTTCACCTCTACAGTGCAGGGGGTTAGAGAGAGGCGGCCATTTTGAAAAAATGAGGATGAGTAGAAGCAAAAAACGTTGTCTCTATTCTCCTGTCTTTCTGCCTCTCAGCGAGGACAAACACGACAATGTCAACAACACCGGTTTCCAGACGCAGCGGCGTGTGTTAGCCGTGTGTGTTAAGAGTGTGTGTGCTTGAGGGTGAGGGGAAGAAGGCATTTTAGGATTGTAAGAAGGACACGATAAGGCCGATGGTTTTAAGCAGCAGATGTGAGTGTGTGTTAAGAACCTGCACATGCCTGTGTGCGTGTGTGTGTGTGTGTGTGTGTGTGTGCAACTCAGGTGCGTCACACCTCCGGCTTGCCGCTGTTCACGCACATTTCACACTCACACACACACACACATACAGGTGATAGTTCCAGTAGTTCCGGAAATCGCTGGATAGGCCATGGCGCCTGGGGCATGAGGGCGTTGCTATGGCAACCTGCAAGTTGAGGATGGTGTACGACGATAATAGTGTTTGTAACCTTGAATCAAAGAGAACATACACACAGACACACACACACACACACAGAAGCATATGTGGATTAGAGGGACAGTTTGAACAGACACTACTATTAAGTCAAAATGACAAATTGCTGTGGTATAAGAGGAATAAAACACTGTACAGATGATCACAGTAACTCTACTCTACGTCAGGTCGCATCACACAACCTGTCGTTGGTTATTTTTCTACAACAGCACAACCCCCGAGTGTTTATTCTTTCCTTAGCTGACAGCTATACACCCTGTCCCAGGCACTTACACTTGTTGCCTGTCATTAGAGTGACAGGACAGTTGGGGTGTCAACACTGCTGAAAGCTATGGGAAGACACACACACACACACACACATACACACATACACACACACACACACACTAGGCAGACTGAGATGATGAATCACTTCATATCTTTATTGATCTGCTTATTTCCCCTTGGCTCTGATTATGCCTCTCTCTCTCTCTGTCTCTCTGTCTTTCTCTCCATCTTTTCTCTCTGTCTGTCTCCCTCTCTGTCTTACTATCTGTCTGTCTGTATGCGTCTCCTCTTATAAAACCCCAATACCTCTCCCTTACTCTATCTCTCTCGCTCCATTTCCCCTTTTTTCCTCCCTGTCTCCATCTTTCTTGCTATTTTTCTCTCCTTTCTCTCTGTCTATTTCTTTCTTTTTCACTGACTTGTATGTCTCATTCTCAATGCGTCTCACTTTCTCTGTCTGTCTCTCTCTCTCTCACTCTGTATGTATGTCTCTTCTTATCTCTCTCTCCATCTCTCTCTTTCTCTCCATATCTCTTCTTTTTTCCCTCTGTCTTACTTGCTATTTTTCTCTTCTTTATCCCTTTCCTCTCTCTTTTCTTTTCCACTGCCTTATGTCTCTCTCTCTTTCTGTCTATCTATCCGTCTGTCTCGCTCGCTGTCCGGTTTATCTCTCTTTCCATGCATCTCTCCTCTTATAAAACCCCAATATCTCTCCTTTCATCCCTCTCTTCCTTTTTTTTTACCTCCCTATCTCTGTCTTTCTCGCTATTTTTCTTCTCTTTCTTCTTCCCTTTCTCTCTGATTCTTTTTCCCTGCCTTTTATCTGTCTCTCTGTACCTCTGTAAATCTCAATACACCTTTCTAAATTCATCTTTCTCTCCTTTCTCTCAATGTCTACTGTCATCTTTTCTTTTTCTGTCTTCTGTTAGACGTATTGCTGTCAGATTCTTTCTCGCCGTTTGTCTGTCTCTCTCCACACAGCTTTCTTTCATCGCCCTCTCTCATTCACGCCTTCTCTCTGCTCTCTCATTCTCTCACTGGCCATCCATCTTTCTACGTCCCTTTTATCTGTCCATTTATACCTCTTGCCTCTGAACCCCAATATCACTCCATCTTTCTCTCACCTTCAGTGTCTATTTCTATAACTGTCTTGGTCACACACTCTCCCTCCATCTCTCTTTATCTCCTTCCTTTTCTATTTCTTAATCGCTCTGTCTTGCTCTCATTCTATCTTCCTCCTTTGCACTTCGTCCTCACTCTTTTTTTTCTTGACATCTTTTCCAATAGATAGACGAACAGATAGACGAACAGATAGACGAACAGATAGATAGATAGATAGATAGATAGATAGATAGATAGATAGATAGATAGATAGATAGACAGATAGACAGATAGATAGATAGAAAATGATGCTGATGCCTCTTGAAATAAACTGAGATGGCGGAGAACAGGTTGGAGAAAAGCTGCATGGTGGCATTATCAATCCCTGAACACACACACACACACACACACACACATTACAGTAAGGCAGTAAAACCCCTCGACCTTGGGCTGCGTCCTAAACCGCACTGTAGCCTTCTATAGGGACTAAATATTTCTAATAGCATTTCTACTTCCGGTTTTGGCATTAAACAGGTGATGTCAGGTTGTTTGAGGGAAATTATGGGATGCATCTGATGATTAGCAGTTATTTATGATCGGAGAGGGGTATTTGCTGTGCGCGCGCGTGCTGTTTGGAGTCTTGATGGTCGAGCATGGATTATTTAAAAAAAAAAAAAAGAAAATGTTATATCGTTTATAACGGTGACTACACAGTCCTCGAGCCTGCAGCCGCTGTGTCATGTGTCCGCGCGCAGATGCTTAAGCCGGTGGCGGGAAATAAAAGGCACGAGAGCACAAAGTTGAGCTCGTGATGCACCGTGACGACTTCAAAGGCTTTTGGTTTTATGTGATGAAAACACATACACACACACACACACACACACACACAGAACAGCGCGCGCTCACACGTACACACGCACACGCCACAATTAACTCGTGCGATATATTAATTTAAAAAATAATAATAATAATAATTCCCGTGCGACCTTTTAGTCTTACCTGTCGCACGCGCTCAGTTCCTCCCCATGATCCGTTAAAAGGTCGCGCGCTGTCCGGTTACAGTTGTATGTGCACGGCATAGATCTACACGCACACACACACACACACACACACATACGCACGCGCACACACAGGCGCGCGAGTTGTCCTCAGTAATTTCGGTTTGTGGACGCCGCTGCTGCTGCTGCTGCTGCGATGAAAACGCCGAGAGCACCGCGAGCCTGTCCTCTAGGTATTAACGTCTCGCGCAGACACACACACACACACATACACACACACCGACACTGTATGATCCGCTGGTGCTCGCCACACTCTCCCTCTCCCTCGCGCCAGCAGCCAGTCAGTCAGTCCTCGAGACAATCCTCCCACTCCGACTCCCACGCGCGTAACCGCGAAGTGTGAAACACACCGCGCGCGTCTGAGCACACACACACACACACACACACACTGCACCGCGGATCCTGTGTGCTACATTAAGATGTGTTGATTTAAGATGTGTGTGTGTGTGTGTGTGTGGAACGAATGGGGATAAATCCCAAATGGCTCCCTATACAAGTGCACTGGCACTAGAAGGATATGACATTATGGCTTGTACACCTTATGTATGATGTATGCTATGGTGTACTTTTTGTCCGGTTTGGGTTTCAACTCCAAGTGGATATATATACAGGATATAAAACTACACAGTGTGGCTCTGTCTGGAATAGAGGATCACGTACCCTGTGTAGTGCCCAGGGCCGGAAAAATGCATGTTAAAGCCGGTTTATACTTGACCGCATGCACGTGCAGGAGCAGCAGCATTGCTCACGTCCTCACCTGCGTACTTTTCGTGTACATCTGCAAGACACCTGTACATCAGGATTCCAAGTCGAGCTCTAAAATGTTTAGTGGTTTCATGCACAGCGAGATTAAACTTACTCATGAGCTCTGTTTCTCTTTACGTTGCGCTGTTATCGTGACTGTTGTCATGAGCTGACCGAAAAACTCTGACCTCACATTCAGAACTGTTTACTAATCCAGAAAATCCAGGAGGCTGATATGCAGAGCAGAGCTTTGAAGAGTTGAAAGCTATATCAGAGGGGTTTTTTTTTTTTGGTAATATTTTAATATTTAAACCTGTTAGTGTTAGTGTTAGGAGTCAATAACGTCCAAGAACATACTCTTAATGTCTACTATCAGACATTTGAAACGATAACTTAATAAAACAAGCGCATTAATACAAGCCTGTGATTAGCCTTTCAGGAGGCACTACTGTCAGAGCTGCTGTTATAGGAAATTAATCAACCTTCTGACCAGAATCAGAATCAAGAATTCAGCTTGACTGGTGTACTATGGTGAACATTTTGTGTATCTCATACAGCATTCAAATCTCTTTGGCATTTCTGGAAGCTATAGAAAAAAGGTCTCAGAAAAAAAAAAGGTACCAAACTTTACTTTTTTTCATCATCATGTACCTTTAGCATTTATCTTCCACATGCACAAATAATTTAAGGTACATCATTGAACTTTAAAGACCACTGAAAAGACTACTACCTTGTTTCACCACACGCACCTTCACAGGTAAAAGTTACACACTAAAGGTACTAACGGTACCACCCCAGCGAAGGAAAAGGACATTTCGGTACGTTTATTTCTGAGAGTGTACAGTCCCACACTTCGAGTCATTCTTCGCCTCATGGGTCACTTCTACAAGTCATGTTTGATTCACTTCCTGCAGCCGAGTCGATTCCGAATCGACTCACTTCCTCACTGGAGCTCATTTGGAAGCAGATGGGTTCGTTTAGTTCTCACCTGCCTAACGGAGTGCACAGAGCGAGACAGCACACCACCAAAACGATGGTTTCACCGCAATAATTACACATCAAATTGATGCTCAGTGCACTCAGAACAATTACAGAGCCTGCAATAAGCTGAAGGAAAATCACTACCATCGCTATCAAGTGCATTTAAGATCACTTCGAGATCAGCAACACTGCCATCGTAATCATCACCATGGCAACCTTCCCTTGCGTCTCCCCTGCGCCGTGTGACTGTCATTCCCCTGGCTCGCGTCCGTTAAAATGTGTTGTTGTGTCACAGCTTGTGTTCTGCGTTTATATTCAATAGTACAGACTCACGTAATGAACCAATCAGCATTTCTGCATTATCATTGCTCTTCCTTCACCTCCGCACATGTTGCTAAAAAGTAGCTAGCTGATATAAAGAAGCAGATTATTAGCTACCTGGTAGCTTGGTTCAATTGTCACTTAAGATAAAATACACCTTATGTAAACTTTGTGTAAGCTTGTTTTCTACCAGATAGCATATATAAAATCTAAAAAACAAATGTGTTCCCCATTAGCTAGCTAATCCTACATAAGCATGATTAGCTTGCTGGTATGGTAATAAAACGAATTTAACGAAATAAAACATTGTTAACTTGTTTGTAGCTCTCAAATGCATGTATACACAGCTATCTTGTCATCTGTTAGCCGGTTAATATAAATATGTGTACAATAAATGAACTTGTGTCACGTTGTAGCTAGGTGATATATGTATTTATATATAGGTTTATTTAGGATTGTTAGATTTTAGCTAGCTAATGTAACTGCTACATACTTATAGGGTATAATCTAGCTAGTATAAACAAGCAGTAAAACAAATTTAATGATTTAAAACATTGTTAGCTAGTTTGTAGCTCTCAAACACACGTATACACAGCTATCTTGTCGGCTATTAGCTAGTTGATATAAATACATGTACAATAAATGAACTTGTGTCACGTTATAGCTAGGTGATATATGTATTTATATAAAACTGTTTATTTAGGATTGTTAGATTTTAGCTAGCTAATATAACTGCTACATACTTATTGGGTATTATCTAGCTAGCATAAAATAGCTAGATAATAAATTTTTAGCTAGGAAATTAGCCCTGTTAATATAAGTAAATAAAAGTAAAGTTAAACTGGTTAGCTTCTTCTTCACAGGCTAATGGGAACGAAATGCAAAGCTGTTTAGAAAATAATCAAGATAATAAAAGATAATCAAAATTAGTACATAAATAACTACCTAGTAAAATCAATATGTTTATTATTGTGTATATGGTACATAAGAGGTATGAGCATTTTCAAAAATCATAACATAACGACGTTAACAATGTTACTATAGAAATGATAATGTATTAGAATAAGCGTGTTAATGTGGTAATGTGGTAATTTGCAATTTGCAGCTTCACTACAGTCTGAAATTTTATCGACACTTTCCGACCAATCAGAATCCAGGATTCAACAGCGCTGTGGTAAAAAGACTAATAACCAGTGAGCTGAATGGAAATGGTCATAAACGTGGCATGTAGCACGTAGCTGTGGACAATATGTGCGGCTCACATTTTTTTGTTCTCAAGATTTGTGTTCTCAGCCATGGTTTCCTTCATTTCTTTCTTGTTTTTGTTTTTTTTCCCCTGCAAAATGCACATCCAGCTAACACAGCTAGCATAACAAACCCTTGCCTTGAGTTTGTCCGATATGTTGATCATGAGAAATTCTGTAAGCGTGTAATCTTAAAGTGTGCGAATCAATGTTATATGGATGACTTCAGCCAGTGAAACAGTTTATAATTTCCTTCAAAAATACGAATCGTAACGCATGATGCTAGCGTACTAGCACCTTAAATCATGCTAGCAGCGATTAACCATTAAGTCATGCGGCCAGTGATTTAAGTTTTAGGACATAAATAATCAGACTGGTGCGCAGCCATTGTTCATTATTTTGTTTCTCACATTTGTTTGTCCTTAGCTGTGGTTAGCCATGTGTGTGTGTGTGTGTGTGTGTGTGTGTGGGTGGAAAAGCGATGGGACCTTTTAACTGAATTGGCTTTCGGCTTTTTCCTCAAATGTGGCTTGGATTAACGAGCGAAGGATTAAACCGCCATTAAAGAGCACAAAATCTCTCAAACTGCTCCATTTGCACTCTTTCCCTTGCTCATAACCACACACACACACACACACACACACACTCAGATGCAGCTAAGCCAGCATGATTCAGCCTCGAGACTGTTTTGATCCCAGGGTGAATGGTGTTCAGCGAGGCCTCGTTTCGATTAACTCTCTGACGCGTGGGAAATGGCTCTGTCTTTATCACCGAGACTTGCATCATTATTCGAGCTCAGCAGCTCAGACAGACTCCAGAGAGACAGAAAGTGTTCTCGAGTTATTCCCGTTTACACGGTTTAGCAAAATTTAGCATAACAAAATAGAGCTGAGACTTAATAACTGAACATCATTATAGCAATAAACATATAAGAACTAACATATAACTAATGTAAAAAAAAAAAATATTAGAATTAAGTAGCTAATATTAGCAAAATAGGTATAAACATTGTTATGTTTTTGGCTATAGGTGTCAAAATCAAGACTTGCAAGACTCTAATATGGCATGCTGTAAAAAAAAATAAATAACAGTGAAACAGCCTGTAGTACCTACTGCTTAACATTTTCACACTTTCTAGAATTGACAGCGTGCGTGGGCTCGCATCTCACAGTGCTGAAACGCTGGCTAAAATGGACGCCTGCTGCGTTTGATGCAAGTCAGACCCACGTCTAAAACGATTCAGGTGTTGGTCTTCAGTGTGATTCGGTGATCGACCGGTGTATTAGAGCTGGATTACTGAGCGGGTCTCCTGGACACGTGCACAAGGCCACTGGCCATGATGAGCGCAGATTTGAACAAAATGATCAGGATACAGTCACAGAATCTGAAATACATTCAGAAATGTTATTGGTGTGTATGTGGTGTCAGATTCAAGATGTCTAATACTCCTTTCTGATTATTTTTTGAACATTTGAGGCCATTCTGATACATGTAGATACATTTCAGTGCAAAAAATACAATATAATGTAATCATAATAATAATAATAATGTAAAATAAAAAACAAAATTAAATTATACGTCATAAATAATGTAAATAAATGTAAATGTTAAGTGTGAATATTACATGTGTATATTAAATGTAAATGTTAACTATATATCTAAATGAGTGTAAGTGTAACTGCAAATATTCAATGTATATATTAAATGTTAATGATAAATGTATATATAAAATGTAATTGTTTAATATAAATCTAAATTTTAAATGTACAAGTTAAATGTATCACTCTCAGCGTTGTGTCATTGGTTTTCCAGAGCCGCAGTTGTTTTTTTTTTATTTAATTTTTTTTTTTTTACATCAAATGGCACTAGTTTTGGAGTTTTGGGTCAAGGTTGAAGGCAAAAAGCACGTTCGCTGGTTTACTTCTACATGCATCGGAATGACCTTTAAAAAAAAAATCCAGATCGAATTTTACAGAGTATAAATTTTTTTTACATTTGGCGCCCATTGGTGTGTGGGTCTGAACTTGTACGCTATGAGCGGTCAGTCAGGTCCGGACTGTTTTTACCTGCAGCTAGATAAACGGAAGAAAGAAAGAAAAAAATCGTGCATAACTGTAAACCTACACAAAGCGTGTCAATGAAAAGAAAAGTTGAAAAGGTAAGAGAAGCTAGAGAACATTCATTTTGCCAAATGGGTGGGAGTGAAAATGCACTCAGAACTAAACGAGGGGCAAAGAAGACTCAACATTGAGTCATGGCTAAGCGGTGAGTCGGAGTGTCGATGGACTTTGATGATTTGGCGGATGAGTTTGAGAGGAGAAAAGCAAGAAAGACGCCTAAGCGTCGTCTAAGGTAAGATTGCCATCTGTGTATCACTGAAGCTACTCAAATGCTCATCATGGACGTGTGATGTAGAAATGTATGTGTTTTATTTGTAATGGTTTGGGTTACAATCAGGGCTGGGGAATATGGCTGGAGGAAAAAGAAACGTGTGAAAACAAGAGAGATGTGAGATTAAGGATGATTTGTGTATGATCTTAGTGTACAAGCCCATATGAGTTCTTCTAAAATCTCTCTCTTAATGGTATCAGTATTTGATATTTGGAAAAACAGATTATTGGTATTAATCAGTAGAATAGTTACTAATGTAAAAACGGAACCGTCTTAGTTTATGGTCCTTCAAGAGCTCACAGTGTAGTGAAGAGGACACGGTTCTGGATATAGCACCCCAGATTTTCAGGAGGGGGCGAGCTTTTTTGTCCCTAGGCCACCATAAAAGAAATGACACTAAGCCCCGCCTACTTTACATTTACATCTGGTGTTGGGTCAAGGAGAACCAGGATCAGAACATTGGCCTTGATCTCTTATTAAAAACTCTGTGTGTGTGTGTGTGTGTTTGTGTTTGTGTGTGTGTGTCACAGATAAGCCTAATGAGTCTGGTTGCCATGGCATCCGTTTAAGAGACATACTGACGAGCCGAGAGTGAGAGTAGAGGGTGTAATTGAGCTTTCACATACCAGTAGTTAAAATCACACACACACACACACACACACACACACAGCTGTGTGGGCATGAAAAGAGAAAGGCCAGAGGAGATACTTCCTGACTAATCTCTCATTCATACGCACTAGTATATATAAATACACACACACACACACACACACACACACACAGACAGTTTGTCCTACAATCCTTATGACAGCCTTCCACTGACATACAGAATATTTTATTCATGTGGAAATGATGTATACATTTGAGTCAAGTTTCCGTACAGTGTCAAAGCTTCAGTTCATCTTTAATGTATTTTAATTTTAATTAAGTAAACCTATTAAAGTAAATAATAGGTTTTTGGATAAATATGTATATGATATGATAAATATGTAAATATGTATATGTTTCTGTAAGTCTCTCCTCAGAGGGATGTTATCTGTAACAGAGACATCTAGTTAAAGTTTTGCTCACGCTGCCCTCTTGTGGTTAATCTGTGCAAATAAAAATGTATTCATTTTTTTTTAATCAATGTACAGTATATTCCACATTTTTATAGCAATGTTTTAACTTTTTTTTATTCATTATTTTATTTGCTTTCTGTTTGGAGTTATATTCTTATATCTTGTTCAATTTCCTAAACAACGGCAGCAGAAAAATAGCTGCTTTTTGGTCATATTTGCACGTTCATGATGTTTTTGTAATAATTCTGAAAAGCATCATGAATAAAGGGATCAGCCATCAGTGTTCAGGTGTTGAATTCAAAAATTCAAGAAGAAACTATAAACATGGACAGCAACGGCACTTGGAAAATGACTTTTTCAGCACCTTCTCTGATTGTAGCCACGCCCCCAAGTGCGGCTCAGGCCTGTGATTGGACCGTGATTGCATTTCAGTGTGACACAGCTGCGATGTACTGATGAACATGAAATGCAATGCACCTAAGAATGATGTTGATTTCTAACATAAAATTAGGCTTTAATTCTTTAAAAAAATCAATCCTTTTATATTATATTATATTATATTATATTAACAAATCCCTGGATTGTAAAGGTATTTCTGTTGGCATACATGAGCTTAATTTGAGTTTATTAATAAGATCTATTTAATACTAGTTTGATACTGTTTGAATTGTGCCCTAAAATATATTAATATACACAATAAATAGCTAACTGGAGGATATTTTGACCCTCAGCTAGTTTATTCCTTTGGTCTTTATTGCAAATGAAAAAAAAAGGATTTTACTCTTACGGTCATTTCCTCAGGCTTTCTCAAATTCTTCTCGTCATTGATAAATTAATATCCTCGTGACATCCACCTCAAATCTGACATATTTTGGCAAATACAGACACGTCTTTGCGATTATATATTAAAAAAAATTTAGACATTCATCCACTAATCAGATTATTTACCGTATTACTTGTACTAAATGTTACGCCATCTATTTCTGAGTACGTCTTTTTGATTTCATGATTTCAGCCGCGTCATCTTCTTTCTTGTTTCTTATCTTTGCTTTGTTTTGGCCCCATGGTACCTTTCTGAAAACCTGAACACGTTGTTGCTGTTATTGTGGCTCTGAGTACGAATGTTGTGACATCTGTAACACTAAACAAAACAAAACAAAACAAAAAAGAAGCATCATTTTGCAGGTTTTGCTTTTCAGTGTGCTACGTTTCCTGCATGTCACTAACGAATAGCAACAACTTGTATGTATCGTATTTCATGTTTTTTTTTGTTTGTTTGTTTTTTTTACATCGGTGTGATTGTCTGAAACACCATGAAATCTTCTCCCCAATTTATCAACACCTTTGAAGAAAATGTTGATATTTCTGATTTTCTGCTTCACGTATTCCTGGTTCTATCTCGTTTCTACTGTGACCATATTTTAAAAAGTAGCTACATGCTAGCTTACGCCCGCAGCCATATTGCCCATTCTTTCTTTAATGTTTTACTTTAACCACTTTGTCTGTTGTAGGTTCGTTTTCCTACGTTCCTACGTTTTACGAGTTCCACAGCATGGGCATGTCGTCAGGCAGCATTAAGTCACAGTGGTTCAACAGAGCGAGTTTGTGGGCCAGCAGACTGATAAGTAAAAGCTAACACTGGCTTCTCTGTCTGTCTCTCCGTCCATCTGTCTATCGCTTGCTCTTTCCTTTTTTCTGCAGTGGGATTAGCCGGTCCTCACGAGCCGCTCCTGTAACGTGACCATCTTATGATTCAACCGAACTGAGAGAAACACACATAGGACAGCACATGATACACACACACTCACACATATACACACACACACACACACACACATACACACAGGCAGAGTCTTTATACAGTCCCCACCAAAAGTATTGGAACTGCATGACCGATTCTTTTGTTTTTGTTCAGATCAGAATCTCAGCTTTCATTTCCTCATATTTACATCTAGATGTGTTAGAACATGGCATCTTTGGTGGCAGACCACCCGATTTCAGGTGAGCAAAAGTATTGGAACAGATAGTCTTAAAGTGAATTAGAGTAAATAACACTTCAGATCAAAAATATTGGAACATGTGACTGACAGGTGTTTCTTGTTGCCCAGGTGTGCCCTGTTAGATCGATTGTTTAAACAATTAATAGCTCTGAATGTCCACTCTTGGTCTGAGCCCTGGGTTTCTCCTGTGAAGACTGCATTTGTTGTTAAAAAGGACAAACCAACATGAAGACCAGAGAGCTGTCTATGGGAGAAAAGCAAGCCATTTTGAAGCTGAGAAAAGAGGGAAAATCTATCAGCGCTATCGCACAAGCAATGGGCATAGCCAATACAGCAATTTGGAATGTCCTGAAAAAAGAAAGAAACCACTGGTGTACTAAGAACCAGATATCAAACAAGTTGGCCAAGGAAACCAACAGCAGTTGATGACAGAAACATTGTGAAAGCTGTGATGAAAAACCCAAAAACAACAGTCAGTGACATCACCGACAACCTCCACAGGGCAGGAGTGAAGGTATCACAATACACTGTTTGAAGAAGACTTTGAGAGCAGAAATATAGAGGCCATACCACAAGATGCAAACCACTCATCAGCAGGAAGAATCAGAAGGTTAGACTGGAATTCGCAAAAAGAAGTTCAGAGATGATCCACAGAAGTTCTACCAAAGTGATGGAAAGGCCAAAGTGTGGAGAAAGAAAGGATCTGCTCATGATCCAAAACATACAAGCTCTTCGGTCAAGCATGGTGGAGGCAGTGTCATGGCTTGGGCTTGCATGGCTGCTTCTGGAACAGGCTCACTAACCTTTATTGATGATGGAACTCATGATGGCAGCAGAATGAATTCAGAAGTC
>CM075016.1:1956532-1967928 GCA_037576675.1 Pangasius sanitwongsei | reverse complement strand
AAGTCGTTTAACACATCCACATGTAAACATCAGAAAACGAACGCTGAAATTCTGATCTATCGTCTCGTGTTCATCTTTTGATCTGAAACCCAAATGTTTTCAGTGTAAAGAACAATAAAAACAAAAGTATTGGCCTTGCCGTTCCAATACTTTCAGAGGGAACAGTATAATATACTTTACATACTTTAAATAAACCAAATCACCAGTTGCTCTCAGTGTTGAATAAAAATATTCCCTAAACATAATATTTGTTCCAGGAAATGTGAAATTCCAGAAATGTTCCATTATTGTCCTTAAATGGGTCTGTGCACTCGTTTGTGTTTGTGTGGGTTTCCTCTGGGTTCTCCGGGTTTCATCCTACTGCCACAAGGTTGACTGGCCCTCCGTCTGAATGTGAGTGTGTGTGTGTGTGTGTGTGTGCATGGTGCCCTGAGATGGACTGACGTCCCATCCAGGGTGAATTCTCCCGACTTGCAACCAGTGTTCCTGGGATTGGCTCCGGATCCACCATGACCCCGACCAGGACAAAGCACATTATTATATTTATTATATTTATTATGTATATGTGTATATGTGTATGTGTGTATTATTATATTTATTATATTTATTATGTATATGTGTATATGTCTATGAGTGTATTATTATATTTATTATATTTATGACTCTACTATTTTAATTATACAGTACAGAATAGTCCTCTTCCTCGAGACTGACAACAATATTTTGTGACATTCTGTTATTTTTTAAACGTTTTGTCATTTCATGGTATTTGACTTTTTTATATTCTGTAACACACACACACACACACAGCGTGGGATCACTGGAGCGCGTGAATTCCAAAGGCTGAGCCCCGGGGGACTAAAGGGTCTGATCCTAAACATGTGATGGTGTGTGTGAGTGTGTGTGTGTGTGTGTGTGTGAAGTTATGGGTGAGTTGAAGCGCAATCCCCTGCACTCTTTCACTCTTTTACGCACTCCGGAGAGTCTGATGCTCTCGCGCTTTGGTCATGCAGCCGGTGACTCTCGCGGTGCTCTTCTTACTGCAGCTCGTGCGTGTGTCGCGCGCGCAGTTCCCGCGGGTGTGCGCGACCACCGAGGCGCTCCGGACTAAAACGTGTTGTCCCGCGTGGCCCGGTGATGGCTCGGTGTGCGGCGTGAGCTCCGGCCGCGGCTTCTGCCAGGACGTGTCGGTGGCCGATCTGCCGAACGGGCCTCAGTTCCCGCACAGCGACGTGGACGACCGCGAACGGTGGCCGCTCGTTTTTTACAACCGCACGTGCCAGTGCGCGGGCAACTTCATGGGCTACAACTGCGGCGACTGCAAGTTCGGCTACTACGGTGCCAACTGCGCGGAAAGGCGCGAGAGCGTGCGGCGGAACATCTTCCAGCTGTCGGTGGCGGACCGGCAGCGCTTCATCTCGTACCTCAACCTGGCCAAGAACACCATCAGCCCCGACTACGTGATCGTGACGGGCACGCGCGCGCTGATGAACGACAGCGCGAACCCGATGTTCGCCGACATCAGTGTGTACGACCTGTTCGTGTGGATGCACTACTACGTGTCACGCGACGCGCTCCTCGGCGGTCCCGGCAACGTGTGGTCGGACGTGGACTTTGCGCACGAGGCCGCCGCCTTCCTGCCGTGGCACCGCGTCTTCCTGCTCTTCTGGGAGCACGAGATCCGCAAACTCACCGGCGACTTCAACTTCACCATCCCGTACTGGGACTGGCGGGACGCGCGCGACTGCCAGGTGTGCACGGACGAGCTGATGGGCGCGCGCAGCCCGCTCGACCCCAACCTCATCAGCCCCGCCTCGGTCTTCTCCTCGTGGAAGGTGAACAAACTTTGTGTGTATGTGTGTGTGTGTGTGTGTGTGCGCGCGCGTTAGTCTTAGAGTGTGTTTTAGTGAGTGTTTGAGAGAGAGAGAGAGAGAGAGAGAGAGTGTGTCCGTGTTAGTTACTTAGTGTATGCTAACGTGTGTGTGTGTGTGTTAGTGAATGCTAGAGAGTGTGTGAGTTTGTGCATTAGTGAGTTCTAGAGAGTGTGTGTGTGTTTTAGTTACTTCTAGAGTGTATGTGTATTAGTGAATGCTAAAGTGTGTGTGTGTGTGTGTGTGTTAGTGAGTGGTAGTGTGTGTGTGTGTATGTGTGTGCGCAAGTGTGAGTGTGTGTTATAATGTGTTCATAGTGTTAATGGTTCCATCAACTATATATTCTTAATATTTTGAACATAGAGATAAAAATTGCCTACATGTCACTGCTACACACTTCAGTCATGGGCTGCGTCCCAAACCACATTCCACAACTTCATAAATATTGAGCCAGAACAGTACATCACCAGCAGAGAGCTACACAAACTTCTTATAAACAGAGAATGTTAGTTAAGTGTTAGCGGTTACATGGTTACCCTGAGAGGCCGCGTCCCAAACCTTATACACACGTAGGCTACTAAAGAGGGTGTCGAAGCTAGATATTTAAGTATTTATGTTTAACTACTAAACACTAGGTGTAATGCTAGCTAGCGTATGATTAATATCTTATTTTGTAGTTCTATTAGATATAATCGTGTTTACCTTTACTCCAGTGACAGATCTTCTAGCGGCCTTATTTGATTAAAAAAACCTAATACAAGCTAGCTAGCTGCTCAACGTGGTACTCTGTGTACTATTTAGTATGGTAGGATCCGTGCTATGTGGTGTTCACTGTGGTACTCTGTAGGTGCTGCATTGATGTACAGTATACAGTACCCATTTTGTCAGTCTGTTATTCTAGGTTGTGTACTACTTTTCCAGAATATTTAGTATGGTAGTACATATGGTAGTATTCTGTAGTGTAGGTGGTGTAATTTTATAGCATACTGTTTAGTAGTGTAGTGTAGGAAGTAGAGAGGAAAGTCGAGACCTCTCCAGACCTGCACACACACACACACACACACAGTTCAGATTGTGAGGAGTCGCCTCGAGCACATTGTATTAGCTCTCACACACTCACATGTGACTCACACGAGGGGTTCTTGCGCCTCACGTACGCACACAAGTGGTTTTGAGAGACATAAACCAAAGCCGCTTTACTCTCAGCGACTCAGTACAACATCAGAAGAAAAAAAAAAACTTTCCTCTCTTTTTCCTGCTTATGAACTGAAAAGTCCACAAGCTGGACTTGGAAGAAATATAAAGCCTGTATTTGTGTGTGCAGGTGATCTGCACTCAAACGGAGGTGTATAACGCACGTGAGGTGCTGTGTGACGGTGCACCTGAGGGTCCGCTGCTCCGTAACCCTGGCAACCACGACCCTAGCCGTGTCAGCCGGCTGCCTAGCAGCGCAGACGTGGATTTCGTAGTCTCACTCACACAGTACGAGAGCGACACACTCGACAGGCGTGCCAACATGAGCTTCAGGAATGTACTAGAAGGTAAACAATAAACAGACAATACTCAAAAACACCTTGTAATATTCTTGTTAGCTAGTTTTTATGGTTTTCTTTTCCTCTATTTTATTCTTTTTCATCTATCTAAACCCGGAAAATGGGATACCATAGGCAAGGCAAAGTTGACAAAGGTGGAATCGCATCAGTAAAGAAACCAGGGACTACTGGCTAAATGGAAAGATAGAGAGGATGGTGGTGGAACCTTCAGAGGATGGTAGATGGTAGATCTTCAACAAAGCCTACTGAGAAGTATAACCATGATCAGAGAGTTATGGGTACCATTTTCCTAGAAGAACATTTGCCTGATAGTTGCATGGATGCCTCAGAGTGGGGCTGAATGTATCCTGACATATCCTGAGCCAAATGAACAGAATTTCTGGGCAAAAAATCTATGTGGCACAACTGGAGGTCCTGTAACCACAGCAGTTTGTGCCCAAGCTGGCGAACAGTGTTAAATGGTGTTGAGTTGTGGAAGAGTTTCTCAGAGGCTTGTATCCTTACAGCGGAGTGGGGGATCACACCAGGGGGATCAGATGTGAATTGGAGATGGGTAAATTGTCGAGCAGCAACCTCAGACTATGATAAACCACTCTTCCGCACTTAGTAGAAGAAAAGTGCCTATTTTGTGTCGAGATGGTGGTAGTAAATAGGGTAGAAAACCAAGCCTCCTGACTCCCTTTGTTTAGGAGTTCTCGAATTTGAATCCTGATGATGCCCCAGCTATTTGGGAGTCCAAGGAAGTTGAATTGGCCTTGTTATCTGAGAAGTGAGAAGGATGATGTTACTCACTCCGCAGTAAATTAGAGAGGCGTTTTCCAATTATGGGTGTCTTTTGGGTGGTAACTATCATGAAATTGAGGATTGAGGCAATGGGTAAAATAAAGATGGAAGAACCTAGGATCCACTGGAGTTCTTTCATTGTACTAGGGTCTAGCTGTGACAATACTACAGCAACCTTATTGTTCTTCATGTTAGTCAGGGGTGTCCAATCTTATACGGAAAAGGCCGGTGTGGGTGCAAGTTTTCATTCCAACCAAGCAGAAGCCACAGCTGAGTCTACTGAAGGCCAAGGTCAACTGATTAAACAGGAGGAATCAGGTATGGCTCCAGCTTGAATGGAATGAAAACCTGCACCCACACTGGCCCTTGGTGGATAAGATTGGACACCGCTGTGTTAGATGCTAGTTTGATGACGAAGACCTTCACAACTGGAACTGGCTACACCTTTCCTTGATAATACAAGTGTACAACACAAACTGTTGGTCTTGATAAAGATCAGACTACAGAATAAACTGACTCTTTAATGTTACAGAGTATTACGTGAAGTACTCATAAGGTTTTAGCTAGAGGTTTTAAGGCTCTTAAACAACAACTGGAAGGCAAACCAAAAACCCTTCACCAACGTGTGCCTGGGTAATGTACAAACACGTATGCACTGACCCTCAATGTGCCCTTTTGTGTTTTATTTGAAGTTTGCCAATCTGATCAAAAAGAAATCAGGCGATCACGTGTAAACGTGCAGATCCCATCCAAAATAAACCAAACCATCCAACAGGCTAGAAAACCCTGCCTCAGCAGATTTGGACGCTTAATACCTGCAACGAGAGTGCGTGACATTACACGTGTCCATCATGTAAACACTCACTCCATCTTTCCATCAATCCAGTGTGACTGATTTCCGATTAAAGCGAACGTGATTTAGCACAAATTATAACAGAGCCTGAGCACTCTGAGCTCTTTCACACACTGTATAACTGATGAATGACTCAAAACAACATAATCTAATGGAATGATCGATCATCTGTCAAAACAGTTCTTTTAAAAGGGTTTTTAATTACATGTTAACTGTTCAAATGTATATTTAAATTTCCGCATCAACGCATGTCCCCCTCCTGGCGTGTTTTTAAATCTTGGTGGGGAACAAATGTCCTCACAAGGACAGGAATAACTGACAGTTTTAACATTTGGCTGGTTGCCATAAGAAGAACTGCTTTCTTACAAAAAAATACGGCTTCTAGTTAAAAAACTAAAGAGCCAAATGCTTTCCTTTTGGACACTAAAGTTAAAGTTAGAGCTAGACTTAGGTGTAGCATAGTATCCATTAGCTACATTAATAATTATGTCTTCACACAAGTGTGTGTGGTGTGTGTGTTGTGTGTGTAGGTTTTGCGAGTCCAGAGACAGGTATGGCAGTGTCAGGCCAGAGCACGATGCACAACGCACTACACATCTACATGAACGGCTCCATGTCATCAGTGCCGGCATCAGCTAATGACCCCATATTCCTTCTGCACCATGCGTTTATAGACAGGTAAGATGAAAACACACACGCACACACACACACACTGATATTGACAGTATTGTCGAGAGTTGATCTTTGTGTGTGTGTTAGCATCTTTGAACGATGGCTACGTCTTCACCAGCCCCCGCGCACTAATTACCCAGAATCCAATGCTCCGATTGGCCATAATGGAGGCTACAACATGGTGCCCTTCATCCCTCTGTACAGAAACATGGACTACTTCATCTCCACAAAAGAGCTGGGATACGAATACACCTACCTACTGGATCCAAGTGAGACACACAGACACACACACACACACACACACACACACACACAGGCACACTGAGTTAAATTTTATTGACATTTAAAGCTCCTACTAAGTTATTTTCCTGAATTGTTAATATTATCTAGATTTTCTGCTAAATTTATAATTCATTTCTCTCTCTCTCTCTCTGTCTCTCTCTCTCTGTCTCACTCGCTCTAACTGTCTGTCTGTCTCTCTCCATGTGTCTCACTCCAGCTCAGCGGCTCCTGCAGGAGTTTATCACTCCTTATTGGGAGCATGTGCAGCAGATTTGGCCCTGGCTGCTTGGGGCCGCAGTGCTCGGAGCCCTGGTTGCCGCGGTCATCGGCGCGGTGATCAGAAGGGTTGTCATGGTGACGCGTCGCCAGGGGAACAGGAAGAATGGATACGGAGAGAAACAACCACTATTGAACAGTAGCGAGGAGGATACCGCCTCATATCAGACCACACTCTGAACACACACACACACACACCATTAGAAAAAAACATCATGATATATACTGTACTGTATGAAAACACATGACTATTTACACACACACACACACACATATGGATAATTCAACACACACGACACACAAAGATATAACAAACACACAAGGAAAAGTGAACACACATACACCACTCATTCATGATTAACTCAACACACACACCACTCATACACGACTAACTCAACACACACAGATAACTCAATACACGGGTAACATTCGCACATGGGTAACTGAACATACTCACAGACACAAATAACTGAACACACTGAACACACACAGATAACTGAACACACACACACAAGCACACACTGTGTCAGACCCAAAGACTGTACTGTATATTAATCTAAGTGCTTATTGTGTGAATAAAATGAACATGTATTGTGTTAATAAAACTAAAAATATTTCTATATACTGATTAAATAAAATGCTCATAAAATCCAAGCACTGCACTTCTGTAAACACACACACACACACACACACACACATTCGAATGTGGTAAATAACCATAAAATACAACGTTATTACAATATTCATTATGCAAGATCAACAGGATATCATACAATATTTCTTTTACTCTTCTAAAAATCTTTAATCTTTTATTTGATTTAAAAAAAAAAAACGTGTAGCAAAATCTATTAAAAACGTTCTCTCACGTCTGAAAGTCAGAAAATCAACTGAGGATTGCAAGTTCAACAAATATCAGAAGTCAAAAATTTGGCGTCATTCCGACACACCGCCTGCATGCCAGTTGTTTTTTTTTTCTGAAATAATTTCTTACTTTCCCAAACCGTTAAATACTGCTGCTGATGTAACCGTAAAAAAGAATAATGAAGAATAAACACAAGAAATAATACTCTTAAATATTCACAATTCACAATGGAGGTATAAAAAACAGTAACAAAAGTTTTTTTTAATATACACTCAAATCAGCATTTAAATATATAAACAGCAACAATAAAAATCATAATGAAAAAAGGGGTAAAAATCCCTTTGTTTGTAAATTATTCTTCCTTCGTTAACTTCCTGAAAGATCCTGTGTCTAGCTCGGTTTTTCTTCTGGCTTCCTTTTCCATTTGCGACTTTTTCTTTCATGAGGTTGATTTTAAATTTCATTCGGTGTGTGTTAGCTGAAGGACTCCTTGTTATACTCGAAGATGGTTGCCGAAGACGAGAATGTGTTACAAAGTTTGTGTAACTCTCTGGAGACACTTTTAGGGCCACAGCAGAACACGCCCACTTTCTTACTGCAAAAAATAATAGATAAAATAAAATTTCTGTGGTTAAAAAAAAAAAAAATCACCTTGATAACGACTGTGACAATAGTTACAACAACTCTAATTCCCTAGTTCTCCAAGTTCCTAGCTGCGTTTTCTTCTGTCCACAGAGTGCTCCTAGTAAACCCTAGATCTAGCTGAGAGTTCTCATACTTCCTAGCTTTTTTTTCATTAATCCCCCTCTCCCCAGCACTTCCTAGCTAACATTAGCCAGCTAACATTAGTGATAACTCTAATATTGATTATTACCTTCTCAAAACAGTGATAAGTATGGTCAGTGGTATAGATTTAACCAAGTACTGTGTCTGTATATTAACTGATCTAAACGCAATACTGCTAGAAACTCATTTAAAAGTAGAGAAGGGGTACTGTACACTGTTCACAGGCTGAGCGGCCATGTTGATTTGATGTCACCTCTGCAAACAGGGAAGGAACTGACAGTTGAGAAGAACGAACGCTCTTTCGGCTGCTCCCGTTAGGGGTCGCCACAGCGGATCATTGGTCCGCATATTTGATTTGGTGCAGTTTTTACGCCGGATGCCCTTCCTGACGCAACCCTCCCCAATTTTTCCGGGCTTGGGACTGGCACTGAGAGCGCACTGTTGCACGCAACCCCAGTGGCTGGGGTTGGTTCCCTGGCCGGGAATCGGGCTGTGGCCTAACCGCTAGTCCACCAGGGACCCCAACTAATAGTTGAGAAGACAAGTTTAAATCTCAAGTTGAGGGACATTTTCGCTCGTTTTCACCGGCTGTATGCGGGGAATTACAAGGTGCAACTTTGCCTCCAACGCAGGACTAGTTCCCATAGATTTAGTCCTTCCAGTTCCTAGATTTGGTTCTAAACTGAGCTAGTCCCTAGTTCTAATCCCTATCTCTAGTTGCCTAATTCTCCAAGTTTCTAGCGCTAGTACCTTAGTCCTCATAGCTTCTAGCTCTGGTAGCTTAGACTTCCTACATCTAGTTTCTTAGTCATCTTCATCCATAACTTTAGATACCTAGTCTTCCTAGTTCCTAGCTCTAGTTCCCTAGTTATTCCGAATCCTACCTCTAGATCCCTAGTCCTCCCAGTTCCTTGCTCTAGTTCTTTGGTCTCTTACTTCCTAGGTCTTAAGTCTCAGGTCTAGTTCTCCAGGTATATAACTAGGTTACACAGTTCCCAGATCTACTTCCCTAGTTCTTCAGGTTCCTGTAGTAGTGGTCTGTTGAGTTCTTAACTATTTCCTCAGTTCTCCGAGACCAGAAATTTAGTTCCCCTTGTTTTCCTAGATTATAGCTCTAGTGTAACAGTTCATCCCAGTTCCTAGGTCCAACTACCTAGTCCTTCTAGTTCCTAGCACTAGCTCTGGATCTCTAGTCCTATAGTCCTGAAAGTGATGTTAAAGTTAAGGTGAAGTTAAATATAATATAAAGTCAACAGGTCAAAATTGTCCAGGACCTGATTATAATGTGTGCTAGTGATCTAAAGTTGTTTTTTTATATATATATATATATATTTATTTTGATTTTCATTTAAATGATTTTTGTGAAATATATATAACATAATATATATGTTACAGTACTTACTGCTGATTGGCTTTCCCTATCTCCTGAAAAAGAAGCTTCCACCTGGGTCGACCAATCAAAAGCCTGGAACTCAGGGGGCGGTACTTTTCCTCTGTGAGGTTCTGTTGAAAAAAAATATCATACCAATTACTAAACATTAATAATATTTATATAAAACTATAATGATATAATATTTATATACAGTATTATAACAATTATAATAATGAATATTATAAAACAAATAGTGTATAATAATCTGTTTTTCAATATACCATTTGGTGTGTGTGTGTGTGTGTGTGTGTGTGTGTTAGTTACCTGCAGCTTGTGAGTACTAGTGAGATAGAGACGAATATTCAGGAAATCAGGACGATTCTCCTCCCACAGCTACAGAGAGATGTAAAAAGAGAGGCAAAGGGAGAAAAGAGAGAGAGAGAGAGACACACACACACATACACACACACACACACACACACACACAGAAAGACAGAGAGAAAGGAGTGCAGTTATTACTCTAAACAGCAGATGGCAATATAGACCAACACAAAGGAAGACCAGTATAGCATATATATAAATATATATATATACTGTATATATAATGTGTGTGTGTGTGTGTGTGTGTGTTACCTTGTGATATAAACTACACAGCAGTTCAGCGAACCAGTAGAAACACTGCAACTCTCGACACACCCACACAAAGTAGAGTCTCTGCAGCTTACAGTGACGCCAGTCATCACTGTCTCACACACACACACACACACACACACACAGGTCAATAGATATTAATGTTAGCATGTTAGTAATCCACCTTAAACCCTAACCAATAAGCACATACAGGTACACACAGTTATGCACAGAGGTAACAGCACACACACACACACACACATATATATATATACATACAAATGTATATATACAAATGTTTTCATGAGGGAAGTTAATTCTACGCCCCACTGGACAAGTCATGTGATCTCATTAACATCTATTAATACACTTTATACCATAGACCCTGTTGAATTCTAGATTCTGATTGGTCAGGTGTTGATTAATATTCTATAACAGCAGCTCTGACAGTAGTTCCTGCTGTAATTCAAATCACAAGATTATATTAATGTGCATGTTCTAACAAGTTATCGTTTCTATAGTAACAGCTCATTCACAGGGACTTGTGTGATGGATGAGCTCCATAATCTAAGAGTAATAATGACTGAAATTTAACAAAGTAAAATATATACGCTTTCTGTGAGAAGATATTTATTTAACACGTATGGAAGGAGTCGCCAGTGTCAGTGCCTTGTTTTCTTGTAATATGACAAGCTGCATTTTTTTTTTTTTTGTTCTTTGTCTTGCTGCAGGTGTTTGAACATGTGTTTGCATCTGAACATCAAATTCTACAATCTTTCTGTCTTCGATCGACTCAGCGGGAACAGGACACATCTGGATCGTGTAAGTGGAACACGCTGAGCCTGGAGGATGTTATAAATAAGCCTGGATTTTATTACATCACTCTGTGAAATAACCCCCAGGAACACACACACACACACACACACACAGATTAACACACACATTTTAACACACAGGTAAAACTTAAACAGTTACACATGGGTACATCCACACACAAACACAGATAAACACATATGTATAAACATAGACAAACACACACACATATACACCCAGTGAAACACACAGGTAAACATACACAGTTACACACACTAACACAGACAAATATACACAGGTACACACAGATACATATACACAGGTGTATATACACACACACACACACAGAGGAAGACACATAAACACACATACATGTACACACACAAAACATGCACAGGTACACACAGGTTAATACACACATACATCGAGTTCAACACACACAAGTACACACTTACATAGAGGTTAACACACGCAGGTACACACATACATAGAGGTTAACACACGCAGGTACACACATACATAGAGGTTAACACACGCAGGTACACACTTACATAGAGGTTAGCACACGCAGGTACACACATACATAGAGGTTAACACACGCAGGTACACACATACATAGAGGTTAACACACGCAGGTACACAC
>CM075016.1:1908716-1956432 GCA_037576675.1 Pangasius sanitwongsei | reverse complement strand
CGCAGGTACACACATACATAGAGGTTAACACACGCAGGTACACACATACATAGAGGTTAACACACGCAGGTACACACATACATAGAGTTCAAGACATACAGGTACACACATACATAGAGTTCACGATACACAGGTACACACACATAGATGTAAACACACACAGGCACACACATAGGTAGAGGTAAACACGCACAGGTACACACATACATAGAGGTAAACACGGGTATACACAGAGGTACAAACACACACATACACACAGTATGTACACACAGGTGAAAACACACATGTAAATAAAGATACACAGGTACACACATACATACAGGTAAACACACAGGTACACATACACACAGAGGTAAACACAGATACTCACGCACATGTACATGCATACACAGGTAAATACAGATACATACACAGGTAAACACACTCAGGTTAAACACACAGGTTGACAAACACAGGTTAACAGGCTCCGCTGATGTGTGTGTGATACTCACAGCAGAGTGTGTAGAACGCAGGCGAAGGGTGTAACACCAATCCCTCCAGCCACACACACACTCACTTCATAATGAAACACCTCTTCAGATGGACTGCCGAACGGACCATCCACATACAGCCTGGGAGGCGGAGCCACAAAGCACAGCAACCAATCAGAACAAAGCACCACACCTGCTACTGTATCTCAAGCAACAGGATATGACATCAGTCTGAGAGCGGCTTCGTATAAAAAAAGACACAGGAGGTGAAGGGAGCGTAAGCATCTTATCTTCACACACCCACACACACACACACACACACACACTCTTCCTGAACATCATAGAATTCCCAAAACACACATACACAATACACAGTGTACACACAAACATAAACACATAGACACACATACACACATACACACACACACACTTCCTGAACATGATAGTATTCCCAAAACACACATACACAGTGTATAGACACAGTGTATAGACACACACATATACACACAAACAGTGTACACACATGAACATAAACACATACAGACACACACAAATAGTGTACGCACATAAACATAAACACATTCAGACACACACACAAACACACACACATTTCACATAATAAAGTGCTTGGGGATTAGATGAGTGAGACAGACAGACACACAGACACACAGACACAAAATGTGGAAGCAGATGAGTTTCCATGAGTCATTCTCATTGTTCATTGTAAAAACAACACACACACACACACACACAAAATCCAGAGGTTTACACTCTCTAATCCCAAAGTGCTGAAGAGGTCAGTAGGTCATATCTTTTCACCACTCACAGAGATAAGAGGAACATTTTTCACACACACACACACACACACACACACACAGTCAGGGACATACTTGGGGTATCTCTGCTGATGCATCATGGGAAGGATCTCGGAGTGTTCTGACTCAGGAAGCAACAGCTGAGAAAAACTTTCTAGAGAGAGAGAGAGAGAGAGAGAGAGAGAGAATGTGTAATAATCTACCTCTTCATTATGAAAGAAATTGTGTGTGTGTGTGTGTGTGTGTGTTTGTCTGTCTCACTCGTCCAGTCCCCAAGCACTCGAATATGAATCCCAAATGTGTCTTTGTTCTGGGTTGGACACTAAAGAGCAAAAATATAGAGTGAGTCACACACACACACACATACACACACACACACACACACACACTCTTCTGGGAAAGTCCCTGGTGTGTGTCTACAGAACCATTACATCATCATCAACACAAGTAAACATAGACACATATAAACAATGACACACACACGCACACACATACACACACACACACACTCACCGCAGTCAGAGTGAATGCATGGTTTTCAAATGATGATACACTCGGGCAGTTCAGCAAAATGTACTAAGGAACACAAACACACACACCCACACACAAGAAATGAATGCAAGTGTTGTAATAACATTATATACGTATACGGGGGCGGGACTTACCTGTCCTGGGCGGGGCTTAAAGCCACTCTTCAGCATGCGCACCTCGATGACATCACATGGGTGCCTGGTGACAGATACCACGGTAACAGGAGCGCTGCCCCTCACATAGCGATACACTCTCTCTGCACAGTACAGACAGAGAGGAGCCGAGACCCACAACCACGTCTACACATACACACACACACACACACACAAACAATTAAATCAATTATGCATATCATAAGCAGGACATTGTGTATATTCAATTGGGTACTGTATTATTTCTAATTATGCTACACACACACACACACACACACACACACACCTGGGGAAAGTGAGCTTGAAACTTGGCCTCTTCATTACACACTGTAGGTGAGCCTCTATCTGACTCCGCCCTCTTTTCTTCTTTTGGCATCGAATAGGTTGGACACGTCTGATTGGCTAAGACGCAGCCTGGTGGGTGGGCTTCCACATTCGTCTGGTACTTCAAAGTCCCTCTGAAGAACAGAGAGGTTACACGAGATTCTGTGTGTGTGTGTGTGTGGTGTAATTAGAAATAATAAAGAACCCAGTTGAATACACATAATGTCCTGCTTATGATATTCAATAATGATTTAATCGTGTGTATGTGTGTGTGTGTGTGTGAGAGAGAGAGAGAGAGAGAGAGAGAGATCTTACCCCAGCACATGCAGCATCATTATGATGTAGAAGAGGATAAAAAGATTGTGAGTGTACCAGAAGATCTCATAGTTGCACACTCTGTGGAGAAACACACACACACACACACACACACACACATGAATGGAAGAGAAAAAAAAGAACAAACAAATGGACAAATAAAGTGAGAAAAATCAAACTAAAATATATATAAAAAATTTAAAAAATAAAAGAAATGAAGAAAGAAAATCCAGAAAGAAAGAAAGAAAAAGGAAAGATGAAAATAATAATAGAAGAAAGAATTCAAAATAAAACTTGGATTCAAAAAAAAAAAAAAGTAAAAATGAATAAACAATGTAAGATATAAAGAAAGAAAAATAGAATGGGGGTAAAAATGAAAATAAAGAACAAATACATAAAGACTAAAGAAAAAAAGGAAAGACTGGGGGTATCTGTATGTGAAATGATTAGGGGAAGTGATTAGGGGAAGTGGGCGAGTGTGCAGTGAGAACAGAGCTGAAGTGGACTTGAGATGAAATGAAAGAGCCTTCAGTCCTCTTCAAGGGAGCGAGTGTTAAGTGCCCTTTAGAGAGCCCTCGGGTTAAGGGGCGTGTCTTATTGAGGACCAGAGCAGGTCATTGAGTCTACTGAAACACTCATCACACTGCAATTTGAACACAGCCACGGGCCAGAAAACACACTTCAATCAGAGAAGGGTGCACTCAAAGACACTGTAATAAGTGTGTGTGTGTGTGTGTGTGTGTGTGTGTGTGTGTGTGAGGCTAGCTCTGGGTCAGTTGGCAATTTACAAGTGCCCACTTGTAAAGAGAGAGGAAGTAAAGACAGAAGAGGGGGAAAAAGAGCAGAAGAAAAGAGAGGAGGGGGGAAGAGAAACGGATGGGAGGATAAATTTAATAGATAGAAAAGAATAGAAAAAATAGAAAAGGAGAGTAGAAAGGAATAAAACATAAAATGAGGACTAAAAGTGGAATAACGAAGGAAGAGGAGGATATAGGAAGAGGAGAGAAGAGAAGAGGAAATGAGATAAAGGTAAAGAGGAAAAGAAAAGTAAGGAGAAAATGGAGGGAAGAAAGAAAAGGAAGACGGGAAAAGAGAAGAAAAAAGAGAAAATAAATTTTAAAAAAGGGGATATGAACAGAAGAGAAGAGAAGAAAAGAAATAAAAAAAGAGAAGAAAAAAGAAAAGAGACGAGAAAGAGAAGAAAAGACAGGAGCAAAAAAAAAAGAGAGATGACAGATAGATTTACCGTATACTGTGCGAGGACGCTGTAAACATCAGGAATAAAATGAGCACCAATAGGACGCCTGTAATCCCAGGAACTGACCAATCAGAGCGAAGGAAACAATTGTTAATCGCTGGCTCCGCCCCAAACTAATCTACTTCAATGTTCTTACTAGATGTGTGATGTGTGACTCACCTGTGGTCAGAATGACGACACGGGGATCCTGCACCAACACACACACACACACAAAAACACACAAACACAAAAACACACACACACACATTATTATTAAACCTTAATTTAAAAGACGAGGCTCTATGTGATCGTACTTGTGTGTGTGTGTGTGTGTGTGTGTGTGTTACCTGGCCCCGGTAATGTGCTACATTGAGGTCAGGAAACTCGTCTGAGAATCGGACAGAGAAGCTGACGGCATTCACCAGGTGAGCGCTCACGTGAACCACTGTGCAACACACACACACAAACACACACACATAACCACACACACACACATCGTTGGGAGATTGGAGTAGACGGTATAACTAATGAGCTAATAACACCGGGCCTCTCTCAAATCGTGCAATCAAGTTTACCACACAAAATGGCCGCCGTAAATAGCCACTGCCTTTTCTCTCCTTATTTGTGTCTGCATTGTAGCATTGTAATTCAAATAGCCCACAAGAACAACCCATTCCTGTCTTATTCACAACTTCTGCCGGCAAAATATTCAAGCAGCTCAGAGCAGAACCCACAGATACAGTACTAGATGCTAAGTGTACTTTGTGTACTTTTAGCGTAGGTGGTGTGTTCATACTGGGAATAGTGCATATTAGTGCACTAGTAATACCCAGATGACATAAAACAACAGAAAACGTGTGGAACAATCGAAAAAGCGATCACAACCTGCTCGATGCAGCGGAAGGGGGCGGAGCCACCAGAGGGTGCAGTGGTCCGAAAGGCTAATGTGCTGAGAGAGAAAACTGCTACATCGTAGATGCAAATTAAAAGCGAAATATTTGGCATGACAGAAAAGTGTTCGCTCCTATCGTTGGGAGATGACTAGTTCGACTCCCAGCAATTTCACAGCTGTCTGTGGTCAGGAGCCAAAAAAGTTCTCTCTAGGTGGGAAGGTTGGTGTACTCTCTCCCCCTGTCACTCACATGGAAACAAGATAATCACAGATATCTGCAAGCTCATGTATGCGGAAGAGGGCTGATAGCACTTTCCTCTGAGTGTATTTTGCTGACCAGTGACACAGTTCAGAAAATTGTGACTGGATGGCTTCATGTGTCTCGGAGGAAGCATGTTACCCTTCACGTACCGCAGCTGAGGGGAAATTTTCTATTTTCATGGTTCAGAAATGGTATTAGTTCTTGTGGAGGTTGTTTTGATGTGGTTCAGTAACATGAGGTAACACGCAACAATTGTTCACGAAGCTTCACGAAGCATTGAAGCTTTCCTTCCAACTGTGTTGAAAAATGGTTTGTTTCTCAAGGTTTCATGTGCATGCTAGCGGCCTCTAGTGAGCAAAAAACATATAGGCCATATAGGTACCATGTAAACCTTTTTTTCATAGTATAAACTACATAAACGACACAACAAAACTGGACCGATTCTCAAAGCAATACCTAACCGATGCATCAAGTCATCGTCACTGTCAGTGCTGTCATTCCAGGAACTTTGCTAATATCACTAGCAAAATGTTCAATTTAAAATGTCAAAAATTTGCTACTACTCACTCAAGTGCATAGTGTATAGTGTATATTGTCTTAGAAGGCTAATTTACCAACACACCTGAGGTAAAGATTGTTGATGCTACAGTATTTGTATTAAAAATACATTAGATTTCATTAGTGTTTCAACTTATTTGAACTTACAGGTTCGTTCAGTTTTGTTCAGTTGCACACTGCAAAACATACTGAATAGTTCACGCTTGAACTACGTAAAAATAGCTAACAATTGTTGCTATTCTGTATAATAATAATAATAATAATGTTTGAATATATTAATATTTTGAATATTAGTTTTGAGATCATAGGTTGCACTGATTTTGTCGTATGTTGTTAAGCTACAGTATATTGGGTTTTATCTATCAAAACACAACTTCCACAATGTTACTTTACAATTTATTATCAGTATATAATTATACATACTTTTATTTTTTATGAAAAAGGCTCATTGTACTCTTATTCATCAACATAAGAATTCCTTGACTCTAACACTGACCTGCTAAAGAAGACTCGACCAAACTCGAGTTTGTTTAGCTAGCTAAAGACGTCTGCATATACAAACTTCCAATGTGCAATACGTAAGAACAAATTGCTGACACTGGAGACTCCTTAAATAAACGTTCAATAAACATCTCGTCACCAAAGCAACATGTCTTTTAATCTGTTTAAATGGTGCGTCCGTTGTACAAATCCCGTTATAAGTTGTTACTGTAGAAATGATAACATAATATAAACCTCGGATTTGCGTTAACTACCCACGAAGCCGAAATAGCTAGATATGGTTACTTTGCAAACGGTATTCAAGTTACGTTCAGCAGCAGAAAATGAAAAGGACAGTAAGTTGTAATGTGATCATTTTAATGTGTCGATCTCGAGATCGAGACGAGTAGTATCCGATGTACTGTAGAAGTGTTGTACAAAAACCTTAGCTAACGTCAATGGTAGCATCCAACAAATTAGCCTCTTTCTGGCTAGCAGCTATGTTTTCCTAAGGTGGCTGTGTGGTAAAACTCTGAAATCCACACTGTGGGTCTGTCAGTTTTTGTTTTCTTAGCAGTATAGAATGTCCTAGAGCACACACGAACACACACACACACACACACACACACACAGTACCCCCTGAGGAGGAGTATGACAGCATGCTTTAAGTATGCAGGACTAAGGATCTGTTCAACAGCTGATAATCTCTCTCTCTCTCTCTCTTTCCACCTTTGTCTTCCTCCCTCTATCCATCTCTCTTTCTTTCTCTCTCATAGACATGTTTATGGTTTATTTGAGTGTTTTATGCCACCTTGTTGCCATGGTGATAGGCTGTCTCAGAACTTAGGAACTCTGTAATTAGAACAACACCAAAGGC
This sequence comes from Pangasius sanitwongsei, assembly GCA_037576675.1. Classification (NCBI taxonomy): domain Eukaryota; kingdom Metazoa; phylum Chordata; class Actinopteri; order Siluriformes; family Pangasiidae; genus Pangasius; species Pangasius sanitwongsei. The sequence continues at coordinate 1,949,519 of CM075016.1, read as the reverse complement.
AGGAAATATAGTACGCATGCTAGTACTTTCTATCAGTCTCTCTCTCTCTCTCTCTCTCTCTCATTCACACACACACACCTGTTAACCAAGCAGACCGCAGCTGGTGTGCGTAGATTTCAGCACCAGCCTAAAATAATTAGCTATGTTTTAACTTTAAAAAGTCGTGGCTAGCTGTGTTTACATTATTTTGGAACCTAATTAGAAATGGCAGTTGCTAAGATGCTAACTGTGGTCATTAGCTCTTAGTAGCTATGATACGTAATGGGCAAGTTTTGTGGATAATCAAAGAAATACTGGAAAATTGAATAAAAAACATCTACAAATATGATGTTTCTATTATATTAATGCTGAAGCCTGAATGTTTTAGCTATTAGCTAGGGTTTGTTGTGGTTGGTTAGAATTAGCTGCTGATTTGATTCAGTTATTTATAGTTGTGCTAGTTGTGGTCAGATATTTTAGCCACTGTTTAGCTAGATGCTAGTAGCTTGATTAGCCCTGATAATGTCCATGTCAAGTATGTACTATTAGTATTTATTAATAAAAATGGCTGATTTTTTCTAATATAGCTAGGATACATTATATAGGAACCTGAAGAGAAACAGCAGTTGCTAAGATGCTAACTCTGATCATTAGCTGTTGCTAGCTAGGATATTTAATGGACAGTTGAGGCCAGTATTTCGTATTTGGTTACGCTCCGTTCACACCATGTCGGAATTGCCGTAACTACTAGATGACAACCTGGATGTTCTACTCGGAGCTGCTCATGTTCTCAGACTCGGAATTATCAATATCAATAGACTAAAATACAATTCAACAAGAAACTAGCTACAGTGATCTGTATTGTATGTCTTTTGTTTATTTTCAGATTAATTTTGCATTATTAAGCCATTAATAATAGTCAATTCTATGAATTATTACAATATTACAAGATAACTACTTAACTACACTTTACTGCTGAAGCCGCCGCCATTTTGAGTGTTTCCGCAGCGGTCAGTTGGTACAAGTTGGAGCTCTCAGTTTAAAATTCCTCGTTTACAACTTTTACGAGGACGTGAACGCTTTTTACAAGTCGGAATCTCGTAATTACGGTAAGTACGACGTGGCATAAACGCAGCTTTAGTTATAAAAAATTTTGTTTTTTTTGGGATAATTTCATCATGGTTAGCAACGTAGCAACGACTCACCTGAGAAGACGCAAATAGCGACGCCACACGCCACGTGGAAGGTTTTACTTTTATCCAACAACCTGCGCATTTTTCTGCTCTTCACCTGAAATAGATGACAAACAGAGATAATCAGATTTCCTGATAATAGCTCAGTTTCTGTCCTCAGACGTGTCTATCCGATAGTGAAGCTGTTTCTCTCCCTGTCTTTATCTCTCTGTCTCTCCCTGTCTTTATCTCTCTCTCTCTCTCTCTCTCTCTGTGTCTGTCTCTCTGTCTCACCCGTGTCTGTCCCCTCAGGACAGTGAGGACGGATCTGCACATTGGCAGCAGGACGAGGCTGCAGTTCAGGTTCAGGACGGATGCTGATGCTCGGCTCACACACAGTCCTAACTGCACACACACACACACACACACACACAAACATGTCATTCAGACGTTTATTAAAATGGTAACACATCTTCACAGTGATCAGCTTGTGTGTGTGTGTGTGTGTGTGTGTGTTATAGTGTCCAGTGTATATGTAGTGTGTGTGTACATGTAGTCAAATATCATAGACACACATTAACACACACACTTAGTTTATACTGTTTCCTTAACTGTAAAGAGAACAGAGAACAGTGTGTGTGTGTGTGTGTGTGTGTGTATGTCTGAGCCCCTCTAATATGCTATGTGTGATCTTTGTGCTCTCTTTGTAGAAGCTGACATGCTGCCACATGCTCTCTGCTGTAAGGAAATATACTGTCTCACACACACACACACACACACACACAAAGTCTGTTCACTCTAAAGTTAAGGAAACACATATTATTCTCATTATGTGTGTGAGTTGATGTATACACATGCTACACACACACCAGACACCCCCCCCACCACACACACACACACACAAATACATACACAGTCTATTCATTCTAAGAAACAGCATACATTATCTGAGTGTGTGTGTGTGTGTGTGTGTTTTAATTTGTCTATGCCATTTGACTACATGTACACACATGCTACTTGACACTCTACACACACACATACGAACATACCTTCGCTACAACTCAATCAAGGTTTACATGGATTATGTGTATGTGTGTGTGTGTGTGTGTGTGTGTGTGTTTTCTCACCCCCAGCATGTTGTGTAAGTAGTAATACTGCGCTCCACTGCAGTACAGCATGAAGGTCCTCCAGAAGAGCCACACGCTCACACCTACCCATACCATCTAAACACACAAACACACAGCATTAGCATACACACCTCACACACACTGATACTACAGTGCTTCAATCAGACAGTTTTGTATTTAGGAAGGTTTTTTTTTTTTAATGTAAACAGTTCATTCTTCTGGTTTAAGAGTTGTGATTTACTGTTGTTGTTTATCAGTATGGCAGAAGAGATGGAGGTTCAGTTAGCGGTTGATGCTAAGTGGAATTCCAGTGTATTCTGAGTCAAAGTGAGTGTTTTCTCTGTCATTTTCCAGCACATCTGAGGGAAATGTTGATATTCCTGATGATTCTGTTTTGTTTCCATTGTCATTATGTCTTTACATTGTCTATTATAAATGATTTATACTGCAGAAATGAACAAATCTGGTTGGTCAGAAGGGCAGCTATGACAGAACGTCCTAGCTTTAACTCAAATCACTGTTTTTACTTTAATTATTGCCCTTAATGTTCTAATATGTTATCATTATGTTATCATAAATAGAGTGACATAATTTAACAAAAAAATATAATAGTTGATATGGTGGCATTTCTGTAATGAGGCATACAGTATATCATTTATGGAAGGAGTCTCCAGTGTCAGCGCTTTGTAACAATCAGTATGTTTATTGACTTTACTTGAGTTTACGCTTTCTCAGTAACGTGACAAAATGCGTTTTGTTTCTCATTAACTTCAAGCGAGAGAAAAAAACAAGCGGATGGTGAGGGAACTGTTTATAGCTGCTTTAACGTAAGTGATAACTATAAATGGTTAAAAAATCATAACATGTCATTTATTAATAAATTAAAAATTGTAATCTTTGACAAATTGCTGTAGTATAAGAGGAATAAAAACACTTTGAAACATGCTGTTATAGGAAAATAATCAACTTTGGGGAGGTTACAGTAACTCCGCACCTTGTCGTGGATAATTTTCCTGTTCTTTAACGGATATAAGCTAGCTAGCTAAATCATTTACCAGTCGTTAGCTAGCTCATTCTCGGTGTTTATGGTGCTCGGTTGCCTAGCAACAGTGAACGGTGATTCTGTCGAACGTTCGACTTTTCGATTCAGTTCCTTCTGAGCAGAGTATTAAATTAACTCATACATTTGCGTGACATAAAGTCGAATTAACACAATTTTGAATTAAAGTTGATTTAACACACACAGTGTTTATGTAAGACAATAATGTGCAGAATTAACACCCTGACCATCAACACTTTCAGTTTTGAACACTTAACACTTTTGTGTTAAATATCTACAGTGTACAGAATTCAAATTAATTCCAACACTCCTGAATTAAATCTACTGAAAAAATATAGCTGAATTAACACATGAAGGGTTGAATTAACATTTACCGTATTAACATGAAATTTAAATGAAACAGCATGAATGTTGAGTTAACATCTAGTGTTGCATTAACACTGCAGCTGAAATAAAGCTGAATTAAAACCTAGAGTGTTTGAGTAAAGCTGAATCACATCATCTCTTGCAATGTCAAATGTTCAAGTATTGAATTAACACCAAGATTTTTAACCATTTATAGCAATTGGCAATGGCTGCAGTGTCCAGTTTGAGCTGAATTAACACCTTCAGGGTTGAATTAACACTTTCAGTGCTGTAACAACACCTCTATTATCATCTTGTGCATTTTTACTTTAATTTTAATCAACTATACTGCAATGTTGATTTTGAGTAGAATTAACACTTTCAGTGATGATTTTGAGTAGAATTAACACTTTTTGTGTTGAATTAACACTTTCAGTGCTGTAACAACACCTCTTTTACCATCTTGTGCATTAACTTTTAGATTGTTGAACTATACTGCAGTGTTCATTTTGAGTAGAATTAACACCTTCTGTGTTTGAGTAGAATTAACACCTTCAGTGTTTGAGTAGAATTAACACCTTCAGTGTTGATTTTGAGTAGAATTAACACTTCCAATGGCACAACTATCAAGTTTTCAATGATCACCTTAAGTGTTGAATGAAAGCAGAATTAACATAGTACTGTATTAATACAGAATTAGCTCTTACAGTGTTAACGCTTAAAGTACTGCCTCAACAAATACTACTAATGAAGTGTTGATTTTGAGTTGAATTAACACCTTCAGTGTTACACGCACCGCGCAGGTTCCGATTAACACCTAAAATGTTGAATTAAAAAAAAGAATTTAAAATGAATTTTTAAAAAACGTGTTGAATTCATTTATACCTACAGTGTTAAGTTAAAGTGTTAATTCCGCACTTCAAGCGTCAACATTACGTCAATGCAATGTAGGCGTTAACACCGAGTCAACTTTAACTCAATGATATAAGTGTTAATTCTACAGCGTTACACTGACACTGTGAGTGTTAAGTTCATCCACGCAGTATTGAGTTAAAGTTAAATTAACCAGCACTGGTGTTGAATTAACATATCAGGTGTTTAGCAGTAAGACTTCTGTATGAAATAATGTTGAATCAACACCTAGAGCATTTAAATAAGGTGGAATTAACACATCAAATACCGCATCAACAATGCGATTGTTGAACTAAAGGTGGCAGTGTTCAGTTTGTCCTGAATTAACACTTTAGTGCTGTATTCACACTTACAGAATCAGATCTGTTCCAGTGTTAACTTTAAAAGTAGTGCATTAACACAGAGATTGTGTAAAAACGACAACTAAGCAATAGTTAATTAACATTAATTAATAAAAATATCTGTTGTTACAAATAGATTTGCGCCAAAATTTCTGTCAATTCTTGATTACTTTTCAGAATTAAACGTTACAACTTGAATTCTCTGAACAAAATATTAGTCTGTTGTGAGGATAGAGCATTGTGTGTAGTCTACACAATCATTCTTCCCAGTTAGCTGTCTAAAATGATTGTATCATCAATTCCTGAACAGAAGTTACATGTAGAAATCGAACAGAGTTCAAATATATGTTCAGATACTAAATTTTATATATTTCTGTAAAGCTGCTTCGAGACAAAGTCCAGTGTTAAAAGCGCTATACAAATCAAACTGAACTGAACTGAATTAAATGGAGAAGAGTGTTCATTTTTCACAGTGTAATGCTTTACGAGTTGCATTAACACGCATTACACGTGCCACACAGGTTGTTGTTGAATTATACATGTATTGTGTTGAATTAATTTACACATACGGTGTTAAGTAAAAGTGTTAAAGTCAATGCAGCTGTTCATTCACATTTGACTCTGTTGGTGTAGGTGTTAATTCCACTTCAATTCAACACTGAGTTGACTCAGGGGTGTGTGTGCGCGCGCGCGCGCGCGCGTGTGTGTGTGTGTGTGTTAATGAGTGTTAAGTACCAGCACGCAGTATTTTCCTCCCTCGTTTGTCACCCAGCTCCTCAGAGACAGACCCATGTCCACAGTGCGCGAGCTCCCGGTGTGTCTGTGTTCCGAACCGGCTGCACTCCGCTGCGCTCTCTCTCTCTCTCTCTCTCTTTCTTTCACTCTCTCTCTTTCTTTCTCTCTCCGTCCCTCTCGCGCCGGCCGGTTGTGGTCGGGTTTGGACTCGTCGCGAGCGATTTTCTCCCACCACTATAGGGGTGGTTGAGAGAGAGAGAGAGAGAGAGAGAGAGAGAGAGAGAGAGAGCGCATGGAGGAGGAGGGGAACACTGAGTTATGGAAATGGGAATGAACACCGGGCAGCTCGCGCTTCCTTCGTGTTGTGTGAGTTGTGTGAAAGTTGTTCAAGAAATAAAACTATTATTATTATTATTATTATTGTTGTTGTTGTTGTTGTTGTTGTTTATTAAATAATAATAATAATAATAATAATAATATATAACGATTATAATAATTATTATTAGTAGTAGTAGTAGTAATATATTGATGGTGATGATGATTGTTGTTGTTGTTGTTGATTAAAACAATTCTAATAAAATATAAATATATAATAAATATTATCATTAGTAGTAGTAGAAATATTATTATTGTTGTTGTTGCTGTTTATTAAAAATAATTCTAACACAATATACATATATAATAAACAGTATTATTATTATTATTATTGTTGTTGCTGTTGTTGTTGTTGTTTATTAAAATAATTCCATTATTCTTAACAGTGATATAAACAGTGACAGTGATATAAAGGCCATAATATCTAATGTTTAATCATAGCTAAGTGTAAATATAAGATATAGATATAAATCTACAGTATTGACAGCTACACACTGTATGGCAGTTTTTAAAAAATTAAAATTTTTGGAATAAAATTAATGAAAAAAAATATTAATGCAATAAAAGTTCCATTCTTGGTCACAAAGGTGAAAAAGTGTCTGGTTAAAAAAAATTACAAAAGTCAAAAGTTGGATCAGTTGATTAATCAGATCTAACTGTTTAGTGACATAAAAAAAATCATACAGTAACTTCATGTTTTTTATTAATTGTAACAAAAAATAGTGAAAGTAATAAAACAGAATTAAGGCTTGTATCCTTATATCTTTCAATTCTTTTCTTACATTAACATAACAATATTTTAGAAATTAGTATAGTATGGATAGATAAGATTTTCAGCAGAGACGGTTAACAAGTGATTCAGCAAATATTTAACTGATAATGTTTACAATATTAAGATTGTCATATTAAATCAAGATAAAAATATAACCTATCAACTGCTAAAGAGCTAAACAACCTCAAAACAAAAATTAATAAATATAAAGTTCATCTTTAAAGTTAAATCTTAAAGTTAAAATTGCTAAAATAGTAGTGAAGTTGAACCTTTAAAGCACTGAACTGAGTAAGAGTGTGTCATTAGCGCCATCTGGTGGTGAAGAGCAGTTCTGCACCTCTCCTTCTGCAGCCTGCAGGTGGCGCACACGAGCCCAAAGCCACGCCCCTCAAACTGCAGGCCACTTGAAGAGTGGCTTTATGGCATAATCTCTCCCCCCTGTCAATCACAGCGACACTAGCCAATGGGAGGGCATGGATGTGGATAGGAGAGGATCGTACTTTCCTCCGAGGACGTTACACTGCCATGTGAGGCAGCAGGAGCAGCAGTTTGAAAAGCTTCAGCTGCTGGCTTCGTGTGTCTCAGAGGAAGCACATGTTAGACTTCCTGTTACATCTGGTTTGTGGGTGGGGATCATTTAAGAATAACAATTACATACTCAGCTAGATAGCAGGAACAAAACAAGTTCAAGACATCTATCTATCTATCTATCTATCTATCTATCTATCTATCTGTTTTAAAATAAGCAAATAATTTGATTACACGTTGTTTCTTTAAACATATTTTAATTTCATAAAACATCTTTCTTTCTTTTTTTCTTCTTTCGTTTTCACCCACGTCACATGCTGTCCCGCATTTCTGGATTTGCGTTCTCAATTCGTCCCGCAAAATTATTTAGATTCCTCAATAATTTTTCTCTCACTCTACATATCATCCAATCGCGTGCCAGTATGCAAATGAGCACGCTAATTATGTCTCTCTGTCTCTCTCTCTCACTCTCACACACACACACACACACCACCGTCCTGCATAAACCCGGAGTCCAAACTTGTGTGTAAGCGCGCGCGCTGTGTGGCTTCCAGAGCAAACTCTCTCACGCGCACTTCAATGGGAGCGAAAAAGAAGCTCGTGCGCTGGTTGCAGTGGCTCACCGTCTTCACGCTCTTGTTCTTCGTAGGCTTTATCATCGGTAAGTTGACGCACGTGCTTATGTGGTGCGCGCGTGTGTGTGTGTGTGTGTGTGTGTGTGATTTCTCTCTCACTTCCAACGGTTGGCTCGTGCAGCGCGAGGCAAAAAATAACGTATCGGATTCGGTGGTCAGCTGTGCGGCTTCACGGCCCCCGGTGTAGGCCATGGAAGGCGCGCAACGCAGAGGTTTTACATAACAACATAATGTTGCACTGTGTGTGTGTGTGTGTGTGTGAGTGAGTGATATCCAGTGACCTTTAACCCCAGCCAGATTGCTTTCTCATCATTTAACCTCAGAACAAGACTAATTAATCTAATCAGTAAAGCTTTAATTTAAAGATTTTTATCAGTTTTGGATTCCAATATAGTGTTTGTAAATTATGAAAAATCCACAGCGAATATATATTTATGCTACCAGTAAAACTGCTGAATGAATTTTTATTTCATTTCTCAGATTATAGTTTATACTGGATAATAATTTATGCTAGATAAATACCAAATACTGTATCTCGATATTGGTGTCATCACACCAAAAAAAAACAAAAAAAACACACATCTTCACTGGGTCACTCTGATGTTTTCATCTGGCTCTCCTTGAGCATGGGTTTCTTTCTAGCCACCTCACATACAGTCCCTAGTTCTGGGAATTGGTTTTCTAGTGCATCTTCACTCCTGACTGCACTCTGTCACTCCTTCAGAGTCACTGTTGGCCTCACTGTAGCTTCCCTCACCAGGCACTGGCTTGTTTTTATGCTGAGTTTTGAGGATGTCTAGTTAGTGCTTGGGTGGTGTGATGCAGCTTAGACTTCCTCACTGTTGATCCAGCAGCACTTACCGGGATCTCCAGCCTCCTAGATATAATTTTACACTCTATTCCTATAATAGAGTTATGAAACTCTGTTACACTCTCTTCAACTTCCTTAGAATGCACCTTCGTTTTCACTGTATTCCTTCAATTTCTTCTATTACAGTTTAACACTAGGGTTTTTTTTTTGTTTTTGTTTTTTTAAATTACAAAGATGAAGGCTATCTTTCATCTGGAAAATGAGTTTGTGATAAACAAAATGCTGACAGGACAAATATGTGTATTTTTCATGTGTTATTCAAACAAATTAGGGGTTTGAATACTTTTCCAAGCCATTGTATATAACCCCCTAATTGCTCTTCTTTCTTAAAATCTTTTCCACTGTTAGTATTTATCATGTCGTTATTAGCTGAAAGAGAGAGAAAGAGAGAGAGAGAGAAAGAGGGGACAGTGAGCAAAAAATGAGAGAAATTTATGAGAACTTCAGAGAAATCGGCTCAACCACTTAGCCGTCTACGAGATGACAAGTGCGATGGCATTGATGGTGGGATTAGCATGGAAGTTGAAGCTTAGGAAGCTGATCTGTTTGAGCCGAATGTACACATGAGGAGGTGAGAGAGCTGGACATACTAAAGGACTAAAGCTGCAGCACTACAATGAATAATACCAATGCATGGCCTAAATATAGGATTCTCTTTTAATCTGAAATATTGAGGCACTCAAGCTCAAGAGTAGATTACTGATAGCGTTTCTTTGATTGGGTGAATATTTCAGTGTATTGTATAATAAATTATTGACCAGACCCATACCTACCATACAGTGTTTATTAGAAACAGTTCTTGGAAGCAGATGGACTCTGATCTTTGGACCCTTGTATATGGGTGCTGTGATATATACTGTGAATATATATATATATATATATTCACAGTATATATGTGTGTGTGTGTGAGGGGACTGAAGACGTCTCCGACAGTCCAGAAGTCCAGCAGTTTAAACTGTCTTTTCGTCTTAGGGTGGTTTGCGAGACCTGCTGACACGCAACATGAAAAGCCGAAGCCTGACTTCCTGCAGGAGTTCTTGGATGAAATCCATGCAGACAACATCAGACAGCATCTTAGGTTCACACACACATCCACACACACCTTACGTACCTTAGCTACAGTAGATCAGCCAATCAGCGGCCTACTTTCTGCCGAACAGGAAGTTCACTCGTCTGCCCCACTTGGCGGGAACGGAGCAGAACCTGCGATTGGCTGAGCAGATTCGGGAGGAGTGGCTAGCGTTTGGGCTCGACTCGGCCGAGCTCGTGTGGTACGATGTTCTGCTCTCGTATCCGAACACGACCAGGCCGAACTACATCTCTGTAGTGGACCAGCACGGGGACGAGGTACACACTGCACAGTACAACACCTAGTCCTCCTAACAAATCCTAACCCAAGCCCCTGTCCCTGATCCCTAACTCCTAACACGTTTCAGGTTTAGACGGCAGGTATATCTGTGCACTTTATTCCCCCAAAACATGAAAGAACAAATAATGATATTAACAATGTTAAGAAGGCTTTTTTTTTTTGTTCAACAGACTTGATTTCAAATAGAATATTTAGGGTACATGCTAGAATTCTTACACTCATAAGACCAAATCATAAAGCTTAAACCTCCAGCTTATTATTCACTTGTTTTTTTTCTTAAAGCATATTATTCACTAATTACAGTGAAACTAAAGTGCTATTCAGACAGGATAAGATATGTTACGTAATGTTGCTGGAGGATGTCCGTAGTAATTTGCACAGGATAAACGATCTCTTGGAAGAAGTCACAGAGATGGATGTGTGTTCACGTTGTACACATGGTTGTCATACTAAAAATTCCATGCATACCGTAGGCGCCTCATTTTAACTACTACACACACTGATTATTATATTGGTGTACTCCTTTATTCTAAGGCATGTGTCCTCCTCACCAGTCGCACTTGATCATTAAAAGGTCAGCTGTACCTGTGCTAGGAACTCATTAGCTTATCTAACCCTCTGTAAGTGTTGCTTCTCCGGCACGTACTTTTAAACATCGCCTGTATTATATTGTTCTGCGTTTAAACTCGGACTTGTTTTCGGACTTGAAGAAGCACAAAACCTTGTTTTCCACAGGATATAACACAATCTTTACCAGTCTGTAAAAATGGTTGTTATGACTGAATGAGGTGAGACTTAAATCCCAGAGATATGGCGGTAATAATTATGTAACGCTAATCCAGTCCGAACACGGCTTCATAGAAAAGGTGTGTAGCTCCGATAACTCTGGACTGGTGGAAATTCACCTTTTCTAGACGTCACTGCCAACACTTGAATGTGCGGAAGCAAATATTTTTTCATTAAAGTACTTATTTTCAATTCTGGGTAGCCACTTTTACTTTAGGTTCACCTCAGAGAGCTCCAAAGTGTTCTCGAGTTTTGCATGAACATACATAGAAGCGTAAGTGAATTATTCGTCATATAGAGAACAAAGAGTGAAGTACATGATTGGTTACAAACAGACTTGATTAACATAGATCCTCCTTCTTCCCTTTACCATACATGGACTTATTTATCATATGAAACAGGCTATTCTTCATCATCATAGTCTTCATCCCATACACACACACACACACACACACATCCTCGGGAGTTGACGCTTCTGCTCATGTGAGCGTAAGACAGCATTTGAACAGATATAGTTCACATCATGGAAGAAGATACATAAGTTTATAAAAATCACCACAGGACCCACTGAATGGCATAAAGCGTCGCTCATTTCTGTTTTTCCTGATTTTATATTTTTCTGCACAAACCACAGAGCAAAAAAAAAAAGATATCTTATTAAATACAGCATTACAGCAATACGGTAAAGAAATACAGCATTTAGCCAAACGTAGCAAATGTTTCTCCTTAAAGGGATTATTGTAATACGAAAATAAGATTATTAAACCAATTTCAAGCTTCAAATGATCTGGTTCTATTGAGAAAATTCCACTTTTTATAGAAATAAATGCTTGAAATAGGTTACGTCTTTTTTTTTTTTTTTTTTTTTTAAATGATGTAACGGCTGAGGCTAGTTATATATCAGATGTATGCTAGAGGTGTATATTAGCCCTGACGTAAGGACTGGAACAAATAACATACCTGTAATTATTGTAATTATGGCGTGGCAGACATGGATACACATGACTTAATGATGAAGATGATGATGATGATGACGATGATGAAAGTTTGTGTTAATGCTGTAGCTAATGTACTAGCGCCCGTTTTTCTAATGGAACCTTTCGTCTTGGGCCTCATGTAGCCTCATATAAAGAGAGAGAGGTGGGAATAAAAGAAGAAAAAAGTTAGCGAGCTAAAAAGGAAATGAAGAAAGAAATGAAAACTGCGTTAGAGGAAGATAGATGTTGCTGTGCTTTCTTTTTTTTTTTTTACACCCCCTCCCCCAGATTCCTCCCAGGTCAGTCAGTTGAACCGCAGGGAATGTGCTCACTCTGCGGTTTTCCACAGCACCACGTGATTACGTGTGCGCCGTGAGTTTATCATTTATGATGTTACAAGACTTCATTTAAAAGACAGCGTGTGCTCCCGTATGAAACTATAGTACACCTCAATACGTCTTTTTATTCTGTACCATAAATGCATTAAGTACATTTACACCACAGAGCTGTTGAATTCTCGAATCTGTTTGGTCAGGAGGTGTTGATTAATTCTCCATAACAGCAGCTCTGACAGTAGATCCGGCTGTAATTCAACATCAGGTTTATGTCAATGCGCTCGTTCTAATACGTTATCGTTTCTATGGTAACAACTTACACAGGGACTTGGATCATGGACGCGCTACATATTCATATTGTTTATTAAAAAAATAAATAAAAATGTAAAGACGTATAACTGTTGATATGTTAGTTGATGTTGATTGAATATTTATGGAAGGAGTCTCCACTTTCAGTGCTTTTGTAACAGTCAGTGAGTTTTCCACTACGGGAAAGTCTTCAGGAGTTTACGTTTTCTCGGTAACACGACAACCTGCGTCTAATTACGTTGAAGGTTGTCTTTTATACACGTATAAGGTTGACTTTTATAACTTTAGTAATAACAGGAAGTAACTTCTTTAACATTTATTGTAACTGTAACTGGATAAAAAAAAACCCAATGTGTCGTTATTTAATTAATAAACGTTGTAAACATTGACAGTTTGCTGTGGTTTAAGAGGACTAAAACACTTTGGGGTGTGCTGTAATTGGAAAATAATCAACTACTAGTTGGTATCAACAGTATCACAATACCCCGATGATGATTATTTTCCTACAATGGCATGTCCTCAAGTGTTTTATTTCTTACATCCTACGTTATACTGAAGTTTCCTACTTTACATACTATCTATGTAACTATTTCCTTGTTTTTGCGATAAAATTCTGGCAAAAAAGCAAATTTCTAATTGAGTAGTACAACTATCTGTGAAGAGCTGTTACTATAGAAACGATAACGTATGAGAACGAGCGCATTAATATAAACCTGTGATCTGAAGCTGCACTACTCTCAGAGCTAAAACTAATCAACACCATCTGACCAATCAGATTTACTGTAATTAATCAGACCGTTCAGTCTCCGTTAATAGTGCGTTTGCGTTCATACACGCAGGTCATGAAGTCGTCTCTGGCTGAACCAGTGCCTGAGGGTTATGAGAACGTGAGTGACATCGTTCCTCCGTACAACGCCTTCTCTGCGCAGGGACAACCAGAGGTAACGATACACACCGGCCTGATCCACCCTGCCATCATGGACACTGAAGGTTACATGGCTGTCTTCCCCATGTGCTGTATTGAAACAAATTCAAAAAATATTTTTTCTTTTATAAAAAAAATGAAAATGAAAATGGAAAAGCTGGCTAGCTAATGGTAGAACAAGAAGCTGTCTCTGGAATATGTTAGCGAAACATAAATATCAAACTAGCAAAGAGCTCCTTAAAACGTAAACTGGTAAGTGAGTTAAATGAAAGTTGCTAGCGAGGAACTGATTAGCAAAACAATTAGCAAAGATTCTCTGAAGCTGAGGCAACCTTGTGATCGCCATTTCGTTTGCTCTGTAGCTAGCCAGCTACCATTACACTAAAGTCGCTTAAAAAAAATAGATGTTATCTAGTAAATATCACACTATTAAATAAAACTGGGTACAATATAAGCTAGCGTTAAAGGATGTGGTGATTAGTGCAGTAGCTACGCTAGCTAGCTCAACACCATGCCTCGAGTGAAGTCTTCAAAGTCTTCAAATTTTGTTGGAATGACAATAGTTTTGGTGACAGTTTGGAAATTTGACAATGCACTGTTAGCTAAACTTGCTGCCTTGTTACTTTACCTCCACTCAGTTAGCTAACACGCCATCTTGCTGTTCACACGCGTGAGCTAGCTAGCGAGCATAGGTTCTAATGTGCACAGAAAAACATGCATAACTAATCTAAATAATATGACTAAAGACTGACTCGTCCCTTAACGTGTGTGTGTGTGTGTGTGTGTGTGTTTGTCCTCAGGGCGATTTGGTGTATGTGAACTACGGCAGGACGGAGGACTTCTTCAAGCTGCAGAGGGAGATGGGAATCAACTGCACGGGCAAAATCGTCATCGCCCGATATGGCAAAATCTTCAGAGGCAATAAGGTAAGAAAAGAAGAACTGGCTGTGTTCCAATCAGTGCTGCTTCTAACTTCCCTCGTTCCAAAGGTAGTCGAACCAACAACGAGTCCCCTACTGGATATAGAAGGAAAGAAACACTGAGAACATCACAGGCAGCAGAAACATCAGGATTTGGGGTTCATCATAATGCAGCACCTGGAAAACCCCAGGCACGAGGGTTGCGTAATCACCAGTAGGTCAGGGCCTACCCAAAACTGTGCCAAAAAAATAAAAATATTGGTACATGTTCAGGAAAGCGAAAGGTCTGAGAGCTAGATAACTTTTCAGTGAGAGGAAAGGAGACATCAGTAACAAACACACAACCACCAATATCCACTAATACACACACATTAGAGAGACACTAGCACATAGATATATATATATATATATGTGTGTGTGTGTGTGTGCGTGTGTGTAGAGGATCAACAAGTACAAACTAAAGTCAAGACAGAAATCAAACGTAAGAACATGATACACACGGATACAGAATAATGCTGGGAGTTAGAGAGAAGATAAACTGCAAGGAAAATTTCAACTTGTACGTTGTATATCAATTTTTGACAATTCACTTGTCATTTGTTGCGCTTGTGTTTTGTTGTGTGCCGTTGTCACTGAAATGGCGCTGCTTCTTGTCTGGTTAGATGTCTAGACTGTCGTCTATTAAAGTAGTTAGCGTATCTAAGTGTACTGATGACTGAGGTGTGTGTGTGTGTGTGTGTTAGGTAAAAAATGCCATGTTAGCCGGTGCCAAAGGCATCGTGTTGTACTCGGACCCGTCGGATTACTGCGCCGAGGGTGTGAAGCCGTACCCTGAAGGATGGAACCTGCCTGAAGGGGGCGCACAACGAGGCAACGTCCTGAATCTGAATGGAGCCGGAGACCCTTTAACCCCCGGCTACCCCGCTAAAGGTGCGCTAATTTATCTCTCAGACTCTTTAAGACTCTTTTTGTACATTAATATACGATATATTTGGAATTTATCATGTAAATATGAACGTTTTTTTTTCTCCCTCATAGAGTACACTTACAGATTCAGTCTAGACGAGGGGGTGGGGCTTCCTAAAATTCCAGTACATCCTATTGGCTACGGTGATGCTGTCAATCTGCTGAAGTGAGTCAGACTTGATCAGATTTAATGTGGAACGTGATTCACAATGACTCGATCTCAATCTCACGTCCTCACTTCCTGTAGGAATATGGGCGGAGCGTCTCCGCCTCCTGATTGGAAAGGAGCTCTGAATGTGTCGTATCGTATCGGGCCTGGGTTCATCGGCGACTTCGCACAGAAGTGAGGCGAAGGCGTGGCTCTGTCCCAAATACTACAACTCGCTTCCTCTTCCTCTTCCCTCGCCACAGCCGCTAACTCTCGTGTGTTTCGTTTCAGTAACGTGCGCATGAACGTGCACAGCTACAATCAGGTGACCCGGATCTACAACGTGATTGGCCGAATCAGAGGAGCTCAGGAGCCAGGTATACACACACCTACAGTTAATGTCAAACACACACACATACACACATACACACACACACACCCCTACATTTAACATATACACACACCGCTATATTTAACAAACACAAAAACACACGTGTGTGTGTGTGTGTGTGTGTGTGTGTGTATATATATATATATATATATACACACACACACACACACACACACGCATTTACCACTTACATAAACTTACAATAACATGTTTAACACACCCTGTAGTTATCATACACTGATAACTGACTGACTGATTTGTGTGTGTGTGTGTGTGTGTGTGTGTGTGTGTGTAGATCGGTACGTTATATTAGGTGGTCATCGTGACGCGTGGGTGTTTGGGGGAATCGATCCTGTAACTGGAGCTGCAGCAACACACGAGACTGTGAGAGCAGCTGGGAAACTACTGCGGAAAGGTAACACACACACACACACACACACACACACACACACAGAGACAGTGTTATTAACACAGTGATTCCACAGCAGGTTCCAATATAAACATATGAACTAATAGTGCATTTCTGATCCAGATATTACTAGCTGTGTGTGTGTGTGTGTGGTGTGTGTGTGTGTGTGTGTGTGTCAGGCTGGCGGCCCAGACGCACACTGATCTTTGCTAGCTGGGATGCTGAAGAGTTCGGCCTGCTGGGGTCCACAGAGTGGGCGGAGGTGAGAGAGAGAGTGCAAGGGAGACAAATGATGGTGGGTGTTTATTAGTGTACGAGTGTGTAACTCTGTGTGTGTGTGTGTGTGTGTGTGTGTGTGTGTGTGTAGGAAAATGCTAAAATGCTCCAGCAGAGAGCTGTAGCATACATCAACGCAGACTCCGCTATTGAGGGTGAGACACACACACACACACACACATGCACACAGAGTCAATCCTAAACATTGATATATTTTGTGTGTGTGTGTGTGTGTAGGTATGTACACATTGAGAATAGACTGCACGCCATCTCTGCATACCCTGGCGTATGACATCACCAAACAGGTGGGTCAAAGGTCATATTTCATGTTCTTCCTGCATTTTTAAGGCTGCATCCCAAACTTAGAAACTTGAGGGTGCCAACAGTAACTCCACTTCATCGCACCCCCCCAACCATTGATAGTTTTCCCATAACAGCATGCCGACGAGCGGGTTAGCCGCTAGTTAAGTTGTGGCGACTTTTCTCTGAGACGCAGTGTTGTGTACGCTGTCCTAAACCGTGCATGTTTGTAAGCGTTCCCGAAGTGGATATTAGTTTGGTTTGGGACACAGCCCACGTTAGACAGACACGCTAGGTGATGGTGTGTTTGTGTAGGTGATGAGTCCAGAGGAAGGGGAGGAGGGAATGACTCTGTATGACAGCTGGCACAAACGAGACAACTGGACTGATAATCGGGACGCGCCCCGGTGAGAGCTAAGCTCCTCCCCTTCTACTCTTATTCTCACACACACAAACACACACATTATATATATATACACACACACAAAGCATCAGCATGGGGAGGGGTTAACACACAGTAATGAGTATGTGGTATGTAACTGAATGCTCGTGTGTGTGTGTGTGTGTGTGCACAGGATCAGTAAACTCGGCTCAGGCAGCGATTTTGAAGCGTACTTTATCAGACTGGGGATTGCATCTGGGCGAGCGAGATACACCAAGAACAGAGTAAGAGAGTGTGTATGTGTGTGTGTGTGTGTATGTGTGTCTTGAATACACTTACAGTGTGTGTGTCTGTGTGTGTGTGTGGTGCCACAGAAGACGGAGCGGTACAGCAATTATCCCGTCTACCACAGCGTGTACGAGACGTTCGAGCTGGTCGAGCGTTTCTATGACCCCACCTTTCGGCGCATGGAGGCTGTGACACGCGTGCGAGGGGGCGTGGCTTTCCGCTTAGCCGACACCCCTGTGCTACCTTTGGACTGTAACGAGTATGCACTCGCTCTCTCTCAGTATGCGCACGCCATCCACAGGCTCGCACAGAAACACCCACAGGAGATGGAGCGCTACGCCGTGACGTTCGGTGAGACACACACACACACACACACACAGTCTCTCTTACACTTCTTACTAACTTCTGCTTGTTTAACCTGAAACCCACTTACGAATGCTTCCTCCTACTGCTTTAATCCATCCAGCTTTAAGCTCACTTCCACGTTTATCCTTGCTTTCCTAAAGCGTCCCTTCTTCTCTCGCTTGTCTAGGGTGAGTAAATGATGCGACGATGACGCTACATGGAAATTATTACTCTCTTTTTGTTTCTAGGAGAATCTAGCTCTGAATGAGACACAGCCGAATTTCACTTCCAAACACAGTTAAAAATGAGACACAGCCGAAAGCCAGGCTTGTACAGAAGCCCAAACAGGTTTGGCTTACTGGAAGCTCAGAAAGCTGAACAGGAAACTCGTGTGTGTGTGTGTGTGTGTGTGTGTGTGTGTGTGTGTTTTACAGATGCTCTGTTCTCAGCGGTGGACAATTTCACAGATGCAGCACAGGAGTTTCAGCAGCGTCTGAATACACTCAACACAGCCAAGTAACACACACACACACACACACACACAGTACTATGCAGCAAATCTCACAAAGATCAGTCACAGTCCAACACTCTAACATTTCCTCCTTCTCTCCCTGTTTCTCTCTCTCTCTCTCTCTCTTTTATGTCCCTCTCCATGTCTCCGTTCTCTTCCCATCTCTCTTTTACTCTTTCTCTGTTCTGTCTATAACTTTCTCAATCTGTGCTGTCTTCTTGTCTCTCTTTGCCTGTCTGTCTCTCTCTCTGTCTTATTCTCCATCTCTCTTTCGGTCTCTCACTCTGTCTCCTTCTTTTTATCTCTGTCTGTCTCCCCGTCTCTCTCTCTCTCTCTTTCTCCATCTCTCACTGTCTTCCCATCTCTTTCTGTCTCTTTTTCACCATCTGTCTCTCTCTGTCCCCCTTTTTATGTCTGTCTCTAATTTTCTCTTTGTGTCTCATTCTCCATGTGTCTCTCTACCTGTCTGTCTCTTTCTCTCCCTCTTTTTCCATCTGTCTTACTGTCTCACTATCTCTGTCATTTTCCATATGTCTCTGTCTGTCTGTCTATCTTTCTGTCTTTCTCTCTCTCTCTCAGTTCTCTCTCAGTGCGGATGGTGAATGATCAGCTGATGTATCTGGAGCGAGCGTTTATTGATCCTCTCGGCCTTCCCGGTCGACCCTTCTACAGGTAAACGTGACTCACTTCGTGATGTCATCAACATGAGACGGTCGGCTGCGTCTCTTTACACTTCTATGCACAAAGCTCGAGGAATGAAGAGTGCACTTCACAGGAAGGGAACATGACAGAGACCAGAGGAAGGGAAGTGAACACGGTCGATGTTTCAGCTCGCTGTAGTGTACAGGGGAAAGGGAGGGAATGAGACACAGCCAAAGCCAGGTTTTATTTTCCTGCTCTCACTTTGTCTTTTTTCTGTCTTTGAAAGAGCTCCCTCTAGGGGATGAGAATGGAAGGGGAGTAGTAGATGAGGTCAGGCTTTTACACTCCTGTGGTTTCCTGCTCATGTTTTTTTTAACCATATAATGCTACAGGTGAATGAGAAGGAAGGCGGCATGGATCTGAATGAGATGGAGCCGAAACTTAAAGTTGTGAAAGCTGTATGTCATTTCTGTCGTCCTGTTTTCTCTCCGTCCTGCAGGCACGTGGTGTTCGCTCCCAGCAGCCACAATAAGTACGCGGGCGAGTCGTTCCCCGGGATTTACGACGCTCTGTTTGACATCGAGAACGCCGCCGAGCCTGAGAGAGCCTGGAGCGAGGTGAAGAGACAGATCAGCATCGCTGCTTTCACCGTCAACGCCGCCGCTGATACGCTCCGCCCCGTCGCATGAGCTGACCTTTGATCTCTCTGACCTCAGGACAGTCGGTCTGAGATTAGATCTCGAGCCTGAGATAATATGCGACTCTGATTGGTCGGACGGTGTTGATGAATTTTCTATAACAGCAGCTCTGACAGTAGTGCAGGTTTGAAGGAATACGTTATTGTTTATGCACAGGGACGCCACGTAATCTAAGACTACTAATATACACACACACACACACACTGTGGTGTGGTAAAGATTTCTGTAAGGAGATGTTTAACATTTATGGAAGAAGTCTCCAGTTTCAGCGTGTTGTAACCGTACGTTTTTGCACAATGGGAAAGTCTTCAGGACTGAAGTCTGCTATAGTTGGTATGACATGCAGCCTAACTAGAGCTAACATCTCGTGGATTTTCCACAACATTAAATGTAACAACAAAATGATAAATAATTGAAAAAAAAAAAAAAACATTGGAATTGGCAATATTGCTGTGGTATTAGAGGAATGAAGCAATCTGGATGTGCAGTTATAGGAAAATAATCAACTTCGGGGTCGTAACAGTAATTCAGTTTCGGGTTGCGTAACATCACACCATCTCGTAACTGATTATTTTCCTGAAGCAGCACTGCACCAAGTGTTTTATTCCTTATGCAATCAATCAATTAAGTTCAAGTTCAGTTAATTAGTAATGAGTAACTTTTAAAGAATGTGGGTTTTTTTAATTGAAAAATTCTTACACTGCACAAGTTGATAAAACTCTCTAAATCTCATGGGGTCCTTGTGATCATCATCTCGGGTTGTGGAGGTCAGACAGTGCGATTGTGTGAGGAGAAAGAGTCGCATTAAGAGAAAGTCGTACAGCGTACACTGGGTTTTAGTGACGTTCAGGCTAAGAGTCAGACCTCTTACATACTGAGACACATTTGTTTCTTGTTTTTGACTACATTAAAAAAATTGTTTACTTTTTTTTTTTTTTTAAACCCATCATGGTCTGTGATGACGATATATCAGAATGATTAAAAAATAATGACGAGATACCTGAAAACATTGTGCTCCAAATGTGTCTGGAAAGTTCAAAGTTAGATTTATTACTGAGTTCCTATAGTTATTGACCTGTTTGGTAACTTGAATTAAATGGGTTTTAATCCAAACCTCAGAAACATTTAGCCGTATAAACAGCATCAAGAAAACCCTATATTCTTCTTAATGTTTATTTCATTGACATCATTTATTAAATAAGAGCTTCTTTACTTTTGCTGGAATCTGATCAGCAGTTTGGAAGAAGACTTTCAGTTCTTCCGCCTGTACAAAGTAATTCTCAGCTTCAGCGCTTGCTAGAAGTTTCCAGATCCTACAATCGTGCATATTCATAGCACCTCCCATTTTTAATGAGGTCAAAGGTGTCGACATGTTCGTTGGACAAAGGTTTAAAAAAAAAGAAAAAAAGAAAAATAATGAATAAATGATTTAGATTTACACCATGAGAGGAACAAAGAATATTCAGTTACCATGGAAATATTTCATCACATGTTCAGTAATTTACAGCACATATATTAAAGCGCTCAATACAAATCGTGTGTTACAGAAAGCCGAGGAAATGATCTAGAAATATCTAGAAGCATCGTGACGCCTCACTAATCTGTAAGACCAGACACGACCGTCCATGAGTGTGCACTTGAAGTGTGGGACGTTTAACTCTTTCTAAATTGTGGGCGTCTTCGGATCAACAATGGTGGAGCTTAAGATAAATTTTCATTCCACTTCACAAAGACGCAACGAGTTTAACAGCATTAGCTAAGCTAGCTACGTAAACACAGGGCCTTACTAGCATAGGTTAGCTAATTTTGACGTTCCTTCTCCGGCAGTAGTACGCAGGTTTAAAATGCAATACGTTTTTCGATACAGTGGCGTCTCTATGATGCGTTTTTGATGAAGCGAAAATAACTAGCCGTAGGTTTCCGTTTTCAATTGATTGAAACATTCAGTATTATAAAACTACAATAATCTTGACGTAATAATAAGACCTATAGATTACGTTTAAATGCCTAGGTCACATCACGTCACGTAACATAAGCAGTATTGTATGACAAATAGGCTTTATTATGCCGTGTGTTGAATATTGTACAATATAAAAAAAGGTATAAAAGAAATCTAGAGCTTCATATCGAATGAAATGATATATTAATACGCCATATCGTCACACTCTTAGTAAGTAGCTAGCCAGATTTTCAAGCAAGCTAAGTAACATTAAGTAGACCATTGAGGCGAGGATCATGCTTGTGATTGGCTAATCATATTTAAATTAAGCCCCGCCTCTTGTTGACCCAGACAGCATAATCAGGGGGTGCAGTGGATTTATGCATGACTCTTTCCACATCCATCTTTTATGGGTCTTCTCTACCATCTAGGGTACATTATTTAGACAGAAACCCTACGCAGTGCATTCTGGGATTGCTTGACGACACTAGATCTTCTACACTGTGCTTTTTGGAATAGACATGTAATAGAAAAGCTCCTGAAATAGTGAACAGATGTGCACCAGTGTTGTGTGAACATTGTTGAGAGAAAATCGTTTAGACACTGATGAAGTGCACCAAGTGCACTCTCTAGTGAATACGGTGTGGTTTTGGACTTTCAGCTTGCTTGATCTAAAGACCTAATTTGAGCACGGCCAATTAAACGAAATGCTAAGTGCTGTTTATCCTTACAAACATCTTCGTCCACCATTTTGAAAAGCAAAGCATGCTACAGCATTAACTTGAGCCTTCTTCTAAAGAACTTCAGTCAAGGTGGTAAAGGAACCGTCTTTAAAAAGGGTTCAGGGAGGCGAAGTGCACAAGGGAGAGTCGAGGAGGACACACAAAATGCACCAGGGCCCAGAATCAGACCTTTTTAGACACTTCTGTTATCTGTAAAAGGTTCAGGAATACCTCAGACGTCTTAATGTTGACTATCCAATCAGCTCAGGAGTCATTATCATATTACCCATCATGCTTCTGTGAATATGAATATTCAAAAGCCATCTTGTCCAATTAGCAAACATGCTACAATGAGTTGGGGGACAGTTTTTACATTCCTGTACCCTCTAGCTTCGTTCAGGCGACGGGGGCAGTCTGTGAAGGGCAAATGAGACGGAGCGAGTGTGTGTCAGTGTGTGTTACTGAGAGACTTGGCCAGCACAGGCACTCTGTGAGAGGAAAGACAAAGGACACCTTGTGAAGGAATGAAATGGAAGCAGGCTGTGTGTGTGTGTGTGTGTGTGTGTGTGTGTGTGTATGAGATCATGTTTCATAGTAAGTGTATGATATGTGCTCTATTTTTATCAGAAATATGTGTGTGTGTGTTGAGGTCTTATGGGTTGGTGCAATCTGCGCTATTCTTATGAACTACATTTATTCGGCTGAGGTTCAAGTGTGTGTGTGTGTGTGTGTGTGTGTGTGTGTGTACAGTACAGAAATACAGTGTGTGTGTTGTTCCGAGTTAGCGCTCTAAAAGTTGGTACACTCTCAGTCTCTTTCCTCTACGCGTTCTCCTCTTCTTTATTCTCATTGGTCGGATTGGGAGTGGGCGGGGGCAGGTCGAGCCGCGCCCACGACATCGGCTCCGCCTTCTTCATGATGATCTCAATTTTGGCAGCCATCATGTTCATGACGCTCTTGCTGACATCGATGACCTGCCGGGACACGAGAGCAGTGACATCACCTTTACTTTCTCACAGAAACACATCACTAGGCGCACACTGATTACATCATCACGCGATGTTCTTCGTGCTCCGATTGGTCACCGGTTCTCTTTCTTTGCATTCTGACTGGTTGACATTTACCTTTCTCTGTGTTGTGATTGGTCTACGTTTACAGATCTCTGCTCTCTGATTGGTCGACATTTACTTTTCTCTGTACTTTCTCTACTCTTTGATTGGTTGAAAGTTACTTTTCTCTGATTCTGATTGGACAATGTTTGTCCTCCTCTGTGCTCTAATCGGTCGACATTTACATTTCCCTGTACAGTGACTGGTCAACTGTTACCTCTCTCTGCTCTGATTGGTCGACATTTACCTTTCTCTGTGCTCTGATTGGTCGAGGTTTAATTTTCCATTAGTGCGCTGATTAAATTCTAAACAATAAGTGTAATGTAGGGAATAAACATAAGCTGAGTTTTGACACACTCACCCCCCAGAGACTGATATTCTGTACAAACTCCTTCTCTCCCTCAAAGATCACGTTGATACACACCTGCCATGGAGAACACACACACACACGCACGCACGCACACATATATGCACACACACACACACACACTGTTTAAAAGCAACAAGCAAGGGCAAACAGTGACATTTGTACAAAATTGCACACATAGGAATAATGTTGGTGTTAACATGCGTGCGCACACACACACACACACACACACACCCCCTACAGTATACACAAACTCACCGTGGTGCTGTTGGCCCGTACAGAACACAGCTCTGGGTTGGAGTGTTTAGCGTAGATGGAGATGGTCACATGACTAGCAGTCTGATGCCAATCAAACCGACAGGGTACCACCTTCTTCCCCTACACACACACACACACACACACACACACACACACAAACAACAAGTCAAAATAATGCCATTCTTGACTTTCAGACACTGGTCACAATTGTGTGTGTGTGTGTTTCACTTACGTCGGCTTTCTTCCACACGTGAGCTCCTGTGCTGCAACCCTCCTGAGAAAGAAATGTGTTAAAGTCCGACGTTTTCCTCCGACAGCAGCTCCAGTATTTCATCCTGCAGACAAACACACACACACACACACACGTTACAGCACTGAATAGAGGTTTCATATAGTGTGTGTGTGTGTGTGTGTGTGTGTGTGTGTGTGTGTCTCTCTCACCCCTCATGGAAGATGGGAACTCCTGGATGAAACACACACTTCTCTTCACTTGCTGGTCCAGTGAAAGTCTGAAACACACACACACTCGCTCTCTGAGTATTTCACATGTCCTAATAGCTGTTAGACCATAAGGATATGTGTGTGTGTGTGTGTGTGTGTGTGTGTGTTTGTAACCTTAGAGCAACCTCCATTTTTACATGCTGTTCCGATTTTCACTTCATTTCCTTCATCCTCTGCAAAACACACACACACACACACACACACACACACATCATGACCGGTCTGGTTGTTGTGCCCCTCTTGGTTAGAGTGAAGTATTCTGATTGGCTGAGGTTTACCTTTATCTGAAACCTGATTGGTTTCTGCTCGTTTGAGGTTCTCGAGTGCCTGTCTCAGGGACGGAGACACTTTCTGCTGCAGTTCCACCAGCGGCTCATCAGCACTGAAACACACACACACACAGAGAGAGAGAGAGAGAGAGAGAGAGAGAGGATTAGTGGTGTCTGTTTTATAGAGTGTAAGATATTACTCTGACTCTGGTGTACATGTGATGGTGTACATGTTGGTGTGTGTGTGTATGTGTGTGTGTGTGTGTGTGTTACTTGGTTCTAGCTCTGTACCTGGGTCTCTGGATGAACTCCACGGGTTTAGGAGCCTGAATGATGTATTCATTAAACCGCGGTTTCAGATCCTCCAGCTCCTTCTTCCCTCCGGACGTCTTCACCTCGGGCTTCACCGGCTCGGGCGGTTTCTGTTCGCTATGGCGACCTTTAGTGCAGCCCTGTAACACCAACACGAACAACAACCAAGCTCTAGAACAGAACCACACAACTACATGGTTCTAGAACACAACCAAACAATATCATTGTTTAATGGAGCCCCAGAACAATACAATTTTAAAAAAAGAGAAAAAAAAACAAAACAATAGAGGTCCATAACAGAACCACGCTGTTCTAGAAAAGAACTAGAAAATAATACAGCTCTAGAACAAATCCATTCTTTTTTCTTTTGCCATTTAAAACAGAACCATGGGGTTCTAGAACAGAACCATGGTGTTCTGGAGCAGGACTAGACAACAATACAATTCTAGAACAGAACCATTTTCTATAATGTTTAGAACACGCCCATGTTTCTCTAGAACGTAACTATAAAACAAAACAATTCTAGAACAGAACCATGATGTTCTAGAACTGAACTAGACGAGTATACAATTCTGGAACAAAACCATGGTGCGCTAGAACACAACTAGACAACGATATAATTCTAGAACAAAAACACGCACAATGTAATTTAGAACAGAACCATGGTGTTCTAGAACAAAACTAGACAACAATACAATTCTAGAACAGAACCATCTTCTATAAAGTTTAGAACACGCCCATGCTTCTCTAGAACGTAGCTACACAACAGTACAGTTCTAAAACAGTCCACACTATACATGTGAGAACAGAACCATTGTGTCCTATAACAGAACTAGACAGGAATATAATTCTGGAACAGAACCGTGGTGCTCTAGAACACAACTAGACAACAATATAATTCTAGAACTGATCTGAACACTATGCAGGTTAGAACACAACCACATGACAATATGGTTCTAGGACAAAACTACACAATGTTGTACAACAGAAACACTACAATACAGGGCTAGAACAGAACCGCATGACAAGACGGGTCTAGAACAGAACCGCGCGGTTCTCGAAGAGAAGCACATAACAATACAGAAAACAGATTTAAAGGAGAACCGTAAAATAATAAAGGTCTAGAGCGGTATGCAGTTTAGAACAGAACCAAGCTGTTCTGGAGTAATCAGTACAGTACAGCTGTGGACAGAACCACAGGACAACAACGTCCTGGAAATGTCCATGACAACAGAACCATGCTGGTCTACAACAACACACTTCCACACAACTGCGTTAGCTAGACCCCAGCGTGATCGCAGTGCATTGTGGGATTGCGTCGTGTCACTAAACCTCGCAACACTACGGCGCCATGTGGTGAATGCGGTGAGGTTCGAGACGCAGCCGTGCCGGGAGCTTACAGCGATGCCGAGGAAATCCGAGAAGTCCGTAGTGCGTCTCTTGCAACATGACCAACCCTGTGTTACACAACACACACACACACACACACAGAGATGTTAAAGAGACCATTTGCTGTAGCTAAGCGATCGAATAAAGCGCGTTACGGTTGTTGGGTGACTTACTTTCAGGGCGTCATGGAAAACCGGAACTCCAGGATGGTAAGTGCACGCATCTGGAATGAGACAATAAACACACTGCTTCTTCTCATATAGATAAACCGCTGGATAGCTACGTAGCTAGGTACCAATTGTTACAATTTTTATTTAGTTCCTTTATTAATGAACGACATGTGACCCTTTTTATCCATTTATAGTTACATTTCATGTTGTGGAACACCCACAAAACACGTTACTTCCTGTTTCACCACTTACGTTACAGCAGCTATAAATATTTCCTCTTTCTCAAAGTTAAAAAAAAAAAAAAAGCAGTTTGTTATGATCCCAAGAAACCACGAAGTGTAAAATCCTCTGTCCTGAAGATGTCAGAAAACTTAAACGTACAGCTTTACCCCCGATTCTTAACAAACGAGCGCTGACACTGGAGACTCCTTCCGTAAAAAAAAGTTAAATAAACATCTCCTTACAGAAAACCTTACTTTAACAATGACTGAAGATTGTTACTATAATTAATCGTTTCTTGATGACATGACAAGCTGCGTTGTTTTTTGGGGTTTTTTTTTTCTTAACTTTAAGACGGTTAAAAAAAAAAGACGCTGGTGAGGGAACGACTGTTTTATAGCTGCTGTAACACAAGCGATAACGAACATTCATTCATTAATACGTTAAAAATAACTGTAACTGTTAGCAAATAGCTAATTGGAAATTAATCGAAAAGGGTGGTAACTCTTCTTCTGCTTCATCACACCAACCCACTGTTGATTATTTTCCTATAACCGCACATCGCCCGAGTGCTTTATTCTTTACTTATTAATAAAATCTGGAATAAAATTTCACTCAGTAAACACAATTTACAAACTATATCCAGAGATTATGCAAAGATACAGTTAATAAATACATAAATATATATTAATTAAATTATTGTTGACTTTTTTTTAAAGTTACAATGTTAGTCATGAACAACTACTAACTAACTAATTAATTAATTAATTAATTATTAATGTCAATTAAAAGTGTCTCATTAGCAAAGCTTCATTTACTCAGGAAATTGATTTTAATACCTTTTCTAAAGTATAATTAGACATTTTTATTACAGAGAGATGTTTATAGGTCAAAATAAAGCGAGTTGAAATGTTTGTGTGCATCAGTTATCCTTAACTTTAACCTTCCCAGAGTTAGCTTTTAGCTCAAAAGTAAAAAAAAAAAAATTAATAAATTAAAAAATAAATATATATATTTATATCTTACCTTCCGGATTGTTGTCGGGGTCAAAACGCTGCCCACAACCTTTGTTATAACAGAGCAAAGACATTACAAATCCACAAAGAAAACGACAATCGTGAGCGGAACAGAAAGAAAGTTGAATTTTTTCCACACGAGTTTCCGACACCGTGTAGCAGCACTGCTATTGTGAGCCGGCGCGTGCACTCATTGACAGGTTTCCGGGAAACCTCGGAACATTCCGGAAGCTTCGCGAACGTTCGCCGATGCGGCTTCGAGGCGAGTTCGGCTATTTTCGGTTAACATCGGGATGAGCGATAATCAAACGGAAGCAGGGGGGCGATGGGGGGGAGAGAGAGGGAGGAGGCGCGCTCGGGTGTTTTCGGGCATCTTCGTACAGAATTTTAACAGGCGTTCGGGAACATTCGTCTAAATTCGGGAAATCTTACAACAAACTGCTGAAATCCCAAAATAATTTCACTTGCAGCTTCAAAACGGTATATTTACTGCAAAGCTTGCACTCATATTTGCCATGGAAGACTTTTATACAGGATATGAAGTATAAATCAGTGGATTTAATCTATTTCAAACATGTCTTCTCTCCATCTCCCCAAGCTTGTAGGTGATTTACTTAAACAATACATTTCTCTATGGACTGTACCATTCAACTCGTAAAGAATTTCATTCTCAGCCCAAATGAGCAGTGAATTATTAGATATTTTCCTGTTATTCATCTTCACTCATGCTGGGTTTGGTCTTCACTGGCTTAATTTTAAGCCACCTCAAAATGTACACTTCCAGGTACTAACTTTTCTGATAAATAAACACTTGTAAGGTTCTACATGTTAACGCTTTTTTTTTTTTTTTAATACGAGTGTAATGTATCTGTTTCTATTCGCATGAGCCGTCTTAATAATTACACATAACTAGTAGACCGTCACGCCGGTTTTTCGTGCCGGGGTGGGATGGGATAGAATAAGATAGGATGAGGTGGGAGGGGTGAGTTGTGTGGGATAGGATGTTATAGGATGGGATAGGATTGGATAAAATAGGATGGGATAGATTAGGATAGGATGGGGTAGGATGGTTATGGGATGGGACAGGATTGGTTGGGATAGAATAGGATAGGGTAGGAAAGGATAGGATGGGAAGGGGCAGGATGAAATAGGAGAGGATGGGATAAGTTGGGCTGGGAGAGAATGGGATGGGGTGGGACAGGATAGGATAGAATACGATGGAATGGGATGGGATCGGATCAAACCCAAAATGGCAAAATATGAAGCTTTTAATGGTCTTAACAACAAATCATTGGTCAGGAAATGAGCAGGAATGAAACAGATAGATAAAGGAGCTCAGTATGGGAGCTTTTCCCTTTGATTTCTGTAAATATTTAAGCCTCGTGGTCCCTGATGAGCCGCATCAGGTGCGGCAGATAACCAAATAATCACTAATCTTTTAAGAAAAAGAAAACATCCCAGAAGATATTATTGGAACATTTTGTACACTCAGACACGTGTTGAATTTTATATCAAACATTTTAATCATTATCACGATTTTACTTTTGCATACAAGAAGACTATAGAAGTGAATTTCCCTGTTTCTAGCTTTTCCCCAAACAGCCAATGGAGGCACAGGAGCTCTCAGGAGTGCATCTGCTTCATTCTCGCTCGTTTCCTGACCAATGATTTGTTGTTAAGACCATTACAAGCTTCATATTTGCCATTTTGGGCTTGGCCCATTTTTTTGCCCAGGAGTGTACAGCAATAAATATATATTATATAAATTTCATTTTCTATATTCAAATGCATTGATCACAAACATCTTTTGAGACTCCCAGAAAAAGCTCAATCTGCAGATTTGATTTAAATAAAGTGGGGCTACAAAATAGACTGCAAAATGACATTTATTATGACACCCAAATAAATCAAACTTCTCCCAGAAATAAGTTGCTGCAGGCAGGCTGAGAATTATCAATCTATCAATCTGTTCATTTTCTGCAATGATAAACCACCAAACTAACAAAAAAAAATGCAAACAAAAAACGTTCACAGCTGAAGTTACATCTACATTATGATTCTTAGGAACATTTATTTGATCTTAAGACACACTTATTGTCAAATGTAAACGTGGAGGTTTTTTTTTTTCCACAAGCCTAGTAAAATCACAAGCCTAGTAATGGACCACACAGGACTGTGTGTGTGTGAGTGTGTGTGTGTGTGCGCGCAAGATATTCTCAATATCCTGTTCCAAATTCGTCTCTGTTTAGTGTCCTTAGTTAGACGTTCGTCCACTTTATGGCCATTTAGTCAAGGAGCCAAAAAGGTGCAAATGTCAGTAATGAAGAGACTTGTATCCCGTCAGTGATTTCCGAGTGGAAGACGTAGTGAGCAAACACCCGAATCCACCCAAAACAAGGAGTGTTAGTCCTAAAAAGGCATTGTTTTGAAGTAGCATACGATTTGGGATGTAGCCAGGAGCCAGAGGCCAGTCATCCACCACACACAACTCAGGAAACTTCGCATGATTGAAGGTTTTCCCCCAAATGTAGTCCCAATTTTCCAAGATTCCAACTGGATGTGTTTTGTTTCCTGCTCAAGTAAGCCATATTTCCCCTGAAGGAAGCTTTTCAGGAATTTTAGATTATTTCCCACTGAAGGAACCAGCGACGAATTCAGTTCCTCACTTGTACTTCCAGAAACTTTTTTTTTCTCCACTTCCTGCTTTAGAGGCAGTACCTTTCGGGGTGGAGCTTGCGCTACTGAACGTCGCTGAAGCTTTCCAAAATGACCGACCCTGTCAGAGCAGCATGCGCCTCGACCCACGAAGCAGAACCACGCTTTAGTTTTGTTCCGAACAGTGACAATGAACTGATTCGAAATATAAAGTTGCAAAGATTATTGTAAATGCGGAACAGGTTCTCCTCAGGAAATGGTGGAGCTCTTCTTTGAGAGAGTTCTGTCATTTTTCTGAGGTGGTGCAAACGCATCGATCGGCAGCAACGAAACGTAATACAGGTGCGTAGGGGCGGGGCTAGTGACGCCGCCCGTCTCCGATTTGTTACGCGTATACATGCACGCGCATACGCACACACGCGCAGGGACAGACATTCAACATTTGGCTAACACGCTGAACTACCGGTAGCACCTTGTTTCACTCTGACAAGAGTAGACTTGTCGTTGTTATGGCAACGCTCAGACTAAACACCACTGGTGACCCTGTTTGGATCGATTACAAAATCGAATCAGTTCATCTGCTGGTTACAACGATGATTTCATGTAAATCCTACAAACATGATGCAACACGACCTGCACGTCAGAAAAAAAAAAAAAATGCAGTTGGATGGCGTCATGTGTCTCGACCGAAGAGAAAATCAGGGACAAATCCGAAAAAAAAGAAAAGAAAAAAAAAAAAGAGTAAGAAAATAAAAATAGATTCTCTGACAAAACATAATGATAATTATAAGAAGAAGTAATAATAGAATTATTATTATTATTATTATTATTATTATTATTATTATTATATTCTACTGTTGCGTAAACTTGCTTTTTTACTTATTTTTAATTAAAAAGCATTAAGTAATAACTCTTTATTTAAAATCTATATAAGAAAATAATAACCAATAACTAGTCCAAAGGAAGTGCTTTCAGTGGCAATTCAGAATAATGATCTGACATTAAATAAATAAAGAAATATAAAACTTACAATAACGAGCTACATTGTTTCATACCACGTGACCGTGAAAAGTTCGTATTTGGCAGATCAAGCGCGAGTCGTGACGCAGTTAAAGACTATTGAGAGGAAAAATCTCGCTAAAAATCTCTCATTAAAACACACAGCAGTGCCACAAAAACACACCACACACTAAAATGTGTAGTTAGTATTAGCAGTTATTTTCCTGATACTATATCGTTTAAAAGCTTCGGGGAAAATGAACTAGAAATAAAAACCTCAGGTTCTTTCACCGGTTGCGCTGGATGTTGTTTTGAATGTGCTGCGGAAAAACACTCATCTATCCATCATGACATCAGCGGTAAATGAAGCCTATGCTGATTAAACACTCATCTAACATCACTCCATTACTTCCTGATGCACTAATGAAAGGCCCTCAGAAAGGCAGAGGAGATACATCTCTTTTCATGTTGTCATCCTGTGAAGTACCCACTGACCAAAAGCAGCATGTGAACCTCCTCGATTATTTATCCGTCACCCGTCGGTCTCTCATCACGCGTTCCTGCCCTCTTCCAGCTCTGTGAGACATAGCTCCAAATTTCTACAGCGCTCAGGCACGGCGTTCTCCTTGATCTTCTTCCTGGCGTACTTGAGCACGTCCTCCACGCCCTTCGGCTCGGGGTGATACTGAGGCAGCAGGTGGCCGCGCAGATGCGTCTCCGTCCCGCGAGCCGCCAGTCCCAACAGGAAGTGCAGGAAGAGGTCCATGTGTCCGTCACGGCTGCGGAGCGTGTTGTCGATGACGGGTTTGTAAAGCTCGCCGACGGGTCGCCCCGCCTTCGCTCTGCCTGTCTGCGACTCCAAAACATTTTCTCCCGTCACCCGAAACTTGACGTAGACGTACACGGCAGCCATGAATTTCTGAATGCTGTGGTGGACGAATCTGAAGCTCCGCCCATTCTCTCTCGTCGGTTCACCTGTTTCGGATGAGATCCCGCCTCGATGAGTGACGTCGTGGATGTCCAGTGCCAAACGAGACACGCTGTCGTCATAGAAGACGTTCTTTCTTTCGTTCAGCATCCACAGCGCCAGCTCGCCCATTTTCATCAAGAAGTCTTTATCTGTATCTTTCCACCGTGACGCGTCAAGCCCCGTACCCACGTAGCGCTCGATCTTCCGGTTCGTCAGCACGATGACGTACTGCACGTAAAAAGTGGTGAGCGCCGGCAGTGGCTCGGCAAACCTTCGATTCTGTAAACGCCGCTCGTAAACGAAGGACACGATCCAGGAGAAGAGTGGCAGATAGCAGGCATCGTACAGACCTGGAGAACTTTTGACATGGTCTAGAATGCGACTGCCAAGCGTCGGATCTTTAGTCCGTTTGGTGAAATACTCATCCTTCTGCACGTTGCCAAATCCTTTTAGCTCTGTAAATCTGCTAATGCAATTTTCCGGGATTTTCCAACAACTGGAACGATGGGCTGTGATCCAAATGTACGCATGAGGCAGCAAGTCTCCTTTGATTAAACTAGTGAGAAGGACGTCCGCAGGAGCCTGAGTCGTGATCTCTGTGACGCTCGGATTGTTCTGAAAATCGAGGGGCTGCCTGCAGAGCTCGAGCGCATCGATGACAAAGAGCACAGCGCAGTCTTGGCAGGCCAGGAATTCCGCGTGCTTCGCTTCAGGATAAAACGAGGCAAGGAACTCCAGGAAAGTCTGCTCCGAGTTTCTGACCAGGTGAAGGTCGCGACCCGGAAGTGCAAACACAAACTGGAAGTCCTGATATGCCTGCTCCTCCGTCCAGTCCATGATGAACATCTGAGCGGTCACCGTAAGCCCGATGGCCGGGACGCCTGCTGTCACGACGACGCGGACACGACCTTCGCCCTCAAGGGGAGAGAAGAGGTCGCTGGTGCGGATCACCGTTTCCTCATTGGTTGGTGTTTTGAGCACAATGGGTGATTCTACGTAGACGTGCCTGATGTAGCGCTGTTGCCCCGGGCGACAGGTTCCCTCGTAGAGACTGTAATAACGGCGCTTGTGACTGGCTCTGAGTTCGAACTGCACCAAAGCTGGAGAGAGAGAGAGAGAGACTGATGGTTATCACGTACATTACAGCAGCTATAAACAGTCGTTGCCTCACTTCTCCTGAGCCCTACCTCTCCCGCACACCTTCTCCAGTGTGCTAGCGACGGCGCGCTTGTTGATGTCGTACAGCGTGCGCACGGTGATGTGCAGCGCCTCTCCTTTGTCCCATTTCTCCAGCATTCTGTCCACCACGCCGAGGACGTCGATCTCGCCCTCCTGCTCCAGCTGGCGGAACTCGATCTGACCCTTACACTGCGAGCACAGCGTGCGCACGAAACACAGCAGCTCCACTGCGTTCAGAGTTCTGAGAGAGTGCAGCATGGCCTACACACACACACACACACACACACACACACACACACACACACAGGTCAGAGTGCTTCCATCCCTGGGATCCATCTTGTGTTTATCTTCATCAGGTTAAAAATGAAGGTTGGCTGCACACTCGCGCACACACACACACACACACTCTCTGTGCGTATGTGACAAGATCACACACGCGCACACAGACACATATTCACACTCGCACACACACATGCACACACGCACGCACACACACACACACACACTCACAGTGAATACGTAGGGCAGGGTGAGTTCGTGTGCCGGAGCGGGTGAGTGCGTGGGTTCAGGAGCACTTGGTTCCGCCTGAATATTCCTCCTCTCCCTGACTTGGGGTTCTCTCATATACACATAACTCTGATTATCTTCCACCTCCATCATCCCTTCTTCTGGAGGTTCTTCCTGCTCTTTTCTGAAACACACACACACACCCTGTTGCACAATTTTGCTGAGTGACAGACGTCTGTGGTGTAACAAAGGAGAGGCTCGATTTAAAAAAAAAACTGACCGGCCAATCACAAAAGAGATGGAAGGAAGGAAGGAATTAAGGAAGGAAATATGTAGGCAAGTAGGAACATAGTAAGGAAGTAATTTAAAAAAGAAGTACGTAATGAGGGAATGAAAGGAAGGAATTTGGATGGTAGGCAGGAAGGAAGGAAGGAAGGAAGGGTGAAAGAAAAGAATTAAAAAAGGGGGAAAGTAATAAGTAAGTAAGTAAGTAAGTATGAAAGAAAGGAAGGAAGGAAGGGACATTGTTAGTCATGTGTCACTGCTTACTACGAAACCATGTGGTGTATGTGCAAAAAGAAGCTGTGTGTGTGTGTGTGTGTGTGTGTGTGTGTGTGTGTGTGTGTGTGTGTCTACCTTTGCGCAGTAATGTAGACCCCCTCATTATGGACACTGGTTCGTCGGTCTTGTGTGACTGAGGTGACACCAGTTTCTGGTGAGTCTGGCCGATGAAGCTTGATCCTTTCACACACACGCGCGCGCACACACACACACACACACACACACACAGAGAGAGAGAGAGAGAGAGAGAGAGAGAGAGAGCGAGAAATCAGTCAAACACAAACACTTCATATATTTCCAAGTTACACAATGTACAATACTGTTTTATTAAATAATGGAATTAACTTGTAGAAATAAAAGTGAATTAAGTATTCAATTGTAGGTTTCAAGTACGTAGGTGTGTGTGTGTGTGTGTGTGTGTTTGTGTGTTTATACATACACACACCTTGTAGGTAAATTGACTTTAATGATGGGCTGAGGAGCAGCATCTTGAACCTCATCATCATCTTCTGGATCGTCGCTACACATGGAGCCGTAGCTGCTGGGCGGCCGGTCCGCCATAATCCTGAATAAAACACGCGCACACACACACACACACACACACACACACACACACAGAGGAAACCATTACAAACAAAAGACAAGTGATCATTGTGCTAGGAATGAGACACTCGGGGAGTGCTGTTATAGGAGCGTAACCAGCGATGACATGCTACGATGCTACGCTACGATGCTACGATGCGTTACCGTCACCACTCCAGAGATTATTTAAAAATATTTAAAATTTATTTACGAATCACGTCACGCTTTTTGATTGTTTTTGGTTACACTGAATCTCATGGAACGTCCACGATACAAGTTAGCGGAAAGTAGCTTCTAACTACTCTGTCCCAAAGCCTTTCCCGTGTCAGAAAACTTACCGCGCTGACACTGGAGACTCCTTCCA
This sequence comes from Pangasius sanitwongsei, assembly GCA_037576675.1. Classification (NCBI taxonomy): domain Eukaryota; kingdom Metazoa; phylum Chordata; class Actinopteri; order Siluriformes; family Pangasiidae; genus Pangasius; species Pangasius sanitwongsei. Next base: position 1,913,602 of record CM075016.1, on the reverse strand, counting down.
TAACGGCTTCGTGTCTATTTCGTGACTCCTCACTACCTCATCTTGATAGAAATGCTAGCATGGTGTGAATACGTAAATAGTTCATTTGTGGTGCCGTGATCAAAAAAGACGACTTCTTTCTATAATAAAAGTTATACTATTATTTATTATTCATAATTTAACTCTTTCTGTGACGAAGCAATAAATATTCAAAGTCCTACATGACGTCATCCGGCGTGTTCTAGACACTTCTTGCTACTTTCCCCTGAAAAGGCTTGGCAACACTGCACTATTCTGCTTTTGTGACACAGACTCCAGCTTTGTAAACAACACACACACACAGAAATTATCACTGAATATAATACACATATAGCTGATCACGTGACTTAGATTATGTTCAGACTTTACACAGGTTACCTTTCCACTTCCGAGTCGTTGTCGCTCATGGTGAAGCCGCTGTTTAATCCTTACAGCGTGTAAATGCAGGTTATTATACTATTCCTCACATTTCAGGACGGGAATCACAGTTTCTTCCTCTCCATAAAACACCAAAACAACACAACTTAACAAACTTTCAAGTAGCATGCTAGCTAAACAGGCTAAACGCACATCTAAGTGACTCGCTGTAACTCTGCGACAATATTTAGCACAACATCCAGGCTTCGTACGCAAAATATATATTAAATTGTCAAGTAAATTGACGTGAAAATACAAAATTAAACATGTTTAAGCCAGGTCGGCTGAAACAAACTGGCTTAGCAAGTTTTCTTCCTCCGCCTAGCCGTTTCCGTCGCAGTTTAATGGCGTCACCGGCATCAGGTTCGCGTCAAGACAAAGGTCGCGTCATGAAGCTATGTAATGTTGTTGTTGTTACTCATATAACAGTACAAAATATAATACTTTTTCCCCCCTTATAATTCTATTCTAAAGTGAATTACACCTCCATAAATGCAAATTCACAAACACTGTATTTTTATTTTAAATTGTAAATATGAAAGAAAATGAATTTTACATTCATCACACACAAACAAACAAACAAACAAAAAGCCCTTAAAGCTTTAGCAGCCATTAGCATTTTAAGCAGTCTGAGAGACTCTCAGAGTATTTTTGTTTATTTGTTTGTTTGTTTGTTTGTTTTAATGTGACAACTTGCATCTTATTATACAACAGTTAGTCCCAGTCCACTAATCTGATCTAGTAAAATCACCAGCAGACCTGGCAAACGATACATTTCAAGAAATATAACTTTTGACTTAAAATATGAAAGTTCATCAGATGAAGATCAAGAAATCAGTGTGAGCTAGCTGGCCGACGTGCCGTGAAGTGAATGTGGCTTCTTCGATCAGGATCTGTTTCTGCAAAAATAAACAGAACATTTGGCCATATTGTGTCTGAAATGTCACTAACTCAATATTCATTTCTTGTTTATAAAACTGTTGTATAAAAGTAATATCGCTCGTGTGATATTGCTTAATTAACGGAATGTATCACTCTGAGCTCTACTTGTTGCTGACACTGGAGACTCCTTCTCTAAATATTAAATAAATGTCTCCACACTGAACACTTCATCATATGTTTTTCACTGCTAAATAACAACACTTTTTATTATTATTATTATTATTAGACTTAGATTATGTTGCACGTTCACCACACAAGTCCTGGTAAATGAGCTGTTATTTTTTTCAATTAAAACTTTCTTCTTTGAGATATTTACAGTAAATAAATGAGTCATTCCATCCGTAACCATTTCATTCTTGTCTATTTTGCGACTCCTCACTACCACCGCTTCATTTTTTCTGCGTTGTTGATAGAAATCATAAAACCATAATAAGATAACTTATTTCTTATGTTATAATAAATCATTTAGAGTTTTATCTATTCCGATATTCAGAATAGTAACACGTTTTGATATGCAAAACACATCACAGTGACGCATCAGTAAATATGAAAATTAGTATATGATGTCATTTGGAGACTTCTAGACAGGTTTGCGTTAGGTTTTGGTTTTTTTTTTTCCCCACTGGAAAGACTCTGCAACACTGCATCTGCTTTTGTCACACAGACCTGGCAACCCTGCTGTCAGGTTCCATTAACTGAAATTTTAAAAATTGCATAATTTCCCAGGAAGCATTGCCCTACTGTTTGTGTAAAGGAGCACCATTTTTAGTTATATAAAGAGTCATTATTTCTTTGTTCCTGCTGCACTGATTGTTAAACCTTTAATCATCAAGGTTTTCAGAATTACTCCTAAAACATGACGTGTTAACTAAAAATACAGCTCACAGCAGGAATTCTTACACGTTCACAGTGATCTATCTTCAGAGATCAAAATGGAGGCATGTTCTGAATTAGAAGAATTTATTTGAAAATGTAGGAATTTCAACCATTTTTCCAATCTATTCACCAAAACAGAAATAAACTCACACAAACATTTTACTGTTTTTTTTTTTCTTCTCTCACATGATTTAATGACAAGTTATTAACGAAAGGGACTGTAACGTTTCATCCGGTTTGAGTTTTCAAAATCAGCCCCACCCACCAGACCAGACTCGGATTAGAAGCACAAGGTTTAGGGCAACCGTTTTAGGTTTTAGAGATCGGTGCTTGTTCCTCTGGAGGTATTTCATGAACAGTTTTTGTAACGTTCATGCTACACGACACCACAGATACCTGTAATACAGTGTAATTATTATTCTAGTGTGCAGGGTGCGATTTGAGACAGAGCCATGACTGCATTAAAAGTGGCAAGAGCAAAATGTCTTGCACTTGATCCTTATAGTGATTATTAAAGAAATGAAAGTGTAAAGCAGTGAAATGGGTTTAAAAAAAAAAAAAAAAAAAAAAAAAAAAAAAAGACAAAAACACACCGAGTCACTTCAATGAGAGTTTAATTCCTGAAACTAAAACTTTTAAAGGTGAAAATGAAGCAAAGAACAGAAAGAACACAAGGACAAACATTTAAAAATAACAGAGGAAGAAAGAAAAATACAATATATACATACATTGATTCACTGAGAAGTCAGTGTTGTGAGTATGAACTCTTAGCTCAACACTTTTTTGATTGTTGGATCGTGGAATATGAGTGAAAGACAAGAAATAATAATAATGACATAATGACAGAGTTCCATAATGACAGATCAAACGGACAAACCAGAAGCATTTAAAAATGCACACAGGAAAAAAAGGAAAAAAGAAAAAAAAAAAAAAAAAAAAAAAAAAAAAAAAAAAAAAAAAAGAGACCCACAGAGAGACAGAAAGGAGGAAAAAATTAAAAATACAAACCTATAATGCCAAAAACAAACTATTATAAATGATTCTGAATATTTACAGCTCTGTGGAAATAAATGTTTACTGGGATAAACAGAAGCGTGTGAGCCCATTTTTTGGTAAATTATGAAGAGCATCGCATACGATATAAACCTGCTATGATGTAGGGATGTGCCGATAATCGGTTTTACGATGTACCACGATATACAACACGCAGAAGATAGTGGAAGAGATGGTGCTCAGAGGCAGCGAGATCAATTCCCTCACACAGGATAAGAACAGCAGTCTTATGGCAATTAAAAAAAAAAAATGTAGTGATGTCATTTTGGGCTCCGCAATAACACAATGATCAAAACTGAAAAATCCACACAATGAGATGAGAGCAATAAGTGCAATGAAGTTCAAATGCCTCTGATTCTATATATAGAAAATAATACATTTATTATAAGAAATACATATATATAAAAAAAAAAAAAATCCACAACCAAACATTCGTCATATAAAAATCAGTATCCTGACATTGTTCCTATTGCACGTTGTTTAGAGGACGAGGAAGGACGCAGTCTCACATCTTCATCCTGAACTTCATCAGCTGTGAGGAACAGAGGAAGAAGAAGAGTGTGTTATTACAGGACTGAAATGAATCCAGCTCCCCCCATGTGATCCAGGTGCACACACTCTTTACCCTTCGTTCACACTAGCGAGAGACAAATTGCTTGTGGGCGGGGCCTGGACATTTATTATTATAATTTTTAAAAAAAATCTGAATATCGCTTGCTGCTGAAAAAGCAGCTTCGCGTCACACGGCCGCTTGCTAGTGAGAACGTAAGGTCGGGTTACGTGACGTGTGGAGTTCCTGATTGAGACACCAAGTACTAGTGCTCCAGATGGTTCCTTTTCCACGTCCCCGTGACCATGACAGAGAAGAAACTAATGACATGCACACCGTTACCTGATTTAATCAGAGCAAACCGCCGAAGGCTGGGCTCTGTTCGGACACACACACACACACACACACACACACACACACACACACAGCTCGGATTTAGTGTGAGGAAAGTAAAATCACCCCAACGGTGCACACTCACTTTCACACGATTGTCCTGTGTTAGAGCTACTGAGTTGTGCTCCATGTTGCACACCATACTGTCTTTTAGTGCTATAAAACAGACGAACTCACTCCAGCACCCCCACCCACCCACCCCCACTCCCTCCCACCCCCACCCTCTGACCAGCACCAGCACTCGTTTTCTCTCCATGAAAGGAGCTAATGAGCAGAATCGGTTAAACAGGATTGCGAAGTAGAGGTCGTCTATAAGGTTAAAGCTAAGGGTCATGACCTTCGACCCTCCACACGTACCTTCTTCGTGCTGCTGGTGATCTTTGGTGACTTTGCGCTGGCGGTGCGTGGGGATTTGCGGAATTTGTTGATGCCGCGCTGCAGCCTGCTGTCCCCACGCACAACTTTTTTAGGAGTATTATCGATCACGAACGCCATGGACTGCCTCCGATCGGCCTGCAACACACACACACACACACACACACACACACACAGTTAAGTGTCTGAAAAACACTCAAAAATGTGTACCCGAGTATCAGAAAAGTGCCGTATGAATAAAAGCGACACACACACACAAGCG